>NW_010581211.1:0-47269 GCF_000705375.1 Tinamus guttatus | reverse complement strand
CCAGAGAGTCTGTTTATTATTCGCTCACTTTTGCTACTGCATAAAGGCTGAAGGGAGAACTGGGACACTGCGTTAAGCAACGTGTGTGAACGTACATGCTTGTTATATACATGTATTTTAACAGGGGGTCAGAGATGGTCTGTGTGCTTAGACTAGACATCATAAGCAGGCAATATGGAGGAATACATTATTAATGTTCTTTTGCAATTAGGAAACTGAGACTTGGGCACATTACTGATTTGCTCCAAGTCATGTTGCTGCGATAATGCCCAGTCTGCATTTCTTAAACCAGGGCCTGCAGAATTTAGTGACAGCTCTTTGGAGGGAGTAGTTTAGTCATTGCAATTGTCCTCTTCTAGGTACGCCTGGCCCAGCTGGCCCGTGAAGATGCAGAGAGAGAAGTAAAAGAAAAGGAGGAAGCCCGTCGGAAGAAAGAGCTGTTAGAAAAGATGGAGAAAGCGCGCAATGAGCCCGTGAATGACTCGGACATGGTGGACAAAATGTTTGGATTCCTAGGGACAACCTCCTCACTGCCTGGCCAGGAAGGACAAGCACCCAACGGCTTCGAGGTACTGGAGAAATGCACAGGTCTGGCGACCACATGAAAAGCATTAGCAACACATTGATGAATCAGGGCAGAGCGGGGCTCTGAAGGCTTCCTTCTAGCCCAGGGTCTTTTGCATGGCCAGAAGGCTCTGGGTGCGCCCAGGGGCAGTGGATGGGAACAGACGTACAATCTGCAACCCTTCCCTGGGGTTATCATGGAGATGGGAGCAGCATTGCTGCATGATCCCTGAAGCTTTGTAACCTTTGAGATCTGCTCCCTCATGGTTTATCACGTCTCACAACATCTAGCTCAATCCCCCTTTGCCCTGTGCTGGGAGTGGGGCCGTGCTCAATGCTTCTGCCAGGGGACCTTGCTGGGCACAGGAACAACCCTTAGGACCTTGCCAGGACAGCAGGGTTGCATTTCACAGCATTGCCTCCTTTTTGGCTGAAAGCAGGCAGACAGAAACGTCAGGGAAGGGGGTAGATCAGTGTCCAAAGCCATGCAGCATGCTTGATACATCCTTCCCTGGCAGGATCTCGAGCGAGCCCAGAAGGAGCTGGAGGAAGAGGACCTTGATGCAGCATTGCCTCTCCCTGAGGAAGAGGAGGAAGATCTCTCAGAGTACAAATTTGCCAAGTTTGCCGCAACGTATTTCCAGGGCACGACAACACACACCTACATCCGTCGGCCTCTCAAGCAGCCTCTCCTGTACCATGAGGATGAAGGAGACCAGTTGGTGAGGAAGGGACAAAAGCCCCTGAGCAGGATGGGATGGGTTGGAGGATGTCTAGGGAGCCCTTCACTCAAAGGTCACCAGTTTGCCTTGGGATACACTGGTGTGCTCAGAGGTCGATGGAGAGCACAGCAGTGTTGGCATGCTTTTATCATTAGGGTTAAGAGCAGAGTTAACAGAGGAGGAACTTCAAGAGCAGAACTACATTGAACCTGCACAGCTGTAATGAACATCTGTCTATCATCTTGCCCTCACATTGGTTCTTTGCAGTTGGGTAGGAGTTGGCTCGCTGCCTCTCAATAAGGGTGGCATCTCCTAGCCAAGAACCAGACTCCCTGCACTGTGGAGTGCACAAATACAGTCATGGTGGCATGAACGCTGTGCCTGAATCTGGTGGTCCTTGCTGCTAGCCTGGCCAGCTTTGGCTCGCACAGATGATGTGCAGAATGCAAACAAAATGGTTGTGTGAGATGCAGGAAGATGCCATCCTGAAGATGGATGGGGAGATCACAGTGGCAGTTGGGACACGCTGC
The DNA here is from genome assembly GCF_000705375.1 of Tinamus guttatus. Next base: position 45,453 of record NW_010581211.1, on the reverse strand, counting down.
CAAGGTGCAGGCACATGGCTGGAGCATGCTCAGAGATAGCTGAAGATGGTTTTGGAACAAATGGCAAAATTGTACCCTCCCAGGGTCCTGCAGTTTCTTTTACCTGCTCTGTCACTATCACATTGCTGATTTCTCTAGTCACATCCCTATACAACGACAAGGCAATGCAATAGCCGTTTCTACAAGGCAAAAGGCAACTGTTTGTGTTTAGTAACTGCTCTTAAAGTTCTTCCTGTCTTAGTCCCACTTCATACTTTGCATCTGACTTGAAAAGTCCATCGTGTAGTTTGCACTGGTCCAACTCTCATAAATTTTCATTCACGGCCAAATGACAGGCTGCTTTACACTCCTAAAGCTCCTCTTCCTGATGGATTCCATATGGCTTGACCACCACATCCACTGTCCTCCTGAGAGCTAATGAAATTAAACTTTCCTTTCAAATAGGCAGCCCTTGCCGTATGGATCACTATCCTCCGTTTCATGGGAGACCTCCCTGAGCCTAAATATCACACAGCCATGAGTGATGGTGGTGAGAAAATCCCTGTGATGACCAAGATCTATGAGACTCTTGGGAAAAAGACTTATAAGAAAGAACTGCAGGCGCTGCAGGGAGAAGGAGAGGTAATTGATACCATTGTAAAAGAATCAATATTATTAGGTGATGGATATTGAAATATGTCTGTAAAGAAACTATATATAGGGTTTACTGTATTTGTCTATTTTATCTTGGTTATGTTATGAAAGAAGAACTGTCTCTATGTCAGATATTGGTCCTGTCCCTCATTCGCCACAGGGATAACTGAAAAGAAGTGCCTGGGCATCTGTCATGGGGCTCCATGCTCATTTCTACTCCCCGTAGGGTAGAAAGACATGGGAAGGGAGCACAATGTCTTATGTCATCGACCTCTCATTTGGGGATTTTTTTTTTGATTTGCCCTGGGTCAGAGGGGAGAAAATTAAAAATATGCCCTTAATTTTGGAGCAGGAAATAAAGAGACACCAGAAGACTGAGCTGTGGGAATAAGAAAAAAAAAAATCCCCATTACATCCTCAGTGCTTCCTGGGATGTCATTCCATGGCTTTGTCTAGATGAGACATTGCTCTGGATAAAACAGTCTGTAGCCCTGAAATGCTTTCATCTTTGACCTTTAATTTTAACCTTATAAAAGAGAGAAAGATATTGTCTGCCTTTGGGATTGCCTATATGATGCTGCTACATTTATAGTAAGATTTTTGTTGGATCATTTGGACAAGCCCCTGTGACATTTGCACATGTAAACTGACAAATGTCCTAGTTTTCTGAAGACTGAGTACTTTCACAGTACTTTCACTTACCTGAAAGTAACCTCATCTGGATTCTAATTCTGTAAAAATATACACCAGGATCAAATTTCCTTTAATTCTACCTATCATTTATTTTTTGATTATAACAAAAAGTCATATTTTGGCCAGCTGAGTCATCAGGTAGTACAGAAGAGAAGGAAAATTTAAGCAGTCATTTGTGTCTGTGGTTGTATTTCCTCTGTAGAGTGCACAGCAACAAATCCAGATTTAGAGTACTGACTTGGACTTATACTGGATATAAAACATCACAGTTGCAGGACAGTGCTGATCTGGCTAAAAATCACAGCCATTTCAATGCTGTTAAAATGTTCAGAGGTAATCTGGTTTAAAAAGTGATTTTCCATGTCATCCTAATCCCACAGCTATCATAAAGTTGGTATGAAAGCAGAGAGTCAACAGGAACTCCTTATTACATCCTTTATTATTGCTGTGTAATCAGTGCCTGTGTCTGTCCCATGTCAGTTTTGTACTTGTGGGAGATGTGATAGAGCACAGAGCTGAGAATAATGATGATGAAAACAAAAAGGAGAACGATACCTGCTCATGAACCTCTGGCTAGATGACTTCCAACTCACAAACCTGCTGTGCAAATGGCACCTCGGAGAATGATCCTGCTCATTTATTTGTTGTGCAGGAGCAAGATCAAACGTGTTTCAGCAGAACAGAATGGACTAGGATTCAGCCACTTGAGAAAAGTTGGCTTTTTTCAGTTTTCTCCAACATGTAGTTTTGATCAGCGTGAGGCTCTCTGAGTAGGAACCAGACGCAAAATTCAGGGCCAGACCTGGGTTATCACAGCACACCGGAACGTGGTTCAAGAGTTTTTGTTCCTACCAAAGTCCCCTTCTGCACCTGGGATCCCTAGGGATCCCCTTCCTCTTCCAGAACCCTTGGGCAGGCAGGGAAGCCACCTACTCGACAGCACTCTGTGCTTTACTGCATTTCACTACGTGTCTCTTGCTTTGCAGAGTACTCACATTGACGGGCACAAGAAGAATAGTGTGCGGCACAAACTGGTCTCCTTAACACTCAAGAAGAAATCCAAACTGACGGAGGAGGTGAGGGGAGACGCTTGGCCGCCTGGCAGCACAAGTGCCGTTGGATTGTCTGCAGCCCTCTCTGACTCTCTTCTGCTTTTCCCTAGACAACATAGAACCAGCCCTCCTCTGGGTTTGGCGCTACCTGTCTCTCTGCCTGAAAGATTTAAGGAGTGTTTAAGGGGAAAGGTTGGCTTCCCGTGTCTCCTTGAGTCATTCTGCACTTCGCACCGGCCTGCCCTCGGGTCCCGTTCTCCATCCATCCAGCACCTTCCCTCCCCTCTTTCACAGTCCTCCATCCAGCTGCCGATACCTGTCACCCCTCCGTGATGGTCTGAATGTCACCCCTGCTTTTAGATTCCTGCCCTCCTCAGTGGCATAGGTGGCAGAGATGGGGTATCCAAAAGCACTTGTCCACCCCCTGCTTCTGCTCCCATCCCGTGCCAGTGGCAAAATTCCTGATGGCAGCTGTTAGCCCAAGGACAAGAGCTTTTGAATATCCCATCTCGAAAGAGTGAGGAGTAATAAGCTATTTGGGAGGGGATGAGAGAAGTGGAAAGACATGAATTCGGTGTTCTTTTACACATGCCTGGTCCTCCTCCAGAACAGGCATCATCTCACCTGATTCTAGGTGCTTAAGAGTACAGAAATCCCTGAGTTAGCCACCCTCATTCCTTCTAGAATCAGTGGGGATAAATAGGGTCCGATTCTTCTTATAATAAAGTGATTGAGGACACACTCTAGAAATGCCCCTATCTCTGCAGCGGCTCTAAGGCCGATGTGACTAGCTGAGACGGCGGGCTGGTAGGTGGATGCAATGCCATCCCTGTTGTCACAAGCAGCACCATGCTTATGTGCTTTTGGCTGCATCGCTAGCCTGGGGAGGGGGTCTTTTTTATTAGAGTTTTAAAGGTTTTTTAATACAACTGAGTTAAAGGACCAGACCCTCCTTGGTAGTAAGACAGAGTTATTCCAAATATCCTAGGCAGTCCTTTCTCAGCTGCAAGTCTTGCTCAGAGCTGGGATACAAGGTGCTGTTGTAGAGAAGCTGAGAAATGTCCAGGCATATGGGAGAAAATAGACAGAACCTTCTTCATATTCACCTGTATGAAGCCAATAAAGTAACACCCTCAGCACTTGTGAAGTGCTAGATTGAAGTACTAGAGCCCTTCCAAGACCTTTCCTGGCAGGAAGACAAGTCTTCCTGGGGGAGTAGCACACGTGTGGGATGGGGGTGGGGGGACACAGTGACCAGCTGTACTGAAAGAGAGCAATGTATCTGGTTGGCAGGTGACAAAGAGACTTCATGATGGTGAGTCTACGCTCCAGGGTAATAGCATGCTCGAAGACCGGCCCACCTCCAACCTGGAGAAGCTCCATTTCATTATTGGTAATGGCATCCTCAGGCCAGCATTAAGGTTAGACACCAGGACAAAGGCTCTTTTCATACCTTGTTCATTAAACTATTCTTAACCAAATGTTTTTGCTAGCATGTGCAGCTGAACAAAGCTCACATTCTTCAAGGTGTGCTGCCTAGTATGGGTCAGGCTGTGTCAACTGTTAGTTTATATTTCAGGCTTGCTTGAGAGCCCCTGGAGGAAGGCTCAAAGATTTCTGAACATACTAGTACTGGGTTGATTTATTACCGTTTTTGTTCTTTGCTGCTTGTTGCTTTCCATTTGACCATTTAGATCTCTTTTTCTTGTGTAAATATTTTTAATGCATGAGGCTCTCAAGCCTATTACAGTTGTGATTTACAGGTAAATTACACATCCAAAAATTACCAAGTGCCAGATTAAGGCTGACTGCTCACCTTTGAGTTAGCTCATTCATAGGTGCATGTTACAATGCAATCTTATTTATGTGTTTTCATACACTTTCTTTCATGCCACTCTACTCATGCAAAGAGAACAGGCAGCCTCATCTGATGAGCAGCTTCTCTGCTTTCCATTTCATCCTCTCAGTTCACCATGATACCCTTAGCCTTGCTTTTTGGCAAGGTTAAAACCAAACTAAGGATAAAGCCAAAAGTGGGCATTAATTTCCAAAATTGAGATATCTGTGAATATTAGAGGATATTCCCTTGTAGGAAGCCAAGATAGACTCTTATCTTCCAAAGGTGACATTCAGCTGCTGAATTGCAAGACTATCTTTTCTCTTTCTCTCACTAAGTGCTGTTGACTAGCTGTGCAGATTCCCACCTGAAGCACAGGGAAAAGCATCACTTATTTGAAGCTGCAGGACTGATGATCAGTGGCATTTTAGACACAAACAGATGACCAGAGAAACCATGATCAAAATATCCGTGTTCCAAAAGGGATTTTTATTTATCACATTCAGATGGAGACAGACTTTATGTCCATTGACCACCCTGTGAACTCTAAATGCTTTCTGATTCTTGTTGCAGGGATGAAATCTATTGTCAAATCTGCAAGCAGCTGACCCAGAACCCTTCCAAAAGCAGCCATGCCAGGGGCTGGATCCTGATGTCCCTGTGTGTGGGATGTTTTGCTCCTTCTGAGAAGTTTGTGAAGGTAAATTGCAAAGGATGTTAATCTTGAAATTTAGCTGCTGATACATTGTATTTTCCATCCCTAAGATCACTCTTTCTCATGGGTTTCACAGTGAGGGAATCCTGTTTCTTGTGTCTTCTTTTTTGACAGGAATTGTAATAACATAAAGGTCTTAATCAGAAAGAGAAGTCCATATTAAGTAAATTAGACAACAAATTCAGATGACTCCATCTGAATTGTAGATATATGAAGATGACCAAAATGTGTTTAAGCAATCTCTACTAGAAAGCATGGTTGTAGGAAGTTACCAGTGGGTTATGCACATCCAGAGCGGCCTATAATATTCTCTTCCCCTGTCCCTTGGAAGACTACTTTCCATACAGATATAAAACTCTACATTAAAATGCAGCAACTGTTGCATTTGCCTGTATGATTTCAGGCAGATCTGTCATGAAATAGTACTACACAGTTGGTTTTAAGTGTAATTTAATATAAGAAATTGCACATAGAAAAGGAGACTTTTTTTAATTACCTTTCAGAGTTGCTTTCTCCAGGCTGGAACTTGACCTGCCGAGTGTTATATTGGCAATGTCAGCCCTTTAAATAGCCACATGGGAAATGACATATAATATGCCTTATCTTCAGAAGCACCGTGGACAACCAGGAGGACTAAAATCAGCAGAAGCTGCTAAGTGGTTGACACTCCTGAAAATCAGATTGTTGTTAAGGATTCTTTTTCCACTGGAGCAAAATCCCTTTTTTTTTTTTTTTGGCCTAGATTTGAACAACTGAATGAGTTACACATCTAGAGCCTAGATAGCACCCACAGGACTGCTCGAGTTAATCCCATTTGGTTGGCTCCTAGCAGCAGGCTCAGCACTGTGTCTTTGCTTTGCCGTGACATGACAGAACTTCCTTTGAATCTCTCAAATTTTTTTAAGACTTCCATCCGTGACATGACAGAACTTCCTTTGAATTTCTCAGATCTGCAAGTGCTCCCAAGCCCACTGAAGTTCAAGACTTTCCATTAATTTCTATACACACCAGATCAGATCATCTGGTCCTTAGAGAGCTGAAGCCAAGAATAGAAATTCTTTCTTCATCCCAGGGGCTGTCACTAGGAAATATAATAAGGCAGATAAATCACTGGCAAAGCAGCAGAAAATTAAATTATGACTGGAAATGAGATATGAGAAAGCATGTTACAGGAAATAGTGCAGATTTAAATCTTCAGTAGCAGAAGCTTATTTTAGGAAAGCATAGTATTTTTCGGAAATCATTTGTGAATTACTCTGAAGACCTGAACATGTACCTTTGCCCTAGGTTCTGAACAGTGCTGGAATATATGATAATATTCCAAAAGCCTCATATGAATTGTAGGCAGTAGGTAAGCGTTTTTACACGTTGGGACTGTGGGGTATTCACATCACCTAATTTCAGATACCCATCTTCTCTTTATAGTACCTGGAAAGAGATGGGCTACTCCGGAGGGCAGTTCTGAGAGCGTAAGCCAGGGTTTTCCCTAAATCTCCTTCCAAAACAATTTCCATGTCCCCATGGACAACTGTGGTGACAGCAACTTGAGTTTGAGTGTCCCTTGCAGCAAACCACATTGCAGTTATTTGGCAAAGTGCAGCTGCAGGCAGTGGCCTGGGTACCTGCAGAGCTCCTCCAAAATCACTATGGTTTTCCATAGGGATGTCATCAACAGCCACCAACGTGCAATGTCAATCAGAAAATTTTGGGATAAAACAAACTCCTAGGGAAACGTTAATCTGGCTTCCACCCGCTACATTCCCATACAAATTCTTTTTGTTCGTTTCATGAAATGCAGAGGAATATTCAAAGTCTGATGGATTTCAGCAAACTTCTGTTTTGAAGCTCCATATTCCAGGCCACCTAGTCCAGTCTATTCTGGGCAGTTCTAGGCCTCACTCTGCTATTCTTAATCTATCATTGTCATGTTTGCAGATGTTTGCAATCAGCTGACATCTGATTTACCCTCTGTTTACAAACTCTATCCACACATTAGCTACCCTTGGATGAAAGATAAATGCATGTAGATTGCCAGCCAATTAGCCAGCAGATATTTTGATAATAAAAGTCTTTTACCACTGTTGCCCGGACTGCTCATTTAGCAACAGCTGCCTGCCACTACTTTAACAGACAGAAAAGCACACAAGAAAATCAAAGGGTAAATATTTCTTAGCACTTCTGTCCTCTGCCCTTCCCCATGGTGAAAGCATACTGCGAATACTGTGTCAGATGTCTAATTATTTTCTGCATGAAACTATCAGGATTAAACTTTCGTAGCCAAAATGTTCCTGAAAAAGAAACTAGGGATTTCAAGGATCTTTTGTGTCTGAAAGTTATTCCACAACTTTGGAAAATGTCAGTTAGGCAGAAATAAACATTTTGAGAAAGGTTTAATTGATAGCAGGGAAGTCTTCAATATGTTTTCCATATGGCTGCTTCTCAACATAAAGGGCACACCTTGATTCCTATATATGCTAGAAAGCCCTAGTAAATCATATATTAAGCAGGGGTCAAGGTGCATTAGCACTCCAGTTCTTTGTACCTTGCTTCCAAATAACAATGGACCTTGCTGGGAAGGTTCAGTCGCAAAGGGAACTTAACTGGAGAAATCTGAAAAAATATGTAAGTACGTGATTCATTCATTAATTAAAGTACATTTTTACACAGCATTAATGTTTACTATCATTGGCATTGGCTGAAATGCACATAAAGAGCCTGTATTATGTGATCATTTATTATTACTGATTAGAATATCTCTACAAGTTATGATTGACAGAGATGTGTTATCATTCAGGGAGCTGTCTGTCTATCTATGGCACTTCCCTGAAAGATATTATTTACACAACTATTAGTCTTAGCTGCATTTTAGAGATATTTGACCGTGATATTTATGAAATATTTTTAAGTGTATCCATCATTTTCCAAAGTTGCTTAATTTTATATTTTTCTATAATAGTGTGGTTGTATTTTTAACATATGATGAAGTACTTCAAATTCTGGTTAAGGATCTTTTAAAATATACTTTTAAATAAAAAGAAACTCTTTAGGATAGCTGTAAAGTACGTTTTATACCGGTAGCTAAGTATTTGGAAAGTGTATTTGCTTACACTTCCCCTTGATCCTAGCTTGTTGGTCTTTTTCATCCACTCACATCTCTGTCGTATTCTCAAGAGCATTTTATATGGCTTATCTTTAAAACACAGATATTGAAATTAATGGCAATAATAAGAACATAAAGGCAACTGCTCTGGCTTCTATCAAAGATGTCTAGCCTGGTATCTTATCTCCACCAAGGCCAATAATGTATGGTATAAGAACAAGGCAAGTGTCCAGTCCATCTTCATCTCTGCTAGCCTCCGACAGTGTGAGCCTTGAGTTTATCACTGCCTTTAACAGTCACAGCATGGCTTTTCTTCAATAAATCACTGGGTTTTTTTCTTTGAATCCTTGGAAATGTTTGGTCTCTACTGCTGATGGTCTAATCGATTCATTTCTTATTGCAAACAGTATTTAAGGAACTTTATCAACGGAGGCCCCCCTGGTTATGCTCCCTATTGTGAAGAGAGGCTGCGGCGGACATTTGCCAATGGGACAAGGACACAACCACCCAGCTGGCTGGAACTGCAGGTAGGAGCCTCCATCCCCACTTCCAGCCTGGTGGGGTGCAGGGTTTGTGCCTTGCCCTATGACATGAACCCCTCATCATGTAGGACAGACAGCTGCATGACAAAATACATATTTATCTCAAAAGCTTTCGTTTATTTCTAAAATATTGCAGTCCTTATGCATCCAGGCCTTTCTCCAGAGCATTTTGAAGAGTCCTTAGGTTACATCAATATTTGTAAATTAAATATACTTAAGCATATCAGGCATTGAGGCCAGCTGGCACGGAGCAGGCCGTGCATATGCTAGGAAGCTTCTTTCCATATGAGACAGGCTGTGGTCAAAACACCTGCTGGGAATAGTCCCTGGAGTATTACAGCTGCCTGGGTCTTGTTCGGAGACAGTAGTCATTGGAGCAGGCCCAGTTTATGACATATTTGATAGTTTGCTAAGGCAATTTAGTAACATAGAGTTTTGTTTTGGTGCCCAGCAGCACTCCAGATGTGCTTGAGTTTACTAGGCTAGGCACTTTGATAACTGAATGCCTTATATATATATATATGTATATATATATACATATATATAGGACTTCCAATTGCTTTTTCTGGCCAACCATGCATTATCTCATTGAGGATTATGTTGTAGTAGTATTGAAATGCAGCCAGTCCACTGACTCGGGGTTTACCACTGTTGTGGGAGGGAGGAGTACATATATAAATAGTCTAGTTGGGCTTGAAATTCATATGCCTTTATAAAGCTTGACTTCAATCTATTAGGCAACCAAGTCCAAGAAGCCGATCATGTTGCCTGTCACTTTTATGGATGGGACAACAAAAACCTTGTTGACGGACTCTGCAACAACTGCTAAAGAGCTCTGTAATTCTCTGGCTGACAAAATCAGCCTGAAGGACAGATTTGGATTTTCGCTTTACATCGCGCTGTTTGACAAGGTATGTCCTGAATTGCAGTACTGACTATTCCTATAAAAGAAAAGGAGATTCTCCTTGCTGCCACACGTCTTCCAGAGGGATGAACAACCCTACACTCTGAGCAAATATGAGCCTCAAGGTCAGGAGGAAACATTTCTATAGTGCAGATGCTGGTATGGTTTTCACAGTGGGAGTAGCTGAATATTGGAACAGGGAGCCAGAGAGACTGTGAGATCTCCAACCTTGGATATGTTCAGGACTCAACAAGACAAGGCACTGAGCAACCTGAAATGGAGCTTTGAGCAGGGATTTGGACCAGACACTTCCATATGTCTCTTCCAATCTACTTGATTCCTTGATTCTATACTGTTATACCAGGAAAAATTATTTGAATTGAATATCCAATAAAAAAGCAATCTGGATTTTTATGCATGGGAGCAACTACATTTAATGTGCATAGGAAAAATGGTGGTTGAAATTTAATTGTTAAAATGAGCTAAACCCCATGCCTTCATTGCAATTCATCCCAAGCTATTTAAAGTAAAAACATATATTTCTTCAGAAATTCCATAAAAATAAAGATGCATGCGATTGAGAAGGGAAAACAGATCTAGGGTGAAACTTCATCAGATGAGACAATATTTGAAACTCAGTGAAGCAGAATTATTCCTATAGCTGCTATGTAAGAGGGCAGAGTATGTTCTCTGCTCCAGAAGTGTCCACCTCTGGAGAATGAAGTGCTTTATTCTCTGTTCTTCTTGGGCTCTTTTGAGGAATATGCGGCCATTCTTTTGGGAAGTTCACTCATAGATGGCAGAGTCCCTGTGCCAAGCTACAGGCACAAGAGAGAGATGATAAACAAGGGCTAGCTTTCTCTTCTGGGTTTATTTAATGCTTAGTATGGCTGAATACAAGTCTGTAACTTTTAAATAGGGTATTTCAAAGCACTGTATGAATAAACAGCAATTTATAGTTGGACCTTTGGCTTTGATAATTCAAATAATTTTCTTCTTTTGTTCTGACCTGGGAAAAAAGGTCTCAGAATAGAATGTCTGTAGGTGCTCTACAGTGGCATTTCTCTAACTAACTCAACTATGTTGGCTGGTTGGTGGGAGACACTTTGATTTTGGGGGCTTATAAAGGAAATTTAGATGAGTGTCTCAGATGCAGATAGCTCTATCTAGAGATGTAAAGATTTAGCCACACAAATCCCCTCTTTTTCCATCTGTCCTGACTAGGTCTCTTCACTGGGAAGCGGCAATGACCACGTGATGGATGCGGTGTCTCAGTGTGAGCAATATGCCAAAGAGCAGGGAGCACAGGAGCGCAATGCGCCTTGGCGGCTCTTCTTCAGGAAGGAGATCTTCACTCCTTGGCACAACCCCAATGAGGACAATGTGGCCACGAATCTCATTTACCAACAGATCGTCCGGGGTGTGAAATTCGGGGAGTATCGGTGTGACAAGGTAACTGCCCCTAAAGTTTACAGCCCTTTGCTGGGCAGCGCTGAAATTCTCCAGTGGGAACGTGTCATTATCCTACCTGAGATAGATAGGCCTTACAACAAATGATGTTCTTGCTTTACCAACAGCCAAAGCTCAACCTCTCAGAAATTTGAAGTCACCTTCCACCGAATGAATGAGCCAACATTTCCCTACTCCCAAGCAAATGCCCAACTGGTCTGATCCAATGTATAACTCCTGCGTGATGAAACAGGTTTCTCCAAAACCTATTTCATCCAAACCTTCCTTACTGAATATCCACCTGGGAAGCGAGAAATACAGGGTCAAATTCTCTTGACTGCAGAGACATCTGAGCTGCTTGAACACTCCCCCCTGTTGAATTTTGGATGGGAGAGACAGTGATCACCTTCATCTGTTAGCCTCAGTTTGGTGTCAACAGGCCTCCTGTAATCAGATCATCAGTCAGGAGTATGCAGGGCGCTGTTTTGAGCCAAGGTTTAGACATGAGCAGTGTTTTTCAGGACGGTGAGATTTACAACATGCAATGCAATTCCAGTAATACAGCCATAAGAGGAGGGTACATTAGGATTAGAAATGTAAGCCCCTAAAGTCTTTAAGAACTTGCAGAATTATGCCACTGTCACTGCAGTGAGCACCTGGACTTGCTGGACTTCTAAAGTATTAGAACTGATGGATGCACACAGTGGATAAAGATGCGGTGTCATGGCCCGTGTAAGGTGTTACCTGCATGCAGGATGTGCGGCTGTTTAACTGCTACTGGAAGAGCCCAGGGGAAGTATTAAGGCCTTTTAATGGACATTTGTGACAGAGGGAGAGTGAATAATCTTTCCTACTAATCACTGAATAGCTGTTCATAGCAGCAATGCTATGTGTACTATCACATTGGATAGTACAGGAGCATTAGACTTACCTAAAACACCAGTGAATTTCTACTGAAAAGTTTCCACCCCTATCTGAACCAGCAGTATATCCTTCCTTTGCAAAGGAGTCCCTGAGCTATGTGGTACGGAGGTTGGGTTTGAATGGTTTGGTGACTGTGTTATGTTGGCTTGTTTGGCTCCCACAGGAAGAAGATCTGGCAGAACTGGCCTCCCAGCAGTACTATGTGGACTATGGGTCAGAGATGGTGCTGGAAAGGCTGCTAAATCTAATTCCATCCTACATCCCAGACAGGGAGATCACAGCTTCAAAAACAGTGGAGAAATGGGCTCAGCTCATTATAGCTGCACATAAAAAGGTGGGGATATAGATCATCATCATATGTCAGTCTCCAAAGCTCAGTTCTTGGCCTTGCTTGAAGCTAAAATAAAGGGAAAGGGCAGATTCTGCACTAGCCATGTTCAGCATTACCACTGGTTTTGAGGAGAGATCTGACAGATGAAGACAACCTGCAGAGATTCAATTGCTTAAACATGGATGCTTCAGGTATCCTCACTCCAGAAACACCTGGATCTTGCAGGGCCTCCATCAGGCCTGCCAACTGTATGCAGAAATCCCAGATATCCAAGGATGTCCTAAATGAAGTAAAATGCCTGCGACTGATGGTTAGATAGGACTATCAAGTTGAGAGACTTCACTAACATTAGCAGAATCTAAAGTTAGTTGGGATGAATCCCACCCAAATTGTTCATTTTAGGTCCTTGCACAGCCTTCTCAGAGTGGAATTACTTCCTTCTGGGAGGCAGTATTTTTCCAAGAGTTCATCCACTGTGACATCCCAACACCACCAGATGACATGAATTAACTACATTTCAATGCATTGTTTTTCATTCGTTATTCTCCTGGCTGTAACTGGATTTCTGCTCCACAAAGTTTTGTTTTGCTTTATCTGTAGGGAATTTACACTCAGAAGAGGACAGACCCCAAAAAAGTCAAGGAAGAGGTGGTGGATTTTGCACGTTTCAAGTGGCCTTTACTGTTTTCTAGATTTTATGAAGCCTTCAAATTCTCAGGTGAGTCAGTGGGACGCATACCTGTAGCACAGGCAGCAACAAAGGAAGGAGAGTTAGAAACTTACCACATGGAAAGATTTCATGGTTCTTCTGACTGTTTTTTTTTTTCAGATGCCTTATTTCTTTGTGCATCCCAATTAGAAATGGCTCAAGCTATGAATCTGGCACTATTTTTCTCCTAAAGATGGCACTGATTTTTTTTTTTTTTAGCCATTACATCCTTGTTGGGGCGGGAAATTTGTTAAGAGATGAATCCCCTTGCGTTCCAGACGATCCTCAAAGGTTAGAGGGACTGGGGGCAGCTGGACTCATCTCTTAATAGGGATACCAAATACTGTGTTAGCTATATGCTCAACACTAGCAGTATCGGATTCACCAACAGTCTGCTGACCATCAGCCCGATCACCTTCCTAGGAGTGAATCGAGTTCGTGAATAATGTGATCAGCTATAGGTCCGACCCTGGCAATATCAGGTTCACGAACAGCCTGTCGGCTGTAGGTCCGATTGCCTTCAAAACAAATAGTCGAGTTCATAAATAGCACAATTTGTCCAAATGCAATATTTAGAAAACAGGTTATGGATGTCAGTACAGGAAATTCGCTACTACAGTGTGGGATTCTTAGCTAATGCCTAGTGTACAAATGCGCAATTGTTACTCACCCAAAAGATGGGAGAGGGCTCTCAATCTTGAGGAGTCTCCTCAGGCAGTGTCCTGACCCGACAGGAAGAAAGGAGTTCATCCTGCTGACTGATCCAGAAGTTACAATGAAGTCTTCCATCTCTCCTCTTCCTTCTTTCCCCATTCCTTCTTCTCCAGTTTTTACCACCTTATTCTTCCTCTTCCTACTATATCCCTCCTTAGTTCACCTTTTATATATTTTCTTTTACAATTAGGTGGAGCTTAAGTGACTCTAGTAATACTTACTTTCATTATTCATTGGTTTAAAAAAGTCTCCTGAGTTAATTGAAAATCTAGAGAGCATGCTCAATGGGGAGTAATCGTTCCTTGGAAGCCGGTAACTTCTGGGATGGTGTTGTGTATTGGTATTATAATGACATTAGAATGAGGAGAAGTTTGAGCAAAGTCCATTGGAAGGGACTGATCTGCCACCATTGTTGGCCCAGCACCAGACATCTTACCGTACTACTTGTGGCTTATCAGCTGCATGGTACAACCAGGTTGCCAGCTCTGCAGGGAGTGCAACGGAGTTTGGCCACAGTGCCTTCACTCCGCTCCACCCTCCATTCGCTCGTTGTCTGCACGGCACCATCAGATTACCACCTCCTCATGGAAGCCAACAAAGTTTGGCCATGGTATCTCTGTTCTGCTCCACTCTTCGTTTACTCTTATTAGTGTGTGCTAGGAGGGCAGATTGTGTTGCCAAGGGAATCATGGAGAAGTAGATTCCACACATACCGACCATCCTGGAAGTGGTAACTGTCTCTCACCTCAAGCAAGCCTCTGTAATGCCATAATCATAATGCCTAGTTTTTCTCTAATTTCCCCTTTCTCGGGCAATTCTCTCACAATTCTCATTTGATAGGCACACATTTTCCGCATCTTAAGACCCTTCAGGTGCTGACTGTATGTCTTGTCTTTGTCCTAGGGCCGAGCCTGCCTAAAAATGATGTGATTGTAGCGGTCAACTGGACAGGGGTGTACTTTGTGGATGAACAGGAGCAGGTTCTCTTAGAGCTGTCTTTCCCAGAGATCACAGCTGTGTCAAGCAGTAGGTGAGGAGGAACAAGCTTAGCTGGTGATTTCACCCTAATCCAGTCATTTTTCAGACTTTGTCTCTCGCTCTGTTGATGCTGTTATCTTTCTTCTTTGTGTTTCCTATGAAAATGTACCCTAGAGGGGGAAAGCTGCAAGGGCAGAGTTTCACCTTGGCCACCATTAAAGGTGATGAATACACTTTCACCTCCAACAACGCAGAGGATATCCGAGACCTAGTGGTGACCTTCCTAGAAGGACTAAGGAAAAGATCCAAGTATGTGGTCACTCTCCAAGACAACCCAAACCCTGGTAAGTGGTCCGGCCCAGTGGTAAACAGATAGACCAAATAACTACTCCAAAAGGAATTGGGAAGGGGGAAAAAAAAAAAGGAAGGAAAAAAAAAAAAGGAAGAAGAAATTAATGGTTGTCTTTCCTGTAGTGGGAGAAGAATCTGGCTTCCTCAGCTTCCTCAAAGGAGACCTCATAGTTCTGGACCAAGATACAGGAGAACATGTGATGAACTCAGGCTGGGCTAATGGGTTCAATGAACGGACCAAGCAGAGAGGGGATTTCCCAACAGATTCTGTTTACGTCCTGCCTACAGTCACTATGCCTCCCCTGGAGATTGTGGTAAGCTGTCTTATGGGATGACGCAACTCTATACGATGCAAAGCCTAAGGATGTCAAAAGCCCTCCCAAGGAGCTTGGATTAATCTTATTTACTCCACACCAATCTTTTCATTTTGCATCTGCTTCCTCTCTCTAGATAGGTCACGATCTGTTTATCGCAAATACATCTGGTAACAGAGACCCGTTTGTCCCACAGGCACTGGTCACCATGACCCCCGACCAACGACAAGATGTTATCAGAACGTCCCAGCTGGCAATTTCAGACAGTGAAGAGAGAGTGAAACCATATACCTTGGAGGAATTTTCCTATGATTATTTTAGGTGATATTTTTATCCACCTTCAAAAAGTGTAGGAGGTAGCAGTGCATCTCCTGATAGTTTGGAATCAGGGACATAATTTTGTGGTTACTGGAAAACACTTTAAATATCCCATTGAATGATTTTGTACCTCTGCAGCTTCCACACTGCCATGTGGCATTTTAGCTGTATATTTTCCTTAGATGAGATTTTTTGAAGGATTTCCTCAGACTGGCTCAGAGTAGGTGTAGTGGTGTGAAATTTGGTAGTGTGATATTAACAGTCTGATATCCCTGTCCTACAATCCCATCCATAACACCAGACTGTATATACGGCAAGTGAATTAGGTGGGGAAGTTCTGAAATCAACTCTGAAGAGTTAAACGTACACCACTGCTGAATAAGTCTTACCAAAATTCCCACTCCTGGTCAGGTGAGCTGTTAGTCTGACGAGGAAGACCAAATCCTGTGGGAATACTTCCCCCAGTTGGATTGTTCTGGTGGGAAATACGCTTTCACTCTTGCTGCCTATCTCTCTGACCATCCATCTCCATTATCCCTCCTCTTGTGTTTGGAAATTTGGGGTGGGAAAGAGAAAGTTGTTTCTGCGCCTGTACTTAGGTAGAGTCCATAAGGGATATCTCTGAGCTCTGAGAAAATACTAATGGATGTCTTTGGGCAGAATCAGATCTGGAAATATGCTAAACTTTAAATGGCTGTTAAGTGCATCAGTTCATTAGCCAAGTGCTGTAAGCAGCCCTCACAAGTGAGGCTCTGGCCACATCCATTTCCTGTTATCCCTGTAACCACCTTTCCTTTTGGTTTGCCTTTGTCATCAGGCCACCTCCCAAGCACACCCTGAGCCGGGTCATGATTACCAAGAGCCGTGGGAAGGACAAGCTGTGGTGTTACACCCGTGAGCCTATCAAACAGCCATTGCTGAAGAAGATCCTGGGCAGTGAGGAGCTGTCCCAAGAAGCCTGTATGGCCTTCATTGATATCCTTCCACTGCCTGGGGAAGCTCTGGGGCATTAGCTGTGGTAGATGAAAGGCTGAAGCTGTTTAGGGCCAGGAGTGAAGCTCTTCAAAGCCTTGTGTTCCCTCAAATGGGTTTTGATCCAGATTTGATGATGCTCAACTCAGGAATCCCTGGGATTCAAGGGGTTCTATACAGCTTGATAATCAAGGGCGGGAGAGCAAGTTATTGATTCCTGATGGTCAACACTGCTTAGTGGTTAACTCACTAGCTCTGCTCTGATCTGCTTCAACCACTTCTCTCCTCATTCATCTCCAATTCATCTTTATAAAGGGGTGCAAATACTCTCTTTATTGAAGATGTAACACAGTCTGTGTGGCCTTGGGGACAGGGTTTGATAGCTGAATCTCCCTGTATGACAAAAAAAAAAAAATGTAGTATGAGAGAGACTAGTTGAATGCAAACACAGATTCAGCTTGTAGAAGTAACCTTTATTTTTTTGGTGATACTTGACTGTAGGCTCTAGAGTTTAAATAATTCTGCTATTATAAGCCTACTACTGATGCTATCATTGTTGCTGCTTCTACTGATTTTCTCCTGATAGCAGATAGTGATAGGAGAAGCAATTAAAAAGACTGACCAAAAAAAAAAAAAAAGGATTTTGCAATTTTTTCTGCCTCTTTCTCTGTTACAACATTTTGCTTCAGAAAATTGTGGCCTCTTGTTAAGAAGAACAGTTACAATAAACATGGTGGTGAAGGCCCTCATTTGGTTTGGTTTAAGGTACTGCAGCTCCACTCAGAGGTGTCTTCAGGCCTCTGCCCAATGACACCAAGTGTAAATCCAGCCCTTTGCAGAGGCAGCTCCATATGTGATTGGATAATTTAGTAATGACGGAGATTTCCTAGGCCTATATATCCCAACCCCAAAGCAATTCTTTCTGATCTGAGACGGTTAGATGGTGTGTCATAAAAGGAGAGAGCTCAGTGGAACTTTCCTGAAAGAATTTAAAGCCTTTACCATATACTGTGCCCCCTCCACCAAAATAAAGCTGCTTCTGTAGTCATGTGTAGGAACTCTTTAATCACATTGCCAACAGCAGGGTTTCTCCAGACCTCCCAATTAGCCGATCCTTGACTCCTTTCTCCCACCTGTGCTGAAGTATATGGGTGACTACCCATCCAAAAGGACTCGCTCAGTCAACGAGCTGACAGACCAAATATTTGAAGGTGCCTTGAAAGCTGAGCCCCTGAAGGATGAAATCTACTGCCAGACCCTAAAGCAGCTCACAGACAACCACATCAAGTAAGAGTCAGCAGCCTTTGCTGGGTAAAGCAGTCCTGGACATGAGATACTGAGGAGCAGGGACACACTGTTGTCTTCCATATAGTTTCCTCAGCATTTCCTCCCATTTTCCACCTCCTCTGAGCCCACAGTTGGTACCTCCTGCCAGTCAGTGTCTCCTTTCTCAGCACTAATGTCACACCAAAGCACAGAGCCCTGTCCCTGCAGTGAATGATAATTTTTCCTCCTGGGGGGTGTCTTCTCATTTAGGTACAGTGAAGAGAAAGGCTGGGAGCTCTTGTGGTTGTGTACAGGCCTTTTCCCTCCAAGCAACATTCTCCTGCCCCATGTCCAGAGGTTTCTGCAGTCCCGAAAGCATCACCCTTTGGCAGCAGACTGTATCCAGAGACTCCAGAAAGCACTGAGGTACGACACAAAAAGTCCTACGTGGTCCTGCCCATGTCACAGCTTCCACACATGTATGTAGGAGATGTTTCAACATCTCTCTGCATTCGACCAAGATGAAAAAAAGGGAGGTGAGGTGGTGGACATTGGCTGATCTGTGGCATTTGTCACCTCTTGTTTTGCAGGAATGGATCCAGGAAGTACCCACCCCATCTTGTAGAAGTGGAAGCAATTCAGCACAAAACCACCCAAATTTTCCACAAAGTTTACTTCCCTGATGACACCGATGAGGTAAAAGGAGGAGAAGGAATTTTTTATTCCTGTCAAGATCAGACAGTGTTCTTACTAGAAACACAAAACACACCCATATTGGCTCTGATTCAGAAGAAAACTCCATCTGGGTAACGTAATGGAGCTCGCCAGCAGCAGGGCAGGGACTGTCTCCGGCAGCACCTGTGAGTAGGTAGCTGGAATCACTCCTCCTGCCCTGGGATAACACACAAATCCTGATATTTGCACTCAGACACCTCTCATTAAGTGGCTTAAACACCAAAAAGGCAGCTGGTTATATTGATGCCAGAGCAGGTATGCATGTCCTTGCAGATATCACTATCTAATGCGGTTTAACCTCCCAGTGAGACATTCATTTTTCTCTTCCCTCTTGCCTATGGGCACCTCTAGTATTTCCAAGTGGGTGTATGCACAAAGCTGTACACGTCTATGAGGGAAAAGGGGCAATTCCTCTCCTGACCAGCATCTCATGCCCTTCTTCATCTGTAGTGGAGAAATGAGATATCTGCTGGGATTTCTCATCACTTTGGATTTTTTTTTCTATGGGACCAGCAATAAGCATTACACTGCTTTACACATGCACATCTGCATGAAAGAGCCAAAAAGAGGTGATATAAATGCAGAGCACAGAATGCAAAACAGGAGGTGGCTCCTGCATGCAGTATCACTAATTGCATTGGAGATGGGTGGCTAAGTCACTTAGCACATCTGAGACTTGATATTTTCAAAGAGAGGACATAGTGGAAATTAATCTTGAGTAGCAGAGGTGAGGCTCTTCCTTTCTTTGTAGGCATTCGAGGTGGAGTCCAGCACAAAAGCCAAGGATTTCTGCCAGAACATCTCCAACAGGCTGCTCCTAAAGTCCTCTGAGGGTTTCAGCCTCTTCGTCAAAATCTCTGACAAGGTGAGTGACTCACACAGAGGTGGAGGTGGCCCAGAGGCACCTGGTGCTGCATTTGGCATTTCTGGTGATGCAGTTCCCAGAGGGTGTGCGGTGGTGGATCCAGGCCTCCCCTGCTCGGTCATGGGTGAGAAACATTTCTCAGCAAGCACAGTGGTCCTTGTAAGTCAGATCCAACCTGCTACACTCTGGTTTTGCAGTCCCAGAACCATGGATTACAGTAATCATCTAAAAGGTCTTAAACAGGAGCATGGGTCATCCTAGTCAGTCACAGGTAGATCTGTTACCTGATATTACTGACTGTCATCTTACAGCAGGCCAGGAATGACAAGAGGTGCCAGGAATAGCAGGTAAAGTTCCCTTAGCTTCAGAGTGGATGGTGTTAGCACCTGACCCTGGCACTTGAGACCGTGCTGATCTAGGGATCCAACAAGCACCTCCCTGTATGCAGGATCTCACACAGTAATTGCAACCCATTTCATTCCTGGAGCGACCCTGAGTGATGCAAGAGACAGTTGTTTACAAAGCACTCACTATATAATGTATCAGTTGAATGTTAAGGACATTTTCTATAAGGTCCTTAAGAGAGCACAGGGGAAATGCCAGATGTAGCGGCCAAGTCTTCTTGGCCCCATCAGGTGGTTGTCCCTGTGATGTTGCATTGATTCTGGGAGAAGGACATAGGGACCATCAGGAAAAAGAGGTAAAAAAGACAGGTTGTTGCCTGAGATGGGTTTGTAAAGATGAGCTAAGTACAAAAAACATGTATACTTATTGTTGCCTAGAGTAACTAGAAGAAAACAATAAAGACAGTCATCATGAAGGGAAAATAATCACTCTGGTGAAACAAGAAGCTGTGATCAGGAATAATGGATGAAATTAGAGACAGGACCTGTAGGAAGAGTGAGGTGTTGATGGTGACTTTCTCACATTGGCCATTTTTAACACATCATCCTAATGGGCACAAAGCAGTGAGCGATACCAACCAAAGACAGGGCCAGCCCTGCCTAAGGCTCTCACTGCATGATCAGCATTTGCAAATATGTGCTGTGCCCTCCAGGTCATCAGCGTGCCCGAGGGAGATTTCTTCTTCGACTTTGTCAGACACTTGACAGACTGGATAAAGAAAGCAAGACCGGCAAAAGATGGTAACGGTGAATTTTCTTGTCTGTGGGTCACACATAGTCATGCCTTGGTTCCCCTAAGAGCCCCCCAACCCTTCCAAACAAGGTCGGCAGCCTCACTGCACAACACTGCCGAGGTTGTGTTGTCCATGGAGACATCACGAGGGAGATGATCTGCCCAGGGGCTCTGCTACCAAATGAAGCTAGACATATTCCACTTTATGAAAGCTTTGCAAGGGAAAAGCAGACTTTTCTCTTCAAGGTGCACTAGGGCCTTGGGGCCTTGCTGGCAGCTTTACCAGCGCCCCGTCCTCCCCGTGTAGCTGCTCACCGGTTCCTTTGCACAGGTATAGTGCCTTCTCTCACCTACCAAGTGTTCTTCATGAAGAAGCTGTGGACCAACACGACGCCTGGAAAGGACTCCATGGCAGATTCAATCTTCCACTATTACCAGGTAATTTAGGTAATTTACAAGCCTTCAATATCAGTGAAGACTTGGGAGGAACTAGAAATGGAGTAGAAATACTTCCTCCATCTTCAAACATGCCTTAAATAGGGCACTGCCAAGTGTTGGCATGCGTGGCAAAGAGCAGCCATCATGCTTTTTGGGAACAACCAGCTCAGCTAGGGTTTGGGCCAGATATTCTTGGGCAACGAGCAAGAAGGAGAGAGTGTATCCTGCTGGCAGCCTCTGCAGAACGTCTGAATTCAGAAGCATCCTGCAAGTTTTCAGCTTCTCCATTCTTGGATGCTCTGATCAGTCCCAATGGACTGCCAGCAGTCAGGCAAGAAGTTGAAGTGCTTCTGCCCTTGTTACTTCTGGAGTGAAAGAGACACCTTCATGTCTGAAAACTCACTCTCACACAAACATTCATACTCCCGGTTGAGTTTTCATCTGGAAAAAAACATCATCCCAATGTGACTGTACCTCCTAATGCTTTGCTAGTCACTTTTCCAGCATAATGGCAGTATGTAGTAATGGGAGAATATATTTAAAATCCCACAAAACATACAGAAAAGGCAATATGATTCCAAGTGGCCATTACTATGCATGGATTTTCTGACAACAAAAACAAAAGGTATCTGAGACTGTAGGTTCACTCCGTCTTAGTAGTTCTGCCAAGCACAGGAAGTTCTGCCTGTGATGTGAGAGACTGTTTTAGATCAGGGAAAACTTTGAACATCTAGTCTGGTCTCAGCTGGGCAACCACTTGTCCACCAAATTCATCCAAAATGCTAAGAGGCTAGAGACCTCCACAAACTGCATTTAACACCCAAAACCTTTCCCTCCTTCCATACAGATTTTCCCTGAGATGGAGGGATGGGGGCAGCCACAGAGACCCTGTGTGCAGGGTGAAGGTGTATGTTGCACAACAGGATACAGAAGGGAAATAATACAGTTTGGGAAGCAGATGCAAGTGTTGGCACAAACTGATGCTTCCCTTCAACACCTCTGGGGAGGTGGGGATGCCTCTGGGGATGAGGGTCCGTGGTTATCCCCCTCTACCTGTCCATGGCTCTCTCGCCCATGCAGGAGTTACCAAAGTACCTGCGTGGCTACCACAAGTGCACACGGGAGGAGGTCCTGCAGCTGGCGGCTCTCATCTACCGGGTGAAGTTTGAGGATGACAAGTCTTATTTCCCCAGCATCCCCAAACTCCTGAAGGAGCTGGTGCCCCAAGACCTCATCCGGCAGCTCTCTCCAGATGACTGGAAAAGGGTAAACAGCAGCTGTAGGCCACGGGCCAAGCCCATCTAGGGGAAAGCCCAGCATCTCAGATGACTTGTCTCACACCCGACTTTGAGATGTCACTATGAGTGACTGGCATTCCCTCTTAAGCCTTAGCAGAGCCACAACCGCCTCAGGACCATGGGAGGAGGAACCTGTGCGTGCTGTCATAGTGTTGTGGGCTATGCTTGTGCAACACCTTGATGCGATTGTTGCTGTAGTGCTGCCTGCAGCACCATATGGACACATGCTACTTTGCGGACCACAGAATGGAGAGATTTTTCTCCCCACTTTACACAGGGAGACCTGGAGAACAGGGAAAAATGGTTCTAGGGCCATAGAAGGATGTAGCTGTCTATCTGTCAAAAAAATAGTCTTGTAATTCCTTTCTGTGTGCTGGATCTTGAGTAATCAGCAAACTATTGGCTTCTCTGGACTGATGGTTTCTTAGTCCCTTCTGCTGCTTAAATCAGAATATTGAACCTTATAAGCATTATAACTTACTAGCCACCTCATCTAGGAGAGGTGATTCATTTCTGTGGTGTATTCTTTGGAGAGACTATAAACTGCTTCTCTCCTCCTTGACAGATATTGAACCTTATAAGCATTATAACTTGCTAGCCCACCTCATCTAGGAGAGGTGGTTCATTTATGTGGTGTATTCTTTGGAGCAGAGACTATAAACTACATCTCTCCTCCTTGACAACTTCTACTCCAGCCACCAACTCCCATCTTGGCCCAAGCCAGCCACCCAGCCACTCAGCAGGCCCAGATACCCACTCTGAGGCTGAATATTCCCTAAACCATGCTAAAGGTGGCTGTCCCCAGGGCTCAGGACTTTGGGCTAAGCAGAAGAGAACTGATTCCCAGACACACAGAAAGGACTTGCAGAACTTTATCACCAGATTTATTCCTTCTCAAAGGACTTGCAGAACTTTATCACCAGAACTTTATCAACAGATACTTTTGTTGATGCTCCCCTAGCACTGGTAGACAGATAAACACCTGATGTGTTTCTGCAGTTTATTAATGGACATCCAGGGAAAGGATGGGATTTCTTGTTAAACAGCCAAATTACTATGAAGTACTTATGGTTTCTGGTGGGATAAACCATCTTTTGACCTTCTTTCCTTGCAAGAATCATCTGTCATACATTGTGCAATCCCTCCAGCTCAGCTGTCTTCTCTCTTGCAGTCCATCGTGGCATACTACAACAAGCATGCGGGCAAAACAAGAGAAGAAGCCAAGCTTGCCTTCCTAAAGATTATCTTCAAGTGGCCTACATTTGGATCAGCATTCTTTGAAGTGAAGGTACCTGCCTTATTTGGGGCTTCCCTGGCAGCTTTGAGCCAAGATCAGAGGCCACATATCATGGAGAGGCTGCAGGGGTATAGGGTTTTCCTGGGCCAGTCTAGGAGTCATCCTGGTGAAGAAGGGGAAGTGTGTGAGATCATTCCTCAGTAAAGGACCAAGACACCTGTTTACTGCCATCCTTCCTCTTCGTGCAGACTGAGGCATGTAGAGCATCAGTATATCTCAGTTATGATGGATCTGTCCTTACAGCATGTTCTGTTTTGCTGAGGCATAGGGAAAAGATGCTTTTCCAAGGAACAGCTCTGCACACACCAAGAGCCAAACCCAGACCAGCCACCTCATCAAACTCCCAACAAAGGCAATGGGAGCCAGTAATCATGAAGTGAGATATCTTGGGCACCTCATTGCAATGCATGAAAACATCTTGCTCCAGTTGCTGATCAGTTCCTTGAATTTATGCTCCCCATTTTCTGTCCATGCCCACCTTAGATGGCATATGGGATTTGAACATAGACTGTGATATTTTTTCAGCAAAAGAGCTAAGAAATCTGTGTCAGGATCAGGAACTGAGTCCCTGTCCCATGGCCCTGGGTCATCAGTCAGACAAATTGGAAAACCTGCTATGCTGACACAGGGCTGGGAGAAGGGATTACCAATGCTAACAAAACAGAATACAAAGATCAGCAGAGCAAAAAGCAGTGTACATTTGATCTGGAGATCCCTTCCTTGACAAGGGCAGGATGGCTCCTCATTGAGGAGACCACTGAGGCGAGCAAGGAACTTAATGCTGCCAATAACTCACCCCCTGGTTATTGTGCATGTAAGGCAGTCGTGAATATTGCTGATCTCTTAAAGGGCTCTATGCTTGTCTTTAAAAGAAAAAGCAAATACAGTTAATGGGCCACCAGATGTTGGCAGGAGAAAACAGTGAGGAAGTAGGAAGAAGTCTGATTTTGCATGCTGCTTCTCATAATTGCTTCATCTCATTTACCACAGCAAACTACAGAGCCAAATTATCCAGAAATCCTTCTAATTGCCATCAACAAGCATGGAGTCAGCCTCATTGACCCCAAAACCAAGGTAAGCAGGACTGAAGTCTTCACTAGATGCTCCCCAGCCATCTCCACCATCTCTTAGAATCAGAGAAAAGACCTTAGAGATCATCGAGTGCAACTGTTAGCTCTTCAACACCATACCTGTTAAACCATGTCCCTACGTGCCTCATCTACACATTTCTTAAACTCTGCCAGGGGTGGTAACTCCGTCTCTTTCAGAGGTTATCCCATAGAGTGCGTTGTTCAGAGCAACGGACTGTCTCATTAAGCCTAGATACAAAGGTTGGATAGACAGAAGGGTTTCCAGAGGCAGAGGTTCATTATCTTACAGAGCCATCGCAGCTCTTTTTAACATAAGGGTTGGGAGAACCAGCTGTTAGGGCCTTTAAGGTGGAGAATACACACAATCCTCAATTAGGACTGGAGCTAGAGTAAATGAGTTTCTACTTAGTACTTCTGTCAGCCACATGGTCCTTCTAGTACAACTACACTCTACAGGTGCTGGATGGTCTCATATCTCTCTCTGTCAATCTCATGAGGCAGCAGTACAGTCCATCTCAGCAGACATCCTTGCTCTGCTTTGATGGAAAACGTACATGGACGTGAGGAAGCCCCAGAGGCCCTCATGAAAGCTGAAACTCTTGTGTGTTGAGTGTCAGTGTTTTGTTCCCTCCAGGATATCCTCATCACTCACCCCTTCACAAAGATTTCCAACTGGAGCAGTGGCAACACGTACTTCCATATAACTATCGGCAACCTGGTGAGGGGAAGCAAGCTGCTCTGTGAGACGTCCCTGGTAAGGAGCAGTCAAGATTATTGTGCACAGTCACACACTGTTGCAGGTAGTTTGAACTGCAACAACACACACTGGAGAGGACAGGCAGAGGACCACAGAGCGGATTTTCTGCACTATGCACGTTAGAACAGCACTCCCCAGTTAGAACAAGTCTTGACATTAGCAGGCCAAAATGTCTAGGGAAGAGCATAATTATTTAACAAGTCTTGACATTAGCAGGCCAAAAATACATGTCTAGGGAAGAGCATAATTATTACAGTATATAATGACACTTCATCTTTATAATCTCTCTGCTTTCAGCAAACTTTGTCTCAATTTCCTGGGGTAAAGGGTTCTCTTAGAGTAAGCCTGGAAGTTTTATTTCTTCTGGGTTTCAGCACTGTGCTGTTATTTTCTCTAGAACTTCTTTTCCTAGAGGGTGGGTCAAACTTGTGTCAAAACTGGAAGAAGTTTGTAGGAAGTCAGCCTGCTTCTAGGCAGGCTGCTTTTAAAGGGAAATTAAAAATTGCCATGAGACAAAAGAGCTGAGAATGCCTTGGGGCTATCACGTCGGACAATCCGATGTTCAATGATATCCAAAGAGGGGAGGATGTGTTGAATACATAAGACCTCACCTCTCCTTCCTGTTCATGTCTGCAGTGCTTTACCACAGCAGAGTGCTCATTGCAGGCCAAAGAGGGGAGGATGTGTTGAATACAGAAGACCTCACCTCTCCTTCCTGTTCACATCTGCAGTGCTCATTGCAGACTGCCCTGTGGCTCTCTCCAGGGCAGTAGCACTGGACTAACCTGGTACATACACATTATGACTCTGTTTAGCTGATGAGGGCTCTGAATGGGTCCTTCATCCAACTCAAGAGTGAGTCTGAAGTCCTTAGGGTGTTGCCATCTCAGGAGCAAGGGGCACTGTTCACTCTTCTGGAATGGAAAGCATATTAAAGCAGACATGGGGTCAGGAGAGCTCTTAAGTCCTTTTACCAAGCTCCTCTGCCCAGCCCGACCTTAGCATCAGTCAAAGGAGTGAAGTCCACCTTGGTCATCAGTCTGTGTCCTACAGCAGATGAAACTCTGTCAGCCAATGTCTTATCCTCAGCACCCTGTCTGCCATCCCACCTTACCTCTCTTGTTTAGACTGCCTTAAGCCCAAAACGTGTAAAATAAATTTTTCTGATGGCTTAATTTTTATTAATTTGGGACATACAAGATGCTGTTGGCCATTTAAAAATGCAGTTCCTTTCCAAAGCCCCCTATATCCTTGGTTTGAAGAGCATCTTGGGACAGTGAATTCCTCCATATCATACTGCATTAGGAAATGGTATTAGGCCCTTGAGCCTGGTCGAGCGTTTATGTCACCCAAGGAGTATGGTGGAAAAGGGTCAAAAAAGATCTGAAAACTTGAAAGTCAACAAGTGGCAGCCTGAGCCTTCAAGAGGCATGAGCTAGAGTCCATAAATTGTGCTGTAAGGGCAGGTAACATCTTCTCCCTCCTCTCCAGGGCTACAAGATGGATGATCTTTTAACCTCGTACATCAGCCAGATGTTAACAGCCATGAGCAAACAGAGGAGTGCAAAGGGCGGCAAGTGAACTGCAAGAAGCCGCTGGCATGTGGCCATGGGGCTTATTCACCAGCTGAGGCTTGTGGGGTACCCATGCAGCTGGGGGAGAACCTTTTCCTCTCAAATGTGGAAGATGAGCCGAACACCATCCGGGAGTTCACTGGACTCTGACCTTGAGGGCTCAAATACCACCTCCCCTTCCAGTGAAGATGACTATCTCTGACCTCTCATCCTCTTTTGCCACCCTGTACCTCAACTCTGTCTTAAACCTCAAAGATTTCCAAACACCATCGCTCTCAGACAGAGACTGAGCAAAGAGACCCTGGCAGGATGCTTGCCTGGAACCAAATGGTTGGCATTGCAAAGGCTCTGGGAAGAAGAGGAGTGTGTGTGCATGTGTGTGATGTGTGTGTGACCTTTTATTTTTGTTTTGTTTTTTAAGTAAAGAGAGAGCTACCAGGGTGCTAACGCCTTTTGGAGAGGTTATGGGCATTTCAGGTTGAAGAGAAGTAACAGAGCCCGAAACTATGCTGGAAAGAGATCCAGTGAACACTCTAGGTCTCGTATTTGACCTTACAGAAGAATACACTGTGTTCTTAAGAAGAACAAAATGAAAAAAAAAATGGCTGAGGGGAGTGCATTTAAACTAGGAGTCAGAATAAACAAACCACTGATCGAACAGACTAGAATACTAAAGTGCTGTCTGTGCAATGCTGGAGATATTTAAAGAACAAGTTTTTAAAACTTTCTTTTCTTCCTCTATTTATTTTTAAAAATATTAAAAACAAGCAAAAAAAAAATCCTTCATTTTGTGCCGGTATCTGGACGCTGGCTCGGGGCTGAGGGCGACCTGCAGGACTCTTGCCCAAGGACTCCTGCAGAGCCATGGCTGCCAGAGGCTGAATGTATGCAAGGAACATCTTTCCCAACCCAAGGGCTCAGCTGGAAGTGAAACTGGGAAGACGAATTCTCTCCTTTTGCCCCTTTTTTTCTACACCAATTAGCCCTGGGATGATCTGTACCACAAGCTTCGATATGGATGTAGGAGTTTTGGAAGTCCCTGTGCTTGGAAGACTGTGGCCAAGTTCGTGTTGTGTGTAAAGTGCTCTGATCCAAACAGGGATTTGGTCATCAGAGTTGGAAACAGCTGATGAATTTATTGTGCTTTTGTGTGTGTTGCTCTTTGAGACAGCTCTTTGCTGGTCCAAGGTAGAGTCTAAACTACTCACAGCGAAGTCAGGCTCTTGATTTCTGTGGGCTTTTCTCCATCTGTGGTTGGCTCCGCTGATCTGCTGGTTGGTTGCCTGGTCCCCTACCCGTCACCGCGCAGTGCAGATGAGCCACCATCAGAGCAGAGATGAGTCCCTTGAGCAGAGAAGAAGCTGAAGCCATGCTGTGACTGGTGGGGAGCAGGGGGAAGAGCGCAGGAGTGCGGGCACCCCAAAGGAGCACATGCCTGGGAACGTGGCTTCAGCAGAGGGGGGAAGGGACCACCAAGGTTTGGTGCTGGTTTCACTAATGCTGAGCAGCTCTTGGTAGGTGTAGGAGAGCTCTCCTGGTCCTAAGCATTGGACTGAGCTCAGCTACTTTCATAAAAGTCAGTGTTGCCAGGTGTTGTGTGCTGTCCTGTCAAAATCCAGTGATCCTCACCCTGTCACCGAGATGTTTCCTGATGTTCCCCTGGTTTGCTCAGCCACAGACAGGCCGTTTATGTGACCTTATGTGACTGAGAGCCAGGAGAGACGCTTAGTTCCCAAATGCAGCAGCACTATCATCTGCCTGCCGGAGCGCGAGGATCCGCAGCAGCAACCCTGGACCTTGGCTGTGCCACCGAAGGAAATGAGATGCCGCATGGAGACATCCGCAGGCCAGCAGGGCTCCAAGGAGGTCCCCTTTCTCCACCTTCCCTCTGCCCAAGCTGCTGGGGTGAAGCCAAAGTGTTTACACTGGCCCCACGGGAGTCACGGGCTGCCTCCCCAACACGCATCTCTGATGCTGTGTCCCCTGCTGCACCAGTCCAGCTGTCCCAGGGACCTCCCCACCGCTCCGTGCGCTCACATCACCCACCACCACCGCAGCCTCCTTTACTCTCCCACCATTCCTGCCCTCCACAGCATACTCAGTAGATGATGCAGCATAGCAGTGCTTCCAAGAGCTCTCTTGGGCCAGCTTTTCCCACCACCTTCCTCCCTCCCAGTCACAGCTCTCGGCCCCTCACGCACCCCACCACACTCCAAACAGCTTGGGGTTTCAGAGGGTGCTGGGGCTCTGTGTGCGTGTGCCTGTGTGTCCTACCGTCCGTGTATTAGCATCTGCTGGCCTGTTTATATTCATACCAAACGATGTAACATGAAAGCATATGTCCAAGTGAAATACTCTAATTAAAAAAGCATAAAGTGGCTTGTGGGAGGCTGTTCTGCGATGCTCAGTGGTGTTAAGTGACTTCTGAGGTCCTCCATGGAGACAGGATTTCTCCTTGCAGAGTGAAACTCCTGGTAATAGTAGCAAACTATACGAGCATTTGAACTAGAAATGATGTGTTAAATTTTGGGGTAAAAATCACTGGAGATGGGGGAGTCACCACTGCTCATGCTGTGGGGCAAGGGCTGATTAGTCTGTGATGACCAATTTGGAGCTCAGTCACTGGATGGAGGAAGTATTGGATGAAAAGACCTACACAGCTGAAGATGAGGGAGATGAGCATGGTGAGAGACATCACAGCCAAGTAGCAGGTATACACGTGGACAATGGTGCGTGGTGGGACTTTTCCTAATAGTGTTAAAAGCAACGGTCTCAGCAGCAAAGCCTGTCTCATGCAGGTCTCTCCCCTTGGGCTGTGGATGCTGCGCACTCCACAGCTCAGCCCGCACATCAATTTCCTTTCATTATATGAGCAAAAACCTACGGTCTGATTCAAATAACAGCTACTATTTTTTCCCCTTTCCCAGTGTAATAGAATGAGAGCAAAACAGGGTAGGAGAGCTAAAATGTATTCAAAATAGCATTGCAGGTTACAAAAATGTCATCTTGTCTGTTCAAGTAGAAGTTTATGGCTTAAACCTGAGAGATGCTCGTATCTCCTTTGCAGAATAGGGCAGAGTTGTGCGTAGACCTCCTTCCTCTCATGTGCCAACAGCCACTGGGCACAGTGAAAATCAGAAACAAACACCAGGATGCAGAGCAATTATAAAGATCTTCCCAAGGGAAGGACACTTGGTGGGACCAGGTCACCTGTAGCACAAACGTCCTAAAGGAAGATGTTGTGCTGCTGGTTATAGTCCAAGTGGTTACATTGCCAAGGCACCAAATATCCTTTAGCACCTTTGGACAAAAATGCCCTTGTTCACAACCAAGAAGGGAAAGGGTCTGTCCCAGCAGACCTAGCAGTAAGATTCTCCTGCCTGTAGGTGCAGACCCCATGGTTGGTGCACACTTGGGGCTAGAGAAGACCTGCCAGTAAGGAGGGGGTGTGTGGAGCAGAGGAATTCAGTCTGCCTGGAGAAACACCAGCAGCCAAGGACAAAGCAGGACTGGAGGACGCTCAGATGGTGGCAGCGTGTGCCAAACAAAGATGCACTAACAGAGGATTAGCCCATAACAGGAGGGTATCATCAGGATTGTTTCCTTGTGGACACCAACACCATGAGGAGGGGGCAGGTGATTCCCATGTGGCTGCTGCCAAAGGGATTTAGCATCTAGTCGTGGTGCCCAGCTTTGTCACGGCTGCAACCCCATCTGTGCTCCCCTACAACCTCGTCCATCCATGCCAGGCATGGGATAACAAGGAAAGCTGTAAGCAAGCAGGACAGGACCAAAAAGAGTGGGCATTTTTGAACCATTTCCCCTGGCCAACTCCTCTCCCTCCTGATGCCTTTGCCTGCGTTTTGCTGTCCTGTGGCTGTCACCCCTGTGCGGTGGCTGGTGGCAGGGAGGGGTGTCAGGGGAGGCTCCGCTCTCCAGTCAGGTGAGATAGCAGGTCTCTGTCTCCTCGTCTCTGTCAGGCCACAACTGCAGGCATGTCGCCGAGCTCTGGAGAAGGAGACACAGAGTGAGCTACTTGCAGCAGTTCTGCCAGGAGGTGTGAGCAGAGTCAGACCAAAAATGCACACAGCTCAGGCCATGGGGTCCTGCAGTCTGGGCCGTTAGCCCTACGGAGGATCCCAGTTCTCCTTGCCCCACTCACCTGTCCTGAACTTGTTGTAGGTGCCACTCTCCATTATTGTACCACCGTCATGGGCACAGCAGGAGAAACTCCGCTCCCGCCACCTGTGCAGTGCAAGACATCTGGGTTAGGCTGCTGCTTGATGTGGGTTCCTCTTGAAGCTACTTGGACCACTGGTCACTCATTTCTTGCTTTGTCAGAGCAGGAATCGCCCTCAGAATTTTGGAATTTGTTCAAATCCCTTCTATAAAGGGACCCTGCTCGATGACTGTGCTGCCTGTGTGTCCACCCCACACATACAGCAGTATTTTGGAGGCAACTTTATGACTAAGACCTGTTTTCTATGAGAGATTGAAGTGTTCAGAAACCCTAGACTTGTTCACAGCAACTGGTTCCTAAGCAGCCAGGAAAATTTTAGAGTTGTGATTTTTGGTAAATCTGATATTTGTAAATCTGTTATTTTTAAATCTGACAAACAAGACCAGACATAGACTTTAGGCATTGCTGATGCCACCTCACTCCTTATACATGCTGGGAGTGCCCTTGTTTCACAGCCAGCCAGGAAAAAGGGATATGGCTGGATCAGCAATGTCTGCAGGGTTCTGGGGAATCTGGGAAACGTGCACACTTGAGGAGGGAAAAACCTCGGTGTCCAGCAAATTTACCTGTACAGCTACCAGTTCATCACCTGGTTAAATTGTAACCTATTCATCTCTCCATCCTCCCAGAGCAAAAATAGATCTGCTTTTTCCACACCAAAGCAGTGTGTCTTGTCCAGCTCTGTATTGACACAGAGCCTGTTTTGTGAACTTGTTTTCCAACATATAAAGTGGAGGCAATGTCTTTGAATCAATGAGAGGAAAAATAAACTGCGGTGCCTTTGAGATGCTCATGCTTTCGATTTGCATCTGGGAGGACAGATTTCTTGAGTGGCTCTGACATAGGAAGATACAGAGACATGGTGCTCAATTACTAACAACGAGAGCTTTTCTCCTAAGTAAATCCTATGCAACAGTGTCTATAGTGTGAGAGCAGAAGAATCAGCTCTCCTTTCAGTCTATCAGCTTTGATAACTGGCTTTGACGGCTACCCTGAACCCATAGATCTTCACTGAATCTTGGGGTGGATGATGCCCAACTTGCCAAAAGAAAAGGAAAAATAAGAGCAGATGTGGAGGGATCTTTGGAGTCCTAAAGGGCTTTCTTCTAACTCCTGAAGGGAAAGATGTCCTTCATAGCACTTTTAGCCATCCAGATCACCTGAAAGCATCCCTCCACCCCTCTGGTTGGAGCAAGAGAACAGACTAGAACAGCCATTAGCAACTCAGTATTTACCAATGCAGAGCAAAGATGAGTGAGATGAGGAGCATGGAGGTCACATCCGTCAAGATCCACATGATGTTGTACTGCTGTGGAGTCTGCAAGAGAACAACAGAGGATATATCCAACATCATGGAGCTATCACAGAATCTGACACTCAAAACCAGCTGCTGAAGTTCCCTCTTGCTGCTTGATTGTGGCAATCCAGCTGCCTGGTGTTCACCTGTGGCAAGAGTACCCGGCCCAGTACTGGCCAGTGGTGTCCTCCAAGGGTCAGTAGTGGGCCTGGTGCTCTTCAACTTGTTCATCAGTGACTTGGACAAGGGCACAGAGGGCACCCCCATCAAATCTGCAGGTGACACCAAACTGGAAGGAGTGGCCAACACTCCCGAGGGCTGCGCTGCCATTCAGAGGGACCTGGACAGGATGGAGAGCTGGGCAGAGAGGAACCGTGGCCAAGAAGGCCAATGGGCTCCTGGCTGCAGCAGGAGCGTTGCCAGCGGGCGAGGGAGGGATCCTGCCCCTCTGCTCAGCTCTGGGGAGGCCGCACTGGAGCATTGGGGGCAGCTCTGGGCTCCCTGGGACAAAAGGGACGTGGAGCTTCTAGAGAGGGTCCAATGTAGAGCCATGAAAATGATGAAGGGACTGGAGCATCTATCGTATGAGGAAAGACTGAGCAAGTGGGGCCTGTTTAGTCTAGAGAAGAGAAGACTGAGAGGGGATCTTTTCAACATGTACAAATACCTGAGGGGTGATTGTAGGGAGGATGGGGCCAAACTCTTCTCCATGTGGCTGGTGATAGGACAAGGGGTAACGGGGACAAACTGAAACACAGGATGTTCCATCTCCATGTGCAGAAGAACTTCTTTCCTGTGAGGGTGCCAGAGCCCTGGCACAGGCTGCCCAGAAAGGCTGTGGAGTCTCCTGCTCTGGAGATCTTCAAACCCACCTGGATGTGCCCAGGTGCCCCGGGCTCTGGGTGTCCCTGCTGGAGCAGGGGCTTGGACTAGATGATCTCTGGAAGTCCCTCCCAACCACAACCATCCCGTGATTCTGTGAACATCTCTCAGTTTTTAAACAGCATTTGGTAGCATTTTTAAGCGGCCACCAGCCTGCATGTGCTGATGCCAAATCAAAATGGGATGGCTGCGTGTCAGGTGTCAAAGAAGATTGGGCTATACCACAATGAATAAAACAGGGTTCTATTGTTTGCATAGGCAGACCTTACAGTCATCTCTCCTCTCCAAGGTTAAAATTAACTAGTGCCACCTGATTTCCCCTTGCAAGACTATACTTCATTGAACACCATAGAAGGCTGGGGTATCTCCTGATTTAAATCTAAAAGCATCTTAAGATTCACCCTCAGACAGAACCTCTATCCATTCTCACAATGGACTTAATATCTGTAGTTTGTTGTTCTCTCAAATGGGAAAAAGGAAGCATTGTAAAATTCCCTTCATGAGTGTGAAGCCAGTTACACAGTGTTACAAGTTACCCTTGCAAGGACTCTAGTGGAACCAATGTCCCAGATGCCCCTTAGTCCTTTAGGTTCTTCAAGGAAGAGTAGGAAACAGACAAATAGAGTGAAAAAAATATTCCACCAAGGCAGTATTATCTCTATGGTTGTTTCCCTTTTGCTTGAGGCATCAGCCCAGACTTGAGAAGAGGTACAGGAGGCCCCAGGAAGTGAAGAACTTCTGAGATAAACAAGCTCCAAAAGTTTGGAAATGGAAATCCTCACCCAAAGCCACATGTAGCCTCAAAGCCCCCTTCATTCTCCCCACAAAAGCCTGAGTATGACTTTTTTTGTTCTCCTCTCAAGGTCTAAGTCTCTTAAGTCTTACCAAACAGAATGTTTCTCTCTGGGCCAAGAGGAAAAAAAGGAGACAAAGTGGTAATGCCGGGAGTTGCTCACAGAAGCCAATAAGCTAGAGCTCTCCATCCAGAGGGACACCTCCTTTACCTGTGCATGAATTGATCTGCTCTCCAAGTGCCAGTATGAACATCCCATCCCTACTTCGTACCCCCACCAATAAGGGAGGATTTTTGCTTACCATAAGGAAGAGTGGCTGGCTGAGGTTCTTCAGCACATGGACAGTGTTGGTGGTCACAGAGTGAGCCCCAGAGCACCACGCCAAGGAGAAGAGCCATGGCTCGTTGATCACATAGAGGTTGGTGGTGATATTCGCCTCAGCATATTTCCTTTAAAAGAGCAAGAAGTTTTTATATTTGTTAGGGAAATAAAGAAGCTGTGTACTGCCTTTGGGCTGAGTTTCATAACAATATGTTTAAACTCACTTCACAGCTGGCTACTCAACAATATTACATTGTTTGATCGTTTGTCAAACCCTTATAAGCTGTTGAACCTTAATATGAAGTGTGACCATTCTCCAAAATTGCTAAAGAAATGTCATCAGTATCAAAGTTGATACTTCGAAGTATTGAAGTTGATATGTAAAACTACCTAGGATCTACCCTGGATCTACGTTGAATTTTATATTCTGAAAGATGATCATTAAGAAAACATCAACTCATCCAATGTTATAAACTTTTGCACTCCTCTCCAATTTTTTTTTTTTAGATTTAAATGCTCTTGCAAATGGAAAAGAGCAAAAACTCAATTTACAGAAGGAGAGCTGGTCAGTCAAGATACCTTTTTCATGGAAGAGAATCATTTTGAAAAATACTCTAATGACAATGAATCAGTCAATTGGAGAATTGACATTTTCAGTGTATCACAAGCAACAGAGCAATAATAGCAACAGAGACAACAACTCCAAGACACCAGCTATGAAAGGGTGATGGTCCCTCACCACAGTGTTAAACATTCACACTGATGTTTGTGAAGGAACCACAGCAGGCTACAGAGTTCTTTATTCTCCACAGTTAAGTACTTGCTGTTATTTGGAATGATTTGTCCATCCTTGGCTTCAGTGCAATACAAGGAATTGGGACACTTGGATTCCTTTACCCTGAAGATCCTTAGATCCTGTAAGAGTAATTAATACAATGCCCCTTGATGGTGGAGGGAAGATAGAGGCAGCACAGGGGGAGGGTTGCAATTATATCTACCACCTCTTGGCCACACACAGGCTCAATAAAAGGAGTGAACTAGAGTTCTTCATCTTCAAAAAGCTATAGGAATAGTTCTTCCCAAAATGATAACAGATCCTGCAGTCAGGCACTGGAGGGAGACATTGCCACATACACAAGGCAAGTGCACTCCAGATACTCCAGTCTATTGACTCTACTAGAGGCTGAAATTGCTACTTACTGAATATCTTCACTGGACATTTCAGTGTAGGCCAGATTGAGTTTGACAACATTGTCCATCAGTAGGTCTTCAACTGGGGCCTTACTGCCCATTGTCTGCTGAAACCCAGGAGCAACGGACTGAACAAAGGACCTCATGTCGTTCTCCAGCCATAGGACCTGCAGGCAACAAGAACACCCAGTGAATTCACAATAGAGTTACTAATACACCCTGCTCTTTACAACTCCAACAAGTATAAGCTCTGGCAGGGCTTAGTACAGGCCTGTCAAATGTCATATGTTGTGCAATGATCAAAAGATATTTGAACCCAGGGTTATAACTTGCAAGTCACTCTCATAAAGAAATAAGTATTCACTGTTCCTTGCTTATCAGCTTGAAATCAAGGAGTAATGTTTTACACAGCCGCACAAAAGATGCTGGGTTTCTGTGAGAAAAGGCATCTTTGGTTAATGAGAAAGGCAACAGAGAATAAAGATCCTTGTTTCCATGATGGGAGAAGCGATCCTTAGTGGACACAGCTTAGTGTAATTGCCCTGATATCAATGGATATATACACTCATATGCATAAACTTAACAGCTACTGCAAGCAGAGAGTTGCCTGGTGAGGAGGAAGGTTATGGGAGGATCCAGTTCCAGATATTCTAATTTGAGACAGGGGCTTCCACTGTAATACATAAATATAGAAGATGACAGAGTATAGGTTACAGTGGGGAAAGGATGCACTTTAGGGGCTAAGGCATCAGCTAGTATTCTTTGTCCAATTTCTCTGGACTGCTGTAGGCCTACACCGTTTTGTACATGCTAAGGAACTGATGCTAGGAGTATATTCCAAATCATGTATTTTAAAAGAGGTTGTTGAAAGAGGGACTGTACAAAAAGAAGAAGGATACACAAATTTGGCCCTGTAAAGAAACCATTTTTATAATGGACTGTGCCCATAGATAAGTCTTCCCAATGAAGAACTGAACTGCAATGGGCTGTATTCTGTGCTGGTGAAGTCATGCTGGGTATAACCTTAAAGTCTCAGTTCAGCAAATGGAAAGGACATGGAGGAGTGAGACCATCCTACCAGATGAGGTTTAATCCCCGATTCATTGAGGATGACTTCCAGGGTTCTGTTGATCCAGGAATTCCTGTAAGGATGGGTCTCTGGAGGGCGGTAGAGATCAAATATCACAAGTTTATTCTGACTGTCTGCGAGGCGCAAGAAATTACTTAGCTTGTAAATTGACTGATTCATTGCCTGGTTTTGATCTGCCCTTGACAGTGAGCCCATGCATGAAAATGGTTTGTCCTAGAAATAAATAAATGCAAAAGGAAATCAATCAGTCAGTAACATCTAGGATAGTTAGTTACATGCAAACAACTCGTATTTGTGAGAAGTTTGGCATCAACCCCCAGTGGTTCATATTTTGTTTTGTTTTGCCCTTCTACCCGAGGATCAGAGGAAATGAACCCAGGTTCTGATGACAGCTTCTGGGACATAAACTATGTCACTTCTCACCGCTTACCTCTCCCACCCTCTTGGCTGTGGCTATTATGCACAGCAACTTGCACCAACAGTTGTTGCCAGCCCACCAGTTCTTCTGCTTCTATGATAAGGAGCCACAAGGACATCCCACAATCAAATATGATAGGTCTCCTAGACCTAAAGGCCTTCTGAACAAAGAAAAGAGACCTCAGCTGAAATATTTCTATGGACTTCTTTGAGTTTTGGGCCAACTGGTAACTCCTGTCTTAATTCTAATAATCAGTAGCCAGGTGTTACCTCTTCAATAGCCGGTTGATAGTCTTTGATGGCACTCACCTTAAAAAACCATGTCCCAGCGTTCAGCTCCTTCAGGGTGTCCCAGGAGAAAAATGCTGCATTTTGGGTAGTCTCATTGGGGTAGACCTCCCCAATGTTGGTTGTCCTTTTCAAGGTGCTGTCGTGCATGAGAAAAGCAACCCCATCATAGCTGTTGGAGAGCAAGAGGCCAGGTTATCATCTGGGACATGGCTCCATTCATGGTGTGAGCCAGGTCAGGACCATTTAGCAGAGGGTGCATTAGGGAAAGTGGCTCAAAACACTAAGTTATAGCTGACATACTACTGAGTGACTTTGGAGAAGTCAAGTCTCTCTATGCCTCAGTTTTCTCATGGACAAAGTGTAGATGGAGGCATTTATATCTACCATATCACAAAAAAGATATTAATTCTTCTACAGTAGAGAACCTAAATATAAGTAATTCCCTCACTGAAGTCCTGATTTCACACTATCACAGTGCTACTGAAGTGCTAATTAAAAAACTGTTTGCCCTATCCATCATATTAACAGTTTACAGCAAAGGGTCCCATTCATATGGGCAATTAAAGGTCTAATAATTAGGGCAAAGCTACGACAGGTCTGTACACAATTTCCTGACATTTTATTAGGCCTAATCCAACACTCACGGAAGTCTGGAAGCCAACTATGGTTGAGGCTCTGCAAAGCATTTAAAATGTACTGTAGAAATAATGATTGGTAAATCAATAGCTCCAAACTTATTAACTTTCCTGAGAACAATCATGCTGCACAGCCTGTATCACCAGACACCAACTGAGGGATCCTAGTCCCAGACATTAGTAAAACCTGGTTGTCCAGAATTTAACAATTCCAAAAGGAAGTCTTAGAAGCAGCGGTTCACATTCCTAGAGACACAGGTCTTCTTCTTACCTAATGGTTACATCTGTTTCAAGACCATCTCCACCATGTTCAATGGTCTTCTGAAATGACATCTCAGTGTTTTCTGGTGCCAGCTGGGAAGAGAGTAGCCTATAAGAAGGTTGTTTTCATACACACTGAAGAACTCTGTAAATACTGTCTCTCCATTAAAGGAATTATCTTGTTAGTGTACTGTGTTCTGCAATGGGAAGTCTTTGTTTTATTCCACCTTAGCTGTTACACCTATCTTGTGCCTACAGAGCAGTATCATCAAACCCATGCAGTGATGCCTTTGATTCCAAAATGAAATGCATCCCCTCCACCCCTACAGACTGTTCTTCTTTTTAACTCTTGGGGGAAAAAAAGAACATAGCAATGAAGGTAAAAATACAAAGGATGAAGGAATGATGTAAAATATCTTCTCCGAACTTACCATTGGTGCTCCACGGTGCCCAATGAGGGCTGGCTTTGGTCCAAGTGTCCCCACCTCTCTGATGCAAGGTGAGTACATCCCCAGAGGTATCAAGAAAAGAAAGAGAAGGATAGCCAGGTATGGACCAACAATTATCACCTGAACAACTGCAAGAATTTGAAGGAGGAAGGCTAGAGTTAATCCATGTGGCAATAAACGGGTTTGCCTTGCAGCTTGACTTTTAATACCGCCCTCCAATTAAACAGCTGGTAGGCTTTGTCCCACCCCTAACCCATCCCTCCTTCCCGTAACCATCACATTCACTTCAAGAACACAATCCAGGAAATGCATGGGTAGAAAGCTGCAAAATATCCAGCTTGGATCTAAGCTCATTGCCTAGGTTTTCTGAAGCACAGGAGAGAGACAGGCACTGTCAGAAGGCAACAGCCTGTATGTCTCCCATAGGCTAGGACAAGCTGCCTTCTGCACATCCCTGTCCCTCTGCTTTGAGTAAGCCTATTTGCTGAGCTGTCTGTGCAGTCAGTGAGCACAAGCAGCCACCACACCTACTTTGGGCATCAAAAGGGGAAACTGCCACTTTTGCTTCAACAGCTAGGGTGGTATTTGCTATAAACCCTCCAGTTCTGCCAGTCTGAAGGACAAAACATGTTTAGTCTGGTTATTGAGCCATCATCTCTCCATGTCTAAAGCAGGGTATATAATATATAAAATGTTGGGGTCCATTCTCCAGGCAAGATGCAAATGTGTAGAGCACAGTCCACAGCCATGAAGCTACACTGTTTTTCTCCTCAAGGCAGGACTACCAAAACCGAACTCCTTCCTGAGTATGAAATTGAGCTTGTGACAGTCCCCAAACCATGTCCAGTTACTGCCTTGCTACAGGCCAGAACTGTGCAAAGCAACAGTAATGGGTCTAGAAAGCCACAGGACAGTGCACGGCCCCAATCCCTATCCCTGCTAATTTCCCACAGGATAAAGGCCACCTGCAGCTTGAGTGCAGATGTGGGGAGAAAGGGCTTCTGCATACTGGGTTTCACATGCTGACACGAGTCTTCTGTCATACAGGGAACAGGGAGCAGAGCTACTATACCTTTCTTATCTGCTCTGATGGCATGCAGAGCCACGGGCCAGGACAGGAGGACCATGACGGTTATTGCCCCTATGTGGAGATAGGGAGCAGTGATCTGGAAAGAAAAGGATTTGAATCACTGGAGACGGGTAGAAACAAATCCCAATGCAGCTACAACTCTCCACAGCGAAGGAACAGACACTGACAGCTCACCCTCTCTCCCAGCCCAGGCTAAGGAGTAGCCCTCATTTTAGCCTTCAGCTCTCCTTTCTCCTAATCAGCTAAGCAGGCAGGGCTGTCCTCTTCCACAAAGGCTCAGCACAGTCTCAGAGCAGGACTCTCTCTCTCCATTACCAGTACCTCATAATATAGGAATATCTTCCAGAAAGCATCAAGCTAATCCAACCTAACCCAGCCCAATCCAATCCAAACCAATCCAATTCAATGTAACCCAGTCCATGAAATGGTTGTCTCAGGGATACACTGCAACTAGATCTTTAAACTGATGTCAACAAACCTGAGTGATAAAATTTGGTCTTTTACACCAACATGGAACTCACGTAATGTAAAAGACCCAGTTAGCCTGGCACGTGTCTAATCATGGATTTTATCAGCCTCATACACATTCTGCAGCACCCAGCCTTACAAATTAACAATGTATCCCAGGCAAATAATTAATTCTCATTTATTTCAGTGAAACACTTTTTCTTAAAGAAAACATTTAGTTCATTTGCATTAGTGCTAATTGCATTGTTTTTCTTCTTTTTCTTACTTACAACTTGGAGTTGGTGGCCTCATAGATACTTCTATTGTTTCACTAACAGAAAACAACAGATCTTAGTGCTTTCAAAATATTATAGAAAAGCTATTGCTGAACAGATACAGTAACTGCACTGGATTTTTTTGGTCCTAAAGATTAAACAAGATAACTGAGAACCACTTCTGCACTTGTCTTATATGCATAACCAGAACAGGAAACTTAACGGATAGGTTGAAGAGCTTGGCTCTTCATTCAAGTAATATTGGTATGACATGCTCCTTAAAACTTTGGAAATCTTACAAAGAAACCAATCCATTATCTTTGTATGCTTTCGTTGCGTGTTATTCTCTTCAGAGACTTGTGGATCCAGCTGTAGCTGAAACTTGGAGTTATTAAATATGTGCTAGGGAAAAGAGATATCCATATGTCTTTTCTATTGCTTAGTCCGTATTCAGAATAACATCTGGCTGCTGATGGAGACAGGAGGTATGGCAGGAGTCCTTGTTACAATACGTGGCTGCTCTCCAAGGCAGTCTGTGGAAGTCTGTGTATAACCATTTCCAGATTTGTTTTTAAAAGTTTAGTTTAATTTTAACTCAGATGACTGAACAATGATGCTGGCTATTACTCTTTCACTAAATCAGTCTGTCCAACCTGTTGCTTGAAATCTAGAACATTTGATAGAATTTCCTTTCAAGAAGAGGCTGGAAAATGCAATGTTCATGTCACAGGATACACCAACATTTCCCACTTATTTTCCCTTCCAAACTGGAACAAGAAAAGGCAGATACCCAGCACTTTGCAAGGTGCATCAGCAGACAGCTTGCTTGCAGCAGTTGCTGAGTGATCTTGTGCATGACACCGTCTATCCGTGATACTTGATATCAACATCTTCTAACCAGAAACAGCATTTGGTTATGCAAAAATAAAGGTGTCATTCGAGATGTCCAGGATATCTGAGATAACTGCACAGGACTAATGGATGCGACACAAGATCTGCAAGAGCCTCATGGCCTTTGGGAACCGCAGGAGGAGGCCATCTCAAAGGACACAAACACCTGCACTAAACAGCACCATGGCAACCTGAACACTTTTTTTCTCAGCTCCCCTGGAATCCTTAAAGGAGAGGAGAAGCTGTTGATGTCTTCTGTTTATCTGCACCAGAACAGAGACCTAAGGTTGCTGAACTTTGTAGAGCAGGGAGAAGTGTGTGGTCAACTGTACCCCACAAACAGCACATCCCAAACATGCTGCAGTGGCTCTTGGGCTGCTAGCTGATTCCTCTTCCAGTCCATATGCATTGCCCTCCTCATATTCACAAGCAGCAAATGAAGGTAAGTGGGGAGAGATGATGTACCCAGATAGTATCTGAAGGCAATTCTATGATCACAGGCTGGCAGCTTCCTTCCCAGTACACATGGGGATCCAGATGCTTTGAGCAGCACTGGGCAGCTCTGCCATTTACCTTCAGATCTGCCAGAAGCTGAGGAAGCTCTAGCAGATCACACACAGGGATGTCCTGCATCCCACAGGCTGTCCCATCTCACGGTGACAATCCCCACCTGCTGTCCAGGAACAGGCCAATGCTGTCCTGTCTGCAGGAGGGAAAGCTCCCTGTGCCACAACTGGAGAAAAGAAAACCTGAACTTTTGGTAATGTTAAGGCCACTGAACTGACAGAAACTGAGTAGGGAACAAGTCCTTGTTCCAGCGACCCTGCCAAGCCAAGGGGTCTGATTTAACCCATCCTGGGTACCTGTGAAGAAACAGCACATACGACGTTTTTGCCAAAAACAAAGGATGAGACTTCCCAAAATGAGACCTTTTACATCAAACAGGTAGATTGAAACCAAACGTCAGGTCTTGGCTTCCATTCTCTCAATTGCAAATGTAAAATCATAAGAAAACTTTATGCAGAACTGCACAATCTGTCAGTAAAAACACATGAAAAATATCATCCTACTGAAATTTTTCTACCTATTTGCACAAAATACTTCTATAAATCTTTTTTTTTTTTAACAGATGCCCCAGTTCTTCTTACCTGGAATGACAGGCGGACAGTTTTCCATTGATCTCCCCACAGCACAGAAAATATAAAGAGGGCTGCGACAGAGAAGCCCAGGACAAGAAAAGTCCCAATCTGGGGAGGCAAACAGGAAATAAATCAGTTTTGGCACTTCTGCACAGGGAATGCAATGCATCTGCCTGGCGGCTAGGATTGGGGTGCATGAGTTATGCCAGCGCAGAGACAGAGTTACAAGGAAATAAAATCAGACCAGCAGTGCTGTTGATTGGATTTTCTCTGTGGTAAGATGGATTTTAAGAGTTGGGTGCCAAGGCTGAATCATCCTTCAAGGCTCCCTCCACAGTTAGTGGCCAAAGGGAGGAATTTGCAGGGGTCATGAGCAATGCCTCTCTCTCCATCTCTCTTCCTTTTCTCCCTCTCTTTCTCTCACTTTGTGTTATTGTGGATGAAGCCTAGATCGTCAGCTTACATCAGATCCCTAACTTGTAGATGGCTAAATTCAGAAGTGAAAAATCCCTGAGACAACAACATAACTTCCTTATGCTGGAAATTCATGTAAGTCTCTGCTGTGCAACAGACTTCTTCAGCTGCAAACACTCATATAACTCAGGGATGAGACCTCACTTTTTAACTGCAAAAGTGAGGAGGTAGCTCATTCTCATCTCTGGCTTCTTGCTTGGTTTGAGAACAATGCAGGTTATGGTGGCAGGCTCATGTTTATATACCATCTATTTTCTAACAACTAAATTCAAGCAAAAATTGCAATGATACTGCAATTTTCAATCGGATTTCCCATATTTCAGGAGGATCATACAGATCAATACATCACATAACTGCCAAGAATTTCTTACAGAAGGTGATCTGAAGACACGACTTTGTAGCAACAGCTCCCTGAAGATTTGCTTCTCAACCTTCAAAACCCCAGATGGCATTTCCCACACCATCCAAAAGGCATATGACACCGGGATGCCTTGGAAAAGCCAGATTTCTGATCTACAGAGATATCAGCCACTTTGTTTACAGCTGCTGGAGGCTGCTACAGAGCAGAGACTTACACTGCGC
Organism: Tinamus guttatus; assembly: GCF_000705375.1. The sequence continues at coordinate 1,693 of NW_010581211.1, read as the reverse complement.
TTCCTAAGGAAACTTTTCTTTTGCAATAGGTTACCTCTAGGTAAGCCTAGAGGTAACCTATGTCACCATAACTAGACATGTCAAATATAGATGTCCTCATCTGAATGAGTCATCGCAAGCTGCTTTTGGAGTCAGTGGGAAGGAGAGGTACTTCAGCTGTGATTCATCTCCTCTTAATTTAGATGTCTACAACCAGCTGGATGAAGCATCCGCAGAGGCTGTTTCTTTCCAACAACTGTACAGGGAGGTTGGGGTGATTAACTCGAGTGCAGATATCACTCTCATGCTATCTAAAGTAAGTCTCCTAAGAGTCATTCCCTCTATTCCTTCCTCATAACCTACACTGCTTTTTCATGTAGAGACACATCACAAACTCCATTGGTTAAAGTGCAGATTAGGGTTGCCATAAAGTTCTGACTCTCCCTACCTTGTGACTCCAGTGCAGGTACAGCTGCTGACCTTCTGCAAGCAGACACATTGCTAGGACCTGGGAAACCAAGAAGACATGGTTTGTATCTTGGTATACAATGCTGACATGCATTTGGGAAAGTATGTCCGGATTATTTTTGCATTGGAAAATCACGTTACTCCAGGACTTCCCGCCAATGGCATTGCTGATGGTAAAACCCGTGTAGGAAGAGAACTGGTGGGTATTTTGCTGTTGAAAATATGTTCCTGAAATGGTGAAGCACCTATCAAGATCATTCCACAGGACCACTGCTTCCCACAGCTAACAGACAATTGGGCATCTTGGTCACCTCTGATGGCTCTTCTTTCTCTGAGAAGGCAAACTATGAAAGAGAGAGGCTGGCCAGGGCCAACTGCCATAATGCAAACCAATATGGCACTAACTTTGACTATTTTCTGTTAATGTATTGTGTCTAGAGGAGTAGCAGTCATGGGAGAGAGCTCAGAGAATTAAAAACACAGAGCAGAGAGCAAAAGTAATGATGCTTCCAGAGTAACTGCAAGAAGTGCGAGAGACAGGCACATCCCAGAACACAGACAGGAAAATTCAAAACCGTAGCTTTGCCAGGTTTATTTTGGCCCTCAGCTGTGGCCTTGTGGCAAGCCTGTTCCGTTCTCTGATCCTGCGAGGCAGAGCACAAACCCCCATCCCATGGCAGGGGACAGCAAAAAGGTCTCCACCACACCAGAGTGACTCTCCCACAAGTGAAGTACAAGGAAAAATCACCCAGGGCTCTGCTGGAGACTCCCCAAGCTGTCACAGATCTAAGCAATCCATGAACCTGGTGATGACTTTCATAAGCACAGGTATAGGGAAGAGCATCGCTTTACAGACATCAGTGCTCCACTGACACGGTCAATGTATGACCCAAGTTCCTCCAGACTGTCACACAGTGGGTTTATCTGAAAGCAGGACATTCAGTTTCAGAGCAATAATTTAATGGGAAGGGGCTCTGCTCTCCTGAAATCCAACTGCAAAGGAATGTTGTTTCTGATGCAGCTACAAACAAACTGTCTTTCCAGAATGGTGCTGATTTGAAGAGAGATAGGCTCAGTAGAGAATACAGATCAACTTTTAAAGTGCTCCTTGACATATTAGCCTCCTTTAATTAAATCCTACACTCAGTATATAATGACTAACCATGGGAGCAGTTCACAGAAAATCGAATTACTGCTGAAGATCTTAATCCAGCCCCGTTAAAACAAGCCAGAAAGAAAGAACTTA
>NW_010581209.1:1806-19010 GCF_000705375.1 Tinamus guttatus | reverse complement strand
CTGCTTGAGGACGCTGCCAATGACAAGATACAACTTGCAGGACCGAGAGGTGGTCAAGCGGTCAGAAACTGTCCTTCGCTCCGAGCAATTAAGGAGGGGATGCAAATCCATAGCCGTGGTCTTCACCCTGGCGAGGCCCAGCACCTTGAAGGAGAAGAGGCATCTCCACCTGCATATCAGGATTTGGTGCAGGGAAGTGGATGCAGAGCTCTGGTCTTGGAATCTGGTGTTTCGGGAATAGCACACTCCCCCCTCCCCTCTTTTTTAATGTAATGTGCCTTCTTTTAGAGCTGCAATATGACATTTCTGTCTGGAGTCCTGTTGTTAGCCAGCTGCAGTAGTCACAGGCAGCAGTTACGTTAGCAGTCAACCTGCGGTGTCCCAGTTGAGTGCATTACAAAGCCATTAAAAGGTTTAATTCAACAGCTGAAACATCCTGGAGTGTGAATTGTGCTCCCCCAACCAGCAGATTTGGAGATGGATCACAGAGCTTTGAGAGCCCACAGCAAGTCCAGACCCGGGGCTTCTTTCAGACCTCAGTGATTCACAGCAAGATCTGTGATGCTGCTCTGAAACCTCTGCAGTTAACCGAGACAGAAGGATCCTGGTCATTTTTGTAGCTAATATCTTGTCTGAGTGGTGAGATTAGTGCGTCCTGTTGATAATGTCCTGAATGTCACGCATGGTGAAGCATGGACATTCTTGCAATAATTGTTTTGTTGTTGTTATTGCCAAAAAAAAAAAAAAAATCTAATCAAAATGGGAAGACTAGTGTGACCATAACTGATGAACACTGATAGGTGGATTTGGAGAAACAACTCGAGTTAGGAATTTCTATTGTCTGTCAGCTAAATGTTCATAATGAAAGTCTAGAAGGGTGTTAAGTCATGCTGCTTTGCACATGGAAACTGTTTGCTCACTTCAAGACAGACAGGAAACGGTCACAAGTGTGAGACGATGTGTCCGCGTTGCCACCACTGAGCCCGCTTTCAGGGGCGGCAATAAGTGACAGGAGGCAGATAAGACCATCAAATAGCTCAGAAGAACCTCAGGTAGTTGCCCCTCTCCCTTTAAATAGGTTAAAAAGAGAAGGAAGAAAGTTGGGGTAAGGCATAACACAAGACAAGCGGGAGCATTTGAAGGATGTTTTGGAGAATCTCCGAGGGGTCAGCTGCTCTTTAAAGCAGTGGGAGTAGCAGCCTCCCTTTTCCCAATTATCTTAGGGATCAAGGAGCAGCTCTTCCGTGTGCAGTCAAGGCAAGAGAGAGGTTGGGAGCTGGGGAGCGAGCACAGGGTCCCAAATCTTCGGGCACAACCTGTGCCCTGCGTCCTGTCTGTAGTGCCCCGGCCTCGTCCAGGTGAGGGTTTGCACAGGAGGGCCCTTTTAGAGCAGGGAGAGGCTGAATCCTGTTGTGTTGCAGAATTCCCAATGGCACAGGTTAATTGAATGGACATATTTCATTAAACAAAGCCTTTGCCATCTGTTCCACCCCAATTATGAATGCAAAAAAGAACATACCTCTCAATTACAGCAGTGTGTGTGTGGGAAATATCAGTGGATTAAAATGCCTTATAAAAAGCCTTTCCATGAGGCAGCCTTACAGCTAAGAAGTCCAGTTCCCTTCTTGGGCCCAGTCTTTCAGGCCAGTTATTCCTCTCCCTGGCAGAGGAGCTTGGCCCGGCTGAGATGGGGACTTCTGGTTGTCACAGTGTGGGAGGGGAACAGAATATTGGCTCTGCTTTGCTGGGGACCCAGGCAATGGGGCAAGAGCCTTCTATGATCTGTTGTGTTGTTTTTGCTTCCAGGTGATGGAAATCCCAGGTTTATGCAATGCTGAATCCTTCTCTTTTTCTGAAGGAAAACATCTTGCAAACTGAGCTAAGGTATGGAGTAAAAGATCTCAGTTCGTTTATTGCAGATAATGGCAGATATTATGCAGATGGACAAAATTTGTGCTCTGAAATTAGAAAGGCAGTGGTGTAAATTACTGTTTCTGGTCACGTTCTGCATCTCTGGCAAAGAGCGTGGTTAGTTACTACTTCATCCATTTGTCTGCCTTGGGAATCGGTGCCTATCAGGTGGGAGAGGGAAGAGGTGGATGCAGCAGGAAATGCCTGATGTTGCAGGAGATGATTTCCCAGTCAGGAGGCAGTTTGCTCTGACCTTTAGGCAGCAGAGCTGGTTTGTTTTGCTGCTCTGCTGTGATTTTCCTTTGTGTTCCCATTAATCATTTTCATTCAGATGAAACCTGCAAGTGCGCAATGTGCAGAACTCATTTCATTAAGCTTGTGTGTGTGTGTGTCTTTAAAAAAAAAAAAATACCGCAGCCAATTCTGTTAAATTATTAGTCCTGTATTTCTCAAATTTACTGTCACCCTCAGGTAAAATTGCTGCTGCAACTAAATAAAACTTCTGGAGATGAATTCTAGCTCTTGACAGCCCTTAAGCCCTTGAGGCATTTAAATTCTGGATTTAGCGGCAGGATTATTACTTCAGTGCAGCAGTTAACCGTGTCTTTAAGCGGAGTTGCCCGTAATAGTCGGTCCTGATTCCACAGCACTTCTACAATGAGGACATGGAAATAGCCCCTTTTGTTACATACTTTTAATGCAAGTCGTGGGATCAATCATCTTGCACTCGTGAAAAGAAATACTTTAAGGTTGCAGCCTGAATTACTTTGCTGCACTGTGTATATATTTCATGTCCTAAGTAGGGCCTTCTTGGCAGAAATTGAGTGCACTTTTCTGTTTGTTTGCTGATATTGTTGGCGGTAGCACAGCAGGGGCCTTCGTTTGTTTCTTCATAGTTTCAGATACGATTGCTGAAGCCAGCTTGTCCCTGTGCACCGGTTCGGGAGGTGATAACGGTGCCTCGCATCGCTCAGGTGTTCATGATGGCTGTGGCTACAGTGACAGAGCCAACGGTAGCGTGAGGAAGACATGAGCACAGGGGGGCTGGTGGATCAGGTCCTACCCCTAGTTACCTCCTGCTTGTGGCCAGCAAATGGAGAGATCCTGGAGTAAGAAAGGAGAGTGAAACAAGCCAAGGAAGTTAAAGCACTGCAGAGTGTCAGCAGGGATACCGTGAGGTTTTGGGGTTTTGTTCATGTGAATGCTGTAGTAAAAAGCCAGGTTGTATCTGCTACCTCTTCAGGGCAGATTTGCATCTTGGGCTGGTGTCTTTGTGCGAATGCAGTGTGAGCTGAGTGCTGTTGAGTGCTCTGGGTTACAGTGCCTGAGGCATGGTGTTGTGCCTGGGGAAGAGATCCAGAGCTTGGGGAACAAGGGAGAGCACGGCCAGACAGAAGGCGCTGTGCTGATTTACTGCTGGAGACAACTACCTTGGGGGAAGAGGTGGAGGAAAAGCTATTGATAATATCTGAGGACTTGGACAGGAAAGAAAGAGTTTCTTATAACAGGCAGAAAAGAAACTTCACCATGCTCTTCATCTTGTTGCTCCTTTAAGGAAGCTCCATACACCTCTGCACTGCTGAATGGTTTAAGGGCTGAAGACCAGGGCTCCAGGAGAGTCAGCCGGGATCCAGCGCGGGGTCCAGGCTGACCAGCCTGGTGATCCCGTGCTGAGCAACACGGCAGCACCGAGGTCCCGCGCACGGGCGCTCTGCCCCGGCTCCGCGGGGCCGGGGGATGCAGTGCTGGCTGCTGGTGACCATCCAGGGGCAGTGCTCCTGTGGAAGGCCAGTGGGAATTGGGTGGCACAATGAGAATAGCAAAGGCATAACTGATGGACGCAGCATTTCCTAGCTGGGAGTAAACAAATGCCTAGGCATGATGATTTAAAATGAGCGGAAAGCCTTCAGCCCTTGCCTCAACATGCTCATCTGTATCCACAGATAGACATTAAGATGATACTAGAGGTCAGCCAAATAGCTTTTACAAGCTTTATGCACAGATAAATGCTTAGACTTTCTTCTCTGTTTTCAAGCTCGTCTTTGGTCTGTGAGCTCGTGCACTATAAGAAAAGGTACATCCTGCATGGAAGACATGCAGACTGCTTGCTTCAGCTGGGAAACAAAATTGTAGGGTCCTGTTTATGTCCAGTGGCCCCTCAGAGCCAAACTGTCCCAATTCAGTGCTCTAGCATTGAGCCCTGTCTCTTCCACACGTTCAGTGTGGCCACCATGACTGCAGCTTAGCACATCTGCATGCCGGTTCTCATCAAAGCTTCTGGGTGCCACTGTCAAAACAAACTTGTTTCCTGGGACTCAGGTTTTTGACAAGGGCTTCAGACTGCCTTCCCTGGAGACCTCATTCTCTGCAAGAGGCCCGCAGGCAACATCCAAACCCTTGGAGTCCCTTTAGGATTGCTTAGTCAGATGCCTGCGATGATGAATTGCAGAGCAGGGGATGGTGAACACGTAGCAGGATGCAAAGTGTGTCTGTCAAAGCGTATCTGCCCAGGAGGAGGAGGGAGGAAAACTCCTGGGCAAGAAGGACCTTCATGCTTGTTGGGCAAAATCTGGGCCCTGCTGGCCTCGTGCTTGGGGGTGGGTTCGGTGGGAGCTGCTGCAGATCTGGGCTGTGATTACACTGTAGGGCTGAGGATAATGGCTAATTAATCTACTGAGTAACGGAGACGGGGCAAACCCACCTTTCCTGGACCTAATTCCAGCCACAAGTACTACAAGAATCACTGTGCTCTTTGCAAGTGCAAGATTGCAGAAATGCTGCCGCTTAGGACTGCTGAGTGCAAGATTGCAGAAATGCTGCCGCTGATTCTCTGCTTAGGACTGGAATGCTGTGAGCAGCTTCCTCCTCTTCTTTTACTGGAATGCTGTGAGCAGCTTCCTCCTTTCGGTGAGGATAAACTGAGAAAAGGCTGTTCCTTCCCCTCCCACCTTCCTTCCCTCTTTCAAGTTTGAAATCCAGATAGCTGCTGCAGAGCAGTGAAATAAATGATTCTCCTGATTGTAAATTGTCGTGTGTGCACAAACAGTGAAGCATTTTAATTATCCTCATAAATGATGACAAATGTGCGTGTAGGCATAACTGCAAGCCAGGAACAATGCATTCACTTGCTTGCTGTTGCTTTATCCCTTTTTGACCTTAATTTGATTTTCTCTAAGCTGGGTGTGTGCATCTGTCAAGCTTGTACCTCACCTGATGGGACCCAAAGCCCCATGCAAGGAAACGCCATGTCGTCTGTCTCTGCCAGAGCTCTGGCATTGCCTGATGCTCTTCCTCTCCCTTGTTGTCCCTCACCTTCTTGTGCTTCATGAATTTTGTCTGTATTTGCCTTGGCTGCGTAGAGGCTGAGAGCTGCTGACACACAGCAGCGCCGTGGTTCTCATCTGCCGGGGAAGGACTGTGATGGGGCCGGTGTGCTCGACAGCAAAGTTGTGCAGCAAAATGTAAAGCGTCCCATTAATTTCATTACCATCATTTTGCTGGCGTGCGTTTTGGCTGATGAGCTTGTCATTCATCAGATGACAGACAGAAGGTCATCTGTTCCTGTTACGGCCAAGGAGCTGGATCTGGCTAGCATGACGGTGCTATTGTAGAGGAGCTCTGTTCCTTTGCAAAGCGTTAAAATTCCCCTGGAGCCCATCTCCTGCTGATCTTCCCATCCTAATGCGCACAGTGATTCCCCTCGCCCCCAGTGCGTGTCATTTCAAAACGTTTAGTCACAGTCTGAGGCTCTGCAGGGGGCTTTTCATTCAGTGGAAAGAAGAGCTGGAAGCAGTTCTGGCAGGGGGGATGCCGTCTGCAAAATGCGAATGGAGGCCTGGTTCCTGAACCCTGTTTTAGGGGGGGTGTCGTACAGACTTTTTTTAACAAAAGGCTTCAAACAAGTGCTCCTTGCGCTCTGAAGAGGCCGGAGGCTGTGGAATATTAGGGGTGGCTGCGAGCCCAGTTTTACAGAGGCTTGATACGATGGGAGGGCAATGGTGAGGATGCCCCAGCAGTGTCACCATTCCAGATGCTTGTGATGTTGACACTCCTAACTGGGAAATTAGCCTTAAACTCTGCTCTGGGTTTGCTCTTTGTGGCCTGCCTGAGCCTTGCCTTGCTCACTGCTTCTCTGCATCTCCTCTTACCTTGCACCCTTCCTCACTCTCCTCTTCCTCTGTGCAGAGCAGGGCTGTTTTAATAGCACCTTCGTTGGTGGTGGGCAGGGAGAGGAGCCGGATGCAGTGTCCTGGATTTAGGGCTGTCTTCTAGCCCACCCTGTCCTTCACAGCTGCTCTTCATGGAGAATGGGAACTGGAGCCGAGTTCCCAGCTGAAGTGCACAGTCCTGAGGTTTATTGCTGTTCTCCCTAAAAAGAGATTCTCCACAGAACCCCATTCAGGCTTTAAAGCAGTAGGAGATGCCATAATTTATACCCTCCAGAGCCTCCATTGACCCAGGGGTGCTGGCATGGGTGTAGCACCACACAGCCTCGTAGCACTCGCTGCAAAGCGCCAGGGTGGCTCTCACCCCAGCCAGACCCTGCCATTACTCTGGCTCCTTCCGAGCAGCGCATCAGCCCCGACCTTGCCAGCCTGCCTCGGAACAGAGGAATGGCAGCTCGTCTGCTCGCTGTGTATCTATTCCAGGGCGAGTGGCAGGGAGCCTGGCGGGATCCGCCTTGCTTCTCGGGAGGCCGGGTTAGCAGCCGGTCTGCTCGCATGATGCGCTGGGCAGATGGCTCAAGGTAACCCCCGGGGCAAGCGCAAACCGCGCTGGGAAGCGGCCAAGTGGAGGGCTGCATGGGAAAGGAGAGCAAAGCGGCGAGACCGGCGCTGCGGCGCCCATCCGCGCTCCTGCCCTCGGAAATCCGCGAGCTGCCGGATCCGTAGCCGGGATGGAGGGAGGCGCTGGGGGACACAGGCACCGTGTGGCCAGCGCTGCTGCCCTGTTCGGCAGGAGGAGGGCCGGGACGGGCGGCTCGTGGCACTCGCGGCCGGCAGAGCCGAGCTGCAGAACCGCGAACGTCCGAGCGCTGGGAGCGAGCGAGTCACAACAGGGAGGAAAACCGGGGTGCTGCTTCCCTCAGGGAGGTGGAGGGCTGGAGGTGGCCACGTGGTTGCAAACACTGCCTGGTAATTGGTTTATTTTCCCTTTTTCTTTGTGTGTGATGAATAGCGCTACTTTTATGAAGCCTCCTCAGCTTGGGTTATACCTTGCTGGATCCCGAGCTGCAGTATGGTTTTGACTGTAGTCTAACAAATGTTACCTTTATCCATTTGCCTTTTATATTAATGTTCATAGGGAACCAGAGTTACGTACTTTGTCTGTGGAAAAACACAATTCCAGCAAAACTAGGTCCAACAGGTTATTGTGCGTGCACATGGGATAACCGATTGCTCAGTATCCCGCTCTCTGCTAAGTCTGGCTCTGAGAAGCACATTTCTCAGTGAAGAGATGGCTTTGTGTGATACATAGAAAATCCTGTTTCTATGAGTAGCAAGGACTGAGCTGGAATTTGAATTGGGAGAGAGTTCACTTGCTTTTGCCACCAGCTTGTTCATTCTAAGCTAATCGTTTTTGCTTAAAAGAGCCTGTGACAGTCTTTTCAGAAAAGGCTTGCTGTACAGAATGAAGGAAAAACAGTAGTTGAAACTAATTGAACTATAGGAACATATAATTTATGAAAGGAAAAACACTATTCTAGTCAGTGTATTAACTCATGACTTGACTTTTTAATGGCAGTGTTGTAGGTTAATTAGTCCGCGTGCTGTAGTTCTGCCTACCAAAGTTATTCACAAGGGATCACGGATCATGGTCTCATTAAGCAGGCCTCCCATAAAGACAATCTTTCTGTAAGTCGTTTAATGTCCGCGTGAGTTCATGGAAAATTTTTTGCCCTTATCAGCAGAATAAGTCAGACTCTGAAGAGAAGAGAAATGGAAATACTCTCGAGTAACACAAAACCCACACACTATGGAAATACTGATTGGATGCTCAAAGTGGAATTATTTTCTCTTGCATCTTCCTACACAGTGTCTTTCTCAGCCCGTTTTAGGACTGAATGAATTCGGGCTGGAGCTCCTGGTTCTGCTGCGGTACCGGCAGGGCGATGAGCCGCCTCTCTCCGCACGGCAGTGGTAAAGCTGCTTTAATGTTCTGTGGTTGCACACAGTAAATATCAAAGGTAATACTGTGTTTTTCCTTCATAGGGAAGAAAAAAAACCTGCAGAATGACCTTTTATCTGCAAAAGTGAATGGAAAAAGGAGTGTGTATCTGGAAACTAAGAGGCAGAGCAGTCTTGCTGAACTGCTTTCCCTGGCTAAATCTCCTGGTGTAGATCAGAAAGGAAGGCTGGGAAATACCCTGATCTTTGGGTCCCATTCTCTATGCTTGTATCACACACACCTTTTGACACCATGTATATCCTCTCTTTCTTTTTTCCTTTTTTTTTTTAACCCATAGCTCCCAACTACCCCATTCTCTGTCAGTAACAGGGTGGCCAGGATAATACAGCAGAAATTCTTGGTTGTTTCTGGAGCTTCCAAAATAATGGTAGTCCCCACTGAGCTGGCTTGAGGATCTTTCTTGCTCATTGTGCAGCAGATTTGTTTCTCAGATTGCTTCTCAGCTTGGGCTAAGCACCCACAGAAACTGGAGCTGGCGCTGAGTTGGACTTGGAAGCAGAATAGTCCCACTGGAGAGGGCTGAACTTGCACTCCTGCCCTTGCATCTCCAAACTGACCTGCTGAATGGAATTGGCATCCTCAGCAGGACCTTCCTTTCATCAGCATTGTTTCTCCATGCATAATGGGGCATTAATTTTACTGGGGTTTTCTTTTCACTTTCTTTCTTCTAAAACACTCTGACCGAAGCTGGAAGAGTGAAATACTCTGCCTGCGCTGCAGTAGGCGTAGGTGAAACGTGCTGCTGTCTGCAGTGTATGCTCTGCCCAGCACGATGTTCCCAGACATCCCCAGGAATGAAGTGAGTATTCCTGCCTTTGATCCCGTTGTCTGTGAGAGGATTGTAGCAACCCACAGAGATGATGAAGGTGATTGGCTTTCTTGCACAGTTTTAGAGGGATAAGAAAAGTGAACACAATCCAGAGCGTGGCTGTGCATCTTCCAGCAGTTGGGTATCCGGAGAAGCCAGGGATGGGTGAGTCTCAATCATCCTCCTTCCTCTGATGCTCTGGGTATCATCTGTTTCAGGCGGGGGTGACGTTTACCTTTAGGTGTGTTTGTGTTCTCGTCCTGCACACGTTTTGCCTTTGCTGAAGAATGAGGATGGCATCACCTGGCATCATCATGGGGAAGTTCGTTTAAGTTTTGACTATTAGAGTCTGCACTAAAGACCTCAAAGGACAAAGAATCCAGGAGATGTATAAAAACACTATCAAAGGCTATTGTTTCCTGAGCTTCGTACAGGAAGGAATACTGCGCTGGTTGACAGAGACCATATCTGCATCTTCTTGTTTTAAATCTTAAAAAGCAGATAGCAAGAAAAATTAGAAGTAATAATGACCACTTCGTTCCTGCAGAGAAGTGCAATTTCCTCATTAAAGAAGAGGTGTCACATGCTTGTTCCTTAAATCCTCCTAAATACCTGCTTAGCAGCATTATTGACAGGCTTTTCTCTTGAACATTGAGCTGTTAAGCTGCTCCTAGTTTACAGCAAGAGGTTAAGGGATTTCTCAAAGCCCCCAATGAAAGCCTTACTAACTGGATTAGCTGCTAACATGGATTTACGCTTTCAGTCAGATTAACCCCAATTGCTCAAAGTAGGTTCCTCTTGTTCCTCTCCTCTTCCCATTTTCTTCTCTTTTTACCCTCAGCTCTTCTCTTTTTGTTCTTCGGGAATAAGGGAAGGAAATAAGGGAATTGGACCGGTGGAACAGCACATGCTTCCAGGCCTAGGGAGAAGCAGTGGGCTGCTCTGGGGATGTGACCTGCATGTGAAGAGCAGGGGAGACTCAGGCCATTCTGCTGGCCTCTTCACATAGGACTATTTCCATGAGATCTTTAGAAAATGTGAGATATTTAGAAAATTGGACTGCAATTTCGGGTTCTGTTTGCTTTTGTCTTCCTCAGTTTCTCTTGTCAGCCAAGAATTGGGAATTCCTCTGCAGAATAATCAGACAAGTTACATACCTAGCAGATAGCAGAGAAGATGCTAAAAGATCTTCCAGTGAAGAGGAGCAAATAGGATAACCCATGGTCTTTGTAGCACTACAGACTTGAAGGTAATCTAATTTAGGCTGTAGTTACACGTGTATTTCTTCAGCATCTTAGGAAGAATTAGGCATCATCTGTTCTCCTACTTTTGGCTTGGTTGTTTCTGCCCTTGCACTGCTCTCTGAGCCAGCATATGCGTTTATAAGCAGGACGGCAGCCAAACTATCCACTGCTTAATTTAGAGGCATTTTGCCCTCTCCTCTATGTACTATAGTGCCCACATACAAGGAGTCTAGGTCGGTCAAGGAGGGGTGGATTGGGCAGCCACTGTCACTGCGGTGTGAAGGCTGTGGTCCTGGAGCTAGTTGCTCAAAGGGAAGATCTGCTCTGGCTTGTTTCACAATAACTGCAGTGCAAAAATCTGTTTTAGCAAATGCTAAAGGATGGCAGGGAAAAGCAAACAGAGATGTGAGCTGGAAGGAGCAGAGACACGCAGTGTAGCTGCGCTTGCCTGACCAAACTTGCAAATGAGTTGATTCCTAGCCCAGGAGATCAAGGAATGGAGCCAGCACTTTTGCTGTTTCTCTGTAATCTGCTCACAGCGCAATTCAGACCTCTCAATTATCTCTTTCTCCATGCATGATGAACCATGCAGTGGCCACATGATGGGTCACTGCACTATGACACGGCATCTGGCACATGCAAGAAGTGGCAGTACTCGGCTACCCTGGGGACCAAGCCTTCCACCATGGCCGTGCTGAGCCCACCCTGTGGACAGCAGGGTGTCCCCAGGGACGAAGCTGTCTCTTTCATTTAGCTCCTGCTTTCTGTTGCACTGGCTCTGATCAGAAGTCCAGCTGGCCCAGGATCATGTTGCTAAATAGAGACCATAACATAAGAAACATGGTATTCTCCTGGCTCCTGAGCAGTATGTGCACTCTGTTTAATAGCTGCTGACGGAGCGATCGTCCATGAGCACATCCAGTACCTTTGGAGCTCTGGGTACAGCTTGATGGTCAGAGTATCGCTGAGTTCCTGTGCTGTGCAGAAAGGTTTGCTGCCGAGCTGGCTGGCTGGGGATAGTCGGGAGGTCCAGCAGTCCCCCTGCTCTGCTCCAGGGTGTTTGGGTTTTAGACGTGTCTCTTGCTCTGCTTTGTGTCTATTCCCCCACCAACCTCCACCCCCATCCTGAATCTATTCTGATCCTGCCCATCTGAAAACCATCAGTAGGATCCAGGAGACCCTGCGACTTCATTTCCCTTGAACAGCTCTCCCTCTTCCGCTATCCTGCATGTTTTTGGTCCTGTGTAGTCCTTAATTTCACATTCTTTGACTCCCTCCCTGCTGTCTTTATCCCATTCTAATCCATTTTTATCTGAATCACTGGCCTCATTTCTGATTTCCCATCCATTCCTCTTTCTTGCCCATCACATGTGTCTCTAATCTCCCAGCCCACCAGCTCCCTTTGAGCCCAGAGAGCAGCTGCTCCTGCTCCTCTTTCCTCCAGCACATCAGTCCTTTCTCCCTGCTCTGCAGTGAACTTCAGCCAGTTGCCTGGCTTCAACCTCACACAGTCAGGTGAAACTCTCTGCTCTCCTTCACCAGTTTTCTTTCCAGGCCTCATTATGTGCCCCTAAGGGGAACCCATGTCACTCATTTTGTGCTTTGCATCAGCAAATACTGATTTCTTCAAGGCAGCCACTCTAGGTTTGTGACACATGCACCACTGTCACCTTGAGGCACTAGTTCTCTGCCAGCCCTCTCCTGATCGTGTGGGATTGCACTGTTGCTTGTGTTCCCTCTGGCAGGGCTCTCTGTGGTATCTCCACTAGAAACCTCACAAACCTCAGCAGAAGTGTGCTGAGCAGGAGCACGTTTCTCTCTGCAGTGATGATGGAGATAGAAATGCACTCGAGCCATCTGTATTTTGGCCTTTTCTTTTGGACATTGGTTTATTATTTGTGGAATTCCTTATGGTTTGACACTTGGCATTTTACAGCAGAGGCCTGTCATATCCCTTTTATATCAGATGGTAAAAATAATGCCTGCAAGCCCTATGGCCAACAATGAGACTGACCAAAAAAAAGTGAGAGAGGCAAAAGAAAGTGAAATCCTGCAAATGGAAGGGATGGAATGAAGGGAGACAGTTCTGGAGGGTGCGGGAAGGTTACCCTGTGTGATAGAGAGGGTTATGGATAGAGCATGACTGGGAGCGTGGTAAGATACTGCCATAGCTCTTGACTTAGCACCTTCTCCTCTCTGACTCTCGTTTGGATGTAGAACTTGTTTGGATGTAGACTGGTAAACTGGATCTTCCTTTTGTTCTAGTAGCTGCTCCAGTGCTCATCTGAGCTTTCTGCAAGTTTAAACAACCTTAAGTTTCTCCAGCTTATGCTCTGTGCTCCTTTAATTCCCTTTGAGCCAATGGAAGCGTGTTCAATTCATTGACAAGACTTTGCTTCCCATTGCCTGATGTCCAAATGCTCCTTTATTGGAAACGTGTGTCCTTCCCGTGGGGAGCAGCCCCAGCTTCCATTGCAGTCTGTCTATGAAACTGTTCTGCATAGTGACAGGGGCATAGAAGCACTTGAGTGTGACCAAGTATTGGCCTTGGTGGGTTTCCTAGGTCTTATCCCAGGCTCCTTAGCCCCATTTTGTCATTACAAGAAGAATGATGAATTTTAACAGTGAATCAAAGAATTCCTTATTCTGTCTCTGAGGGAGATATCAGGCAAAGCTACCAACTGTGAGGTCTGAAATGGGCTGCAGCCACTTCTCCTTTTGGAGACCTGCCTTCTCTTTATAGGCAGTAGAGGCTTGTGGGCCAAGCACTTCTGTAAGCAGACCCTGCATTTCAGGTCTGCCTGTTGAGCCTCATCTCTCTTTGTTTTGTTCCACTAGACTTGGTCCTTTTGGTGCTATTAATAACAAGGGTAGCGTCTAATGAAGATGAATTTTCTCCCACCAGCCAGATAGAAACGCAGCTGAGATGCAGGTCAAGCCTTTTGGGATCTATCCATGCCACCTTCTGCAGCCAGGAGACACTTCAAACTCCCAGGACTCCATTGCTCCCATAGGACACAGCCTAATAATTCAATCCTTAACAATAGTACTGAGTGACTTAAGGGGCAAATCTGCTTGTATTCTGTTCCCCCAGCACAGATTTATATCAGGTTTTATATTAATAATTCCCTGCCGTATGTGATATTTCATGTCTAAGGAAACTTTGCCACGTGTTACCGTTGTATTTTTTTCAGTGCCTAATGGGCAGAGTAGCAAGCACTAATACGTGGTTGTGTGTGCCCATTTTCAGCAGCCACCTTGCCTACATCTGGCTGACACAGTTCGTACAGTAATTAATGAGCTGGCACGTTACTAGGAGCCTTGTCAGTGAATTAATCTCTGTGCAGAGGGAACAGCTGAACACAGGTTCCTCTTGTTGTCTTTGGCTTTGGGGAGCCTGGAAATCGGGAGGACTCTGTAGGAGTCGCTGCTCCGGGGGTGGCCAAAGTTACGTACTGCAGATATTTGGTGTATTTCTGTATGTAACCTGATCAGGTAGGGAGAGGAGCAGGTTCTGAGGGGAACCCGGCTCTATGTTAAAGTGCATTTTGGTACCATATGGCTACACGAGAGCCAGTGGATTCACATGCCACTGGTGGTTCTTTATTTCTTTTGAAGTTTAGAGCAACTCCGAAGCATCCAGCGCTGGCTCTGTGGTTGTAAATCATACTGCCTGTGTTGGAGAATCATTTTTAACTTCCTTCAAGTGACTCTTCATTTTCTGAGTTTTTCCTTGGTTTAGGCAGAGTTCTTCAGCTAATAATCTGGTTATATAGTGAATAGTTCGTTAGAAGTCCTAGGGTTGCTGGTTTCAATCTCAGTATTGGTCTGAAGAATTTCATACCACTGTTTGGAAAGAAAATGGTCTATTTCTCAGAGAACAAGGCATCCAGTGAGAACTAAGAAACAGATCTTTCCTTAGAGGTGCTGGGAGTAAGACCTGGAATTGATCATCTGGTTGAGTATTTAGTTGTTTTTTCCATCTATTTGCTAGCCTCAGCCAGCTGTGGGACAGATCTTACCCCAAAAGCATCTCTCTGCTTGGCAGACTGTCCAAGAGATTGGAAAATGCTGCAAGGTCAAGTCTATCCCCAGGTAATGAGGGGCTCAGCAAAGTTAGGTTGAAAAAACTACAGTTCTTCACTGAAGCCCCTAAGTTGTCAGGAGACAAGTTTGATCATTGCCTGCCTGTGGGAAACTGCATGTTCCTGTCATTGACACCAAAGACATCTCGGCGATGAAAAGTAGCATGACCAGTTTTCATAGAAATATATTTCCATTTTAAGTTGAAAGGGAAGCCCCCAGGCCTTTCCCTTTCTAAAACCATCCAGGTGCATCAGAGCATTTCCAAGTGAAGTTGTCATCATTTCAAAGACCGATAGCCTGTAATAACAGAGAAGACAGCGCAGTCGGGTGCTAGCGCTTTCACACATAGATTTGTTTGCCCAGCTCCAACCCGCCATACCAGAAGGCTTTTCACAGAGTTCCTCCAGCTTCAGAGGTTTAGACTGAGCCGGTTTCTGCACTGATTTTGCAGTTGTACTTTGAAGGTAGAATTACACTAGAACGTCAGCTGTAAAAGCACATGAATGCCGCACTTATACCTAAGGACATTATTATGGTCAGTGATGCAGTTAACACACACATGTCCAGTCTGGCACGGATACAGTGACTTCCTCAAACTGCTGAACTATTTTTGGCTCACAGGCGTGCCTAGAAACTGCAGTGATAGACCAGAGGTGTTGACAGGAATGAAATATTTACCCTACCTCTGCCTTGATATTACAGGATCCAGGGAGTTCTAAGGGAAACCCTGTTCTCATTTGTGATCCCCCCAAGAAAGCCGTAGACACAACCCAATTTCATGGTTGAATGGAGTTTCTCTAATGTGTTCCTTTCTCTCGGGGCTAGCTAATTGAGTTGGGAACGCTGGTTAATGACAAGGGAGAGGCTCCCTCTGTAGTCCTGAGTGCAAGGGTGGTGCTTCTAGAGGAAAACCCAGGCCTGGGAGGGGGCTCAGCTCTTTCAGATGGGGCTTTCCAAAAAGGCCTGTTGTGTGGCTGCAAGGTGGCAAACCACACTTCTTTGTGGTGGAAGGAAGGGAACTTGACCAAAAAAGAGAGGCAAGTCAATAAATAGAAAATGTTCAGGTATCCTTAATGCTAGACATCAAGTTTCATGCCTCTTACATGAAGTACCTTATTCTCTTTTAGGTTAGAGAAGTCTAGCTGGTTGCTGCTGTTACATCGCATGCTGTTCCAGTCCAGGGGTTGGTTATGCTTAATAAAAAGTGTTTTATTTATAGATTGTATAAGCAAGTTTTGTTTTAATTGCACTGATTGTCCCAAACTATTTTCTCAAATGACAGTGAAAAGGCAGAACTGCCCAATGTGGTATTTCACATGCTGTTCATGTTCATGGCTGTGTCATCTCATTCCTCTTCTCATTTGTGTTCAGTGTTCATCATTTTTGTGGCCTTTCTCTATGAAGAAACCTCTCTACTATTTTTACAATTGGCCTTTTGAAATTGTGGTATTGTTTTTTTTACCTTTTCCTTTCAGATTTATGATACTGAAATATTAATACATCACTCACCAAGAGACTTGCTCTTGTTTTCTCTACTTCACTAGAGTATCTTGGCATTTTCTTTCTTGTAAAGAAGTTTTAGATGCTTTGATGAAACTTCAGATCTTGTGAGCAGATGTCTCACTGCTCGCACTAAGCTGATTGAAGAGACCTTCATGTTCTCAAGCTTTCTGTCCATCACCAAATGTTACAATGAGTTTGGATCCTTTCGAGCAGATTATTCCAACCCTTGCCACTGTCTCAACTGAACATTGAGGCTGTGCTGAGCCTCACATTTGGAGATCTGTCTCCATTGTCTCATGAGATCTTTCAGCTTACTGTTCTATTTCCGTGCAGATTTTGCCATCCATTCTCAATTCTCTTGCTTTCAGAAGCTAATAGATATCTCCTGGCCTTTCAGAAACCATAAAGTTTGTACAGTTCTCTTTCCTTTGCCTTGAAGGTTGACCATTTGAAATATAGGCAAATTCAGTGTGGCGCTCTGTCTCCCTCAAGTGACTAGCACAAATACCAACCTCTATGCAAATACCTTCCTTGTATAAACCAAACACTGATGTGTGCCGTTCCCCTTGGAGAAGCTTGCCTGAATTTTCTCTGCTCTTTGTTTGAAAATACAAACAAAAGTGTAGGGTTTTTTAGAGCTGTGTGTCTTTATTGCAAAAATCTGTCATACTTGGAAAAGTTAGGAGAGGAAGATGATCCAAGGCCCTCCTTTCTCATTGTTGCTGCTTGGATGAGATGGCTGTTGCAGAGCCAACATTCAAGATGTAGTCTCCAACCCAACTGTACAAAAATTCCACACTTCCACTTAACCCCTCCATTTGTCAGATTAACTGAACAGAGCTTTGTGACCTTCAGCTCAACAGTGAGTGAAGGTGGCTTTGTTGCTTCCAGTATAAACTTTGTCCTCGTTGTTCTGTGTGGTCTCATTTGCCTGCAAACCTCTGAGCTCCGCTCTTTACATATACTTAAAGAAAGGCATTGACCAAGCTGTGCTGAGGAGAGAAGAACCAAGGTTACTGCTGGATGCCTTAACTCAAGCTTAGGACCTTGGAGAATTGTCCTTTGATTCCTTTGTCAAGTATATTCATTTTTCGCGCTGCATCCTTTAGATTGAGTTCTTCCAAAGTCACCAAGGAACAGCTTGTGTCAGGGCAGGGCCATGAATATATGCAGCATGGGGAACATTTGGGAAGATGGATTCCCAAGTGGCTGTCTCCAGTCTTTGCAGCAATGATTAGCCCAGCTCTGGATGACAGAGTGTATTAAAATGGAGATGACACTGCCCTTGAAATATAGTAAGTGGAAAGACTAATGGGAAATGTCTGCAAAACTTCCCTGCATTTAGACTGGGTAAGTGAGGACAGCTCTCTTTTGTCTTTCTTACTTCTCCCTCAGTTGCAGCAGCAGCCTAGAACTGAGTCTTTGGTGTCCTACCTTCTCTTTTCTACCTTGAGGATGAAAAA
>NW_010581208.1:155755-182065 GCF_000705375.1 Tinamus guttatus | reverse complement strand
ATTCACAGAAGAGATGGTCTGGAATCAAAATATACTATCTGCTGTCCTTCACTAGCTATCAGAAAACATCAGAAAACACGGGCAGTCTTTGCCAAACTGATTTTTCCTTATACCATTGGTAGGCTGGACCTCCTAAAAACAGTTTTACGAGCCTAGACTGATAATTGTATATGATAGTGCATTTTAGGATTTTCTTTTGTTCTGATGGAAGTTCCCTAAATTAAAT
The DNA here is from genome assembly GCF_000705375.1 of Tinamus guttatus. Next base: position 181,839 of record NW_010581208.1, on the reverse strand, counting down.
TAAAATTCTGAAACAGATCCCCTTCTACCTGGCTGCTGTTTTCCCTGGCAGGAAGAGCACAGAGCATCCCAGGCTAAGCCGGCAGACCTGCTGCCTGATTCAGATGCCTCCACTGAGCTGGTTCCCCTCAAGCTGCATTTATGGTGACCAGTTTCTAACATATGGGAATATGAACTTCACTTTTGCCCTGAAATGAAACAAAAGGAAAAGGTTTGCAGAACAGAGGCATTCAGAACAAGCTGCTTGAACATGACCAGGACATTTCATTTTTGTTTGAGAAGCTGCTTGCAGTTCTGGGCAATGGGTCTACAGAAGTCCACTCAATTTAGATATGCAAGACTTTTCTTCACTTGAGTTCCGAATTTGTGCTAAGACAACACCAAAGTGAAGCACAGACAAGAAAAACAAGAGGTGAGCAATTCTGTATTCATATATTCAACACTGCTAAGGTAATGCGCTTTTCTGGTTCAGTGTGAGAGCAGAGCTTTGGACCCGACTAGAGGTAGGCCACAGAATTTCTAAAACAAAATAATCCTGTCCCTACACATTTGGAATTTTAGCTAATAATATCATTAGTATTGGCAAATGTCAGTTGAAAATGGTAATTTATCTATTGCTCTTAATTACTGATAAAATGCCTATAATTCATCCACTTGGTGATAATGCGTTTCAGAGTGTATTAATTTTGTTATGAAATAACGAATAATTTTAATAAGAAATTAACCTTCACCTGATCTACATAAGAATTTATGTTGCAAATAGAATTTATGGATGCTGAGTAAAATTCGACATATGTACTTTGGAAGCTCTTGATACTTACACAGAAGATCATTTTGGCTTGATTTATATAATCCGAGGCAAATATAAATAAGATTTTTAAAGAAATATACTTTCTCAGCTTCTAAGTTTAGCAATTATAATTTTCATCTGTTTGACTGTAACTCTGGTGCGAGCTAAAAAACATGATATACTTTTCCATGAAGAGAAATCATTATGCATTACAGTGATTTCTATTTTATCATTTTCTTGAAGAGTGCAAGAATGCCTTCTCGAAAACCATGAAGGAAATTATTGCTTTCTGCCTTATTATCTAAGACTCCATACATCCAGGGTATAATGGAGAAAACTTAGTATTGTTCAGAGGACAATCAGTTATCTGTGCTTGTTTCTAACCACCAAAAATAGGCTAGACACTTTCAGTGAAAAGTTGGACTATGCAAATATTGAATACCGAATACTATTGTGGAATATTACATTATTACAAGAGGAATTTTCTGCAATCAGTGGTTTATTTCTAGATATACTATAAAGAGGGAATTCACTGCATGCAATTTAGCTGCCTAAAAGTTGCCTTATATATGTATAAATTTAATTTACACATATATCAATATACATACATCTCTACATGTATTTGTAGCCAGAAAGCAGAGCTATCCCTATATAAAAAATGAATGCCCAACTGGACTGCAGCATTACCTACATCAGGGTGCTTTCTTGTCTACCCATCTGAAATTTATTTATTTATTTATTTATTTATTTATTTACTTATTTTTATCTAGTTCCTCAGTTGATAAATAGCTTCACTGGGAAATTAATCCTATATTTTCTGTCTTTTTCAGATATTATTAATGATTGCTTTCCAAACATCACTTATTGTAAAGCCCCCTTGAACTCTTTGTGGTGGATTACTTTATGAGATCAACTTATTGCTGCCTCAGTGAAAGCACTTTTGTGTCCTGTTATTAGAATATTATTACACAAGTGCAGACATTTTCTTTTGCTTCTGATTTTGTGCAGACTGATAAGCTGTTTATTAGGTTTCATATGTTAGACTGAAAAAAACATGATTATTTGTTAGGCGCTACCTTCTGAGCCCCGATATTTGAAAGTTAGAATAGGATAGTAAGGTGAATGGTAAGGTCCATAAACTATGAACTTAGAAATATTTAAAATACAGGTGATTTAAGGCTGTTACAGTCTATCAGTTCACATACTACTTTCTGAAATGACCTACTTATTGAATGACATGATAGCGGATGGCCAAGGCTCCTATACATCAACTGTATAATTCTAGTTATCCCACTCAAAGAGTAGAGTTTTCCAGTATAACTGACAGATCCATGGCACGAATCCATTATTTTCCCTGTACTTTAGGCGCACAAAGGGAAAATGCTGTGTAAATAAACATACTTCACCTGTACTACATAAGTCTCATCAATTTAGTTCGGTCTTTTTTTTTTTTTTTTTTGTAAATTGCCTTCCTTAATAGCAATCTGACTAACCTTTGAAAATCCAGTTAAACAATAAATAAAAATTTACTGTATGTATAATGTATATGTGATTTAAATTTCTCTCTTGTAGCTCTGTCACTAGATGAGTCATGAAAATATTAGCAAAATTACATCATTGTTTTTTCTAGTTAAACCGAGATAGGTTGTGTGAATGCAAAACCAGCCTAGATGGCGGCACAGAGGACTCTGCTCTGCACAGAGGAGGTTTCCTCTCATCTCAGAAGTGTTTTTGTCCTGGGTAAGCTATACTAGTACATCATTCATGGAAAGAAACTGCAACACTGCTATGACAACTTAGTAGAGGAAAGACCAGAAAGACATTACAAGTTGCACCTGCTTTAATGGAGAAAAGTTGGTAAGAACTATAGATCTACCAAAAAACTGTAAACAAAAAATTAATAAATAGCGACATCTTAAGAGGAACTTATTGGAGTGACGCATCGTTTAATCATCTCTAACATTTTGATTGAATATCCCAATGAGAGAGTAAACAACTTCTTAATGAAAATCACAAATGACATTAGATTAGAAGGATCTGCTAGTATCCATTGGAAACCAGGTGCTATGGAATGATTAGAAAAAGAGATTTAGCTCAGAAAAAAAAATGTTTTTTAGTATTTCTCGAGATATAGTACTCATGAAAGTGGAAAACAACTATTTTAAAAGGCACCTAGAAATCATATTCAAAAGCAGAAGCAGATATCCATCTGCAAAAGGTTATGCCAGCAAGAAAGGTCATTGAAGCTTCCAGCCACTTAAGTAAAGGCAGTTAATCACATTATTTAATAGAAACGAGAAACATTTTTCTCAATTCTTTATTCAGATTCAACTAAAATTTATGCAAGTTTCCTTCATTGACATTGATACACTTCCTAAAGGATCGCTTGTCATCCGCAGAGGGGCTCTTCTTCTTTTGGTTTGGTGTTAATGTTCCTGTCCATTTTATTTACTCTTTATTATAGGAAGTTGAAAAATATCAGAAAGAAAGAAGAAAAATCTTCCTGAATAATGTTTTATTGAAGAAGTTGTCTGTTTTTACCTATGTAGCCAAAGCCTTTATCTCAGACCTCATCAAATCCTATCTTGATTACCGAGAAGGCCTCTTGTTCAGTATTCCCAAAAGAAAGATCTCCTTCAACCCATAAGAAAAAGATGCTCCTTTTCCCGAGCCTGCCACCCTTCCAAGTTCCTTAGTATTTTTTCTCACTTAAAATTAGATTTTCTCCTCCTTACCTCAAAACTTTGTCCGAGTTCTGCCTTACTAATCTATGAACATCTCTTAACACCTGGCCCACACAGTGGAAGTTTAAGTCAGTATTTTTGGCTGCAGTCATCATTTCTACGGTTAATCTTAAGCACATAGCACTTCTTGATAGGTCTTCCTGACCTATCAAAACATTGCTCTTTTTGTCCAACTTACTCTTTAATTACAACTTCACTCATGAAACTGAGAAGGAGTTAATGTGTTGAAAGGTGAAGCTGAGAGTTACTTGGTGGTTTATATTACACTACTTTAGAACATAAATTGTACAGTAAATTCTCTTTCTCTCTGTGACTTTTTTCGTATGTCACTTATCTTTTTAGTTTATAATACCTCTAAAGCAATAACTGTGCCATTTGGCTTGTTTAGTTTGTGTCTCACGGTGGATAATGTATGAGAAGAATGAAAAAAAATATGTACTAACAATAATAAAAGATGAAAGGCAAATTGAAGGAATGTATTTTGTGAGATTATAAGTATTATAAGAAGTGAAAATTGGATGCCTACACTGAAAGCACTGATTACCAGTATGGATAGCAGTAGTTACTGCCTTCAGTTTGAAGGGAACATTTGCTAGTACTTTTAATACTTCTCCTATAATAAAATGTCAGATTTCAAAGCTATGTCTATATTTTGTGTGAGTAATAACTAATAAAGAAACATGATGACAGATCGCAACTCCTGGTGGGATTTAACTGCTGGGAAAGAGGAAATATTTACATTAGTTTAGGGTACATCACTCCAGAGTAATGGGATGAGATTAAGAAAGGCAAAACTCGAGTTGAACATCATGTAAAAACTTCCTGACAGTGAGATGTACTAGGCCATCGAATAACTTCCCTTAGGATATTTAAAATGAGACTAGACTATGCATCTACTGGGGCAATGCACTGGTAAATATACAGTAGGAAACAATTTTGCCTTGCAAAAGTGAAAGACTATGTGGTCTAATACATTTTTGCCACCCTTATGCCATGAATCCATGATCTTGAATAAAACTGGAAAAAGAAGATAAGCTTTCTTAAATATCAGGCAGATCAGCAAAGGAGAAAGCTAATTGTGGTATAGCTTTGGTGATTTTATAGATCATTGCTCTGCATGAAGACTGTCGATTTATATAGGACATGAAATTAAGTAGCTGAAGAGCAACCAGCCCACTCCCCTCCAATCTGGAATCTCTTTATCAGTCACCCAGGCATAAAATGACTCCCTAGACCCAAGTATTTCTTTCTTCCCGCCCCCACATTCACCATTATCATTTGCATAGTACAGGATCTGGAACTGAAATAGCTGGTATTTTGTTGAGGATATGTGAAAAAGCAGAGAAAATAGGAATTCTAAGTACACAAATTTTCAGACATTTTTATGCGGTTACTTTTCTGCTTTCAATTATTGTGAAGTCTGCAAGAATACAACATGTGAATGGGAGAAGTGTGTAGTGATTATCTTTGGGATGCAAGGAACTGTAGAAATGTAAGTTGTTGTCACCTGGCTAGGCAATTTATAGGTTGCGCCTTGACTATGGGTTCTATGGGAATTATTTGCTGTTCTCTTAAGTTGCAATAATAGCAAAGTAAATGAGCTTGCTCAGAAGAGTAGAAAGTGTACAAAGAAATAGAGCTGACAAGAAGAAAATAGTTCTGTCACAGCATTTTAGAAAACGTGCTGTCTAGACCTCTTTACATAAGCTTTACATAAATGAAGCCTGGTTAAGAGTTTTATCATTATCATAAAAAAAATGCCATAATGTTTAAAATATTATAAATGTACTTAATTACTCATTCATTTCAAGTCTTCTACTCTTCAATTTTTTGACAGAAAACACTGAAAAAACATACAGGAGGAGCTCATCCAAACTTGCAACTGCAAATGAAAGTATGTTAAAGTGTCACTTGCAGTATCATATTTTATTGCTCAGACTGTTAAGTTGTAAAAAAGTGAAAGTATTTTTAATGAAAATCCCTTTCATTTTTATTGACCCATAAACATTAGAGTGTAAATGCATAAACGGCCTCTCAGAAATTGTCGAGCTGTTGGTGTCATAATTCTAAATAGCAAAAAGGAAATATGAATCATACATTAACAGATGAACCTAAAGTTGCTTGATCATGTTTTTTCAGGTTATAAAACCAGACTCCATTAATACTACCTATAATCCTCATTTATCATTTTATTCTGTCTCTGATTCCTTACTGTGTTGAAAACATATATTAATCCTGCCCCTTCTCTCAGAATCCCTCTTCTTTACAAGTATGAATAAAAGTTCAGCAGAGGGTCTGTAAAACTGGTATCTCCTTCCTATATTCACAAAAGAGAAATCTGACCTTTGAATCTCTTCTGTTCCCAGTCTTTCTAGGACTCTATCAGTATATCTGTCTACTGTAATAAAGCAATTATATACTTACCTAAGACAAAGAGAGTCAGGAAATTGAGGCCTATTTTCTTGGCCTACTTTATGTTTTACATTTCTTCCCCATCTCACTTGTTTCTATAGTCTTTGTTTTTATTTGTGTGTGCGTGTATGTTTTTATCTTCTTCCTTCCTTCCTTCCCTCTGTTAGTTAGATGGTGCCTTTTCTGAGGCTGAGAGTTCAAACCCCTTCAGAGTTAAGAAAACTTAAGTTTCCTTTTCCATAAGTGAGCTTTCTAACATTATGCCGTAGGGTGGAATGACTGTGGATGACTACTACTCTCTTAAGAAGACTTGGAGTTAAAAGCCTGAGAGAGTTGATATGTCTATGCTGTCTTAGCGAAGAACACTAGTCTGGGAGGAGGCGAAACAGGATATTCTTCCGGATCATCCCGTCTAAGGCCTCTGGGACCATAAAACCTCTTTTAGAGAACTCTTCCTAGCAGCTAGAAAAACGAACACAACCTAGGTCCAGTAAACTTTTGAAAACATAAAATATGTAGATGCAAACATTCGGCAGAAATGTCACTCAAGATGATGATATATTAGGTATCCAATGCCTAGAATTTTCTCAGTAGAAACATTGAATTAATTTTCTGATGTGCTTAGACGTTTACCGTGACAGTAAGCCAGTATATGAATGCTAATTACTCTGCTGGGAGCAGCTCCTTACGGAGACTAGCAATACTTGGGTTGGCCACCTAAAGCAGACAGTTTGAGTCTCATGCCAAATTCCGAAACCAAGGCCAAAGCTTATATTTTCAAAATGCTACTCACAATAGATGAATTTAAAAAAAGGGGGGAGGGGGCGCAAAAAAAAAAAAAAACAACAGTTTGTTTTGCCATTTGTTCAGAACTTGAGGCTATAATCAAGATTTTCAGATCAATTAAATCATTGAATGATGCAAGCAGGGAGTCAATATTTCAGCAGCATTCCAGCAATGATTTTACATTTGTTATTGCATCCTTTTAAAAATTACTTTGCAGTTCATGCCTTAAATCACAGAATAATAGAATCATAGAATCATAGAAGGCTAAGGTTGGAAGGGACCTCTGGAGGTCACCTAGTCCAACCGCCCTGCACACACAGGGTCACCTAGAGCACGTGGCACAGGACTGCATCCAAGAGGGTTTTGAAGATCTCCAGAGACGGAGACTCCACAGCCTCTCTGGGCAGACTGTTCCAGTGCTCTGTCACTCTCACTGTTAAGAATTTTTTCTGTAAGTTCCTGTGGAACTTTTGGTGCTTCAGTTTCCGGCCATTTCCTCTAGTTTTGTCAGTGGCCACCACTGAAAAGAGGCCAGCACCATCCTCCTCACTGCCTCCCTTGAGGTACTTCTAGACACTGATCAGATGCTCTCTCAGTCTTCTCTTCTCCAGGCTGAACAGGCCCAGTTCTCTCAGTCTCTCCTCATAGGGCAGATGTTCCAGGCCCCTGATCATCCTTGTGGCCCTGCGCTGGACTCTCTCCAGAAGCTCCACATCCCTCTTGTACTGTGGAGCCCAGAACTGGGCACAATACTTCAGATGCGGCCTCACTAGGGCTGAGTAGAGGGGCAGGATCACCTCCCTCGACCTGCTGGGCCCTCTCTTCTTAACGCACCCCAGGATCCCATTGGCCTTCTTGGCCACGAGGGCACACTGCTGCCTCATGGTCAGCTTGTCATCCACCATGACGTCCAAGTCCTTCTCTGTAGAGCTGCTCTCCAGAAGGTCAGTCCCCAGCCTGTGCTGGTGTCTGGGGTTATTCCTCCCCAGGTGCAGGACCTTGCACTTGGCCTTGTTGAATTGCATGAGGTTTTTCACCGCCCAGTTGTCCAGTCTGTCCAGGTCCCTCTGGATGGCAGCACAGCCCTCTGGGGTATCGGCTACTCCTCCCAGTTTGGTATCATCAGCAAACTTGCTGAGGGAGCACTCTGTGCCTTCATCCAGGTCACTGATGAATAAATTGAACAGGACTGGACCAAGGACTGACCCCTGAGGGACACCACTAGCTACAGGCCTCCAACTAGACTCTGCACCGCTGATCACCGCCCTCTGAGCTCTGCCATCCAGCCAGCTCCTAATCCACCTCACTCTCCACTCATCTATCCCACACTTCCAGGGCTTGCTCAGGAGGCTGTAATGAGGGATGGTGTCAAAAGCCTTGTGAAGTCGAGACAGATGACAGCCAGTGCTCTCCCCTCATCTATCCAGCTAGCCATTCCATTATAGAAGGCTATCAGGTTAGTCAAGCATGATTTCCCCTTTGTGAATCCATGCTGACTCTTCTTGAGCACCTTCTTGTCTTCCATGTTAGTGTTTAACCTGTAGCTAGGAGAGAAATGCTTTGGAGGTCAAGGCACTAATTGGTCCTCTCAGGTGACATTTCTTTTAAATGCTTAAGCCTAAACATGACACATTTTCAGAGAATTTACTGAATCTCTTTTTTGTATTTTTGCTATGGATGTATCCCTCAGAATGGGACATATGGTCACTGAATGTCTAATTCTAAGGCATGGAAACCTGAAGGCTTAAAATTATTTTGCTACCAATACAAGAGTCTTGAAAAATGACAATATCTGTGCTTTATCATTTACTCAATACTCGAGGCTATAATCAAGCTCTTCAGATCAATTAAAACACACAGGGAGTCAACATGCAAACAACGTTTCTATAATGTTCTTGCATTTGTTATTCTGCCCTTTTTAAAGTGACTTGATGTTTCATGATTTAAAGCTAGTCAGACAACTCACAGTATGGTTCATGTCTGTATGCCATACAAACTCCTCCTAGTCTACGCCTCAGATCTCACAGGCTTACTTGCTCCATCAATCTCCAAAGAATTTGCCCTCTCTTCTCCTTTATATGTATATATGTGTACCCTACCACATTTCCTGATTATAGTATCCTAATATATATTTAGTCTAGAGAGCTAGATTTATATGTTTTGTTTACGATCTGCATCTAGGGAGCATTTCATTGCTTCTCTATAAAAGACAATAATAAATGCACATAATGTTACACAGAAAATAAACTGTTGTTTTTTAGTACTGCAGCAAAGAAAAAAATTGTTTCTTAATTGTTTGCTTAAATCTTATTTGATCACAATTCTCTGCTTATTTCTACTTTGACTTTACATTTTCTCAGGTTTTGAACAATTGGAAGCTTTATTTTATACCTGCTAAAAACTTTATTTCCCCTCATAATGGAAAGGACACTTCTGGCAAAGAAAGCTTGGAATTCTGATCCTTCCCTCTTTACTTGATGCAGGAGAAAGAAATAAGCATTATTCACATTTTTTCAGTGACACTATCAAGTGCCAGATACATTCATATCACCACCTTGACAAAGTTGCAGATTAGAATGAGACCTTTTAAAAATATTTAGACTAGAGTCATAAATGTAAACTGTATCTCAAGTTCAATTTAATTTGCTAGAAATGCTGATTTTCTTTAGTCCTGTCATTTCCTGAAAACAGCTTCCTTATGCTCCTACTCTGTTAGCAGCTTAGCCTATCTTTGTCCATAGTTGCTTCTGGCCTTCAGACTATTCTCTTTACAGATACGTTAGACTACTCACTTTTGTCTTTTATTCCAAAATGACTAAACTGAGATGCTGAGTGCTATACAAAGCTATAGCATGTAGGCAGCAGCATCTTGTATCATTGCATCTTCAGCAAGGCAGAGTAAAAAAATATTGAAATCTAGACTGTAAGTCAGAAATGAACCAGAGAATTATCTTGCTCAATGAATTACAATTGCTTTCCTTTCCTTTATATTCATTTGCGGCAGAAATTATTATTTGTTTTTTATTAGGCAGTCTCTAAGCATACACTGAAAAAGGATGAAATGACAGAATGAAGGATCCTCATGAGCTTAATTCCTGTGTCCCTAGCAACCATTCTCTGCTTCTGTCCTCCTCCCAGGATGGGAGTTTGCATTGGGGAAGAGCTTAAGAAGGGAGAAGAGGGTAAAGTTAGAGGACAGGAGTTACACCTGTCCATTTGTCAACTGTGCCGAGTCTGAGAAAATTTAGTTTTCTGAATTTTGTATTACTGAATAGTGAAGACAGAAATATAACAGCATCTGATTTTTGAGCCCCAGAATAAAGCATTTTGTGCCTGCAGACAGAAAGTGGAGCTTTTTTCTGCCTCTAGAAATTTCTCCTGTGTCTGAATATGCTTCTTAATTTGGACATATCTTGGGCATTGTAAGAGAGAATTTCAGGAGTGTTATGTACCACACCAAATGCCTTACACTTTTCCTTTTTGAAGAGAAGTGCAGTGCTTTTAATGATGAAACTGAGGCAGCTGTAGCATTTTGGAACCCAATAGTCTGGACAGCAGCCATAGAATCATAGAATTATAGAATGCTTAGGGTTGGAAGGGACCTCTAGAGATCATCTAGTCCAACCCCCCTGCATACGTAGGGTCACCTAGAGCACGTGGCACAGGACTGCGTCCAAGCGGGTTTTGAAGATCTCCAGAGAAGGAGACTCCACAACCTCTCTGGGAAACACACATATTGTATAATACCTGAAACATACATATTGTATAATTGTAAAATGTATATTATTTATACCTACATGCATAAAATATGTATGCAATGTGCATTTATATATGTGTTAAAAAAAAAGGGAGAGAGGAAGTCAAGTGAATTGATGTGATAATTAATTTGGTCAGGGTTTTAGATAAACCTAGTTGATGCTCTTCAAAACTAGGATGAAAGAGGGAAGAATGTAAATCCCTGTGGTGATTTAAAGAAGGAAGAAAGAACATGAACTTGGAGAAGCTGGAGGAACTTAGACTTTGGATATTTCATACACACCTTTGCAGCCAGACAGTGAGCTGATTTAGTACATTTATTGCTGCACAACACAACTTACTGAATTTATGCATAAAACACAAAGAAAACTAAAATAAAGCACTTATGAAACTTGCTGGATAGGTAGTAAATGAGACTGATTGTTCTGTGGAGCAGGGGAAGGCATAGAATTGCTGTGTCAACATCTATCAGGCAGAACTTGGAAAACTGGCTTTGGAGTTGGTGAGGTCAGGAAGATCACCTTCAGACCTATTCAGTCTTAGTATTTTTAATGAGACTGACACTAACGACCAGCTGCCTCTGATAGTGCTCTTGTGAAATGGTCCTCCATTAAGGAGGAAAACAAGACCATCACACAACTTTGGATGAAGACTGCTTCCATTTATCCTGGTGACTTTAAAAGTCCTAGTAACCTGAATGCCTCCGTCACTTTCCTGGTTCACTTTCAGTTTCAGAAAATGCCATGTTTTTAATGTGAGTTATTTTGTAAAGGAGGCAAGATCGTTGCTGGAGCATCTGTTTGCTTTTGTGGGTTGGAACTCAAAAATCTGGTTGCCCTTTGGAGGTTCAGCACAGTCTGTGTATTAATGTCCATTTGTGACTCTTGAGCAGTTTTCTGTTAAACCATTAACATAGTTAATATCATCTTTGAAAGTGCTCACTCACTTAAGGTCACCTCCTCAACAGTCTCATTAACGTGACACATTGGTAGATACTGCAGTGTTTCTTTTCATCTTTCCTGCAAGAAGACAATAGTAAGAATAGGCTGCTATATTGAACATTGAGAAGACAACCCTTTTCATGTTTGAATTAATAGTAATTAAATTTAGTGAGCTATTCAGAGATCAATGTCAAAATTCCTCACAGGTATGCTCCAAGAAAGGGAAGAAATGCATTGTAAGGATCTATGCACTTCCTCTACTGACAAGAAATGTAAGAGGCTACTGAAACTTGTGAAGAATCAACTCATAAAATAAACAGGGTAATAGAATTATATTACAAAATTTGAATTATAATAGAATTATATTATAAAACACATTAAATTGAAGGACATGTTTCCCAGACACCAAGCTGAGCATTTGTGAAATAAAGATGATTCACTTTCTCGTTGATGATTTCTGCTTTACTTGGGCTAGCCTAGGAGTGCAAAAATGGATAAAATGTAGGAAAAAAAAAAAAAGAAACATGGAAGATTTAGTAAAGCAAATTCTGTTCTCATTTAGATAAGTGAATTTCTATTGATTTCACTGAAGTTTCATGGTAATAGCTATGAATAAAATAAGCAGCAGCCTAGAAAGGTAACAATTATTAAAAGTGTATTTCTTTTCACAGAATCTCTTAAGACTGGAAAAGTGATCTGAGAGGCCTTTAAAGAAAATAAAGTTGTCTTAAACTGAAAAATTCCAGCAGTCTTATGACCAAAGAAGATTCTTATCTGATCTACATTAACCTGAAAAAATAAATAATAATAAAACAAGTTCAGCACTTTTGTGCTGAAAGTTGTATTTGGGTGTCCCAGCAAAAGTGCCTAGTGAAAGGATCTGAAAAGGTAAATAAAAAGGGAAAAATAAAAAGTATATTAATTTATTTAGAGAAAAAAAAAACCTGTTGTTTCCTTCTTTAAATTATTGTAACCAGCGTGACCATGATTCTGAAGCACATAAAAACAATGAAAAGTCTGCTGAAAACAGTAGCTCATAAAACCTTGCAGTCTGGGGAGGTGGTGGTAGTGGGGGGTTGTTAGCTGAAACCAGATAGTATCTAGTTTGCTTCTCCTGCTGACTTTTTAATTTTTTTTTAATATTATTAAAAAGTACACTAGACTGCTATCACACTTTCTTATTTAAAAGGCACATGCACCTCATATGTAAATAAATAAATAAATACATAAAAAACCCACCAATACACACACACACACAGAGAGAGAGAGCAAATTAGGCACTCAGATTCTATAGGCTACAAAAAATATTCCCAAATTAATTGAATAAACAGATATGTATTTTGCTCCCACATGTGCACATTTTAAAACAAATCCACATATTAGCACTTTGCCACCATAATTGCACACAGACAGATGAATTCTTTATTGTATCTTTACACAGCAGTAACAGAGTGCCTTAAAATCATAGAGCTGCTCAGAAATGTCAGAGTATTAGAAAACATTTAGCAACAAATGGTTATTAAACTGTCAACAGCACAGGAAAGGCTGAGAGGTGACTGTATTTCACTTAATTTTCTAATGAGCATCACCATAAGTGTCATTTTAATTAAAAAGCAATCTTACCCAGTGTATATAACAAAAGATGCTTACTGTGCTAGTTCATCCTCTGACCAGTTAATAATTTCAAATTCATTTACCTAAAAAAGAAGGGGAACATTACTTTTCAGGTAATTAAGAGGTTAAAGACCTTGTGAAGATCAAGCAACACGAATACATTTCAAGGTCAGGTAAGAGGGAGACCATTAACAACAATTATATGCTTTTAGGTGGTGCCTGATTTCATACTACTACATGACAGGGTGTGGAAATGTAAGCTCACAAGAATTTGAACACTCCAGTTGAGGATACTTGGAAAGATTAGATTTAAAAAATAAGAAAATGTTCACTCATTTTTTTTTTCAAAATCAAATCAATGATAGATTATATGAAACTGTAGTTTAACTGAAGTCTGATCCATTGTCTGCTAACTTCAGGTAAAAAAGGCAGCAAATGACTAATACCCCTAAAACATCCAGGGAATCAGCTCCTATGAGTCAAAGTTTTCCAGAATTATTCCAAATTGTTCCCAAATTCCAAATTAGAATTATTTCAAAATCCTTTGTTTCTCATTACAATGAGTTCTTTAGGTAGCTATCTGAAGATATAAGATAAAGATAAGATCAAATCTTGATTCTTCTTTCCAGATGATCATAATTAATGAACCCAGGCCAAAAATCAGAAAAGTGAAAAGTATATTTGGGTATCACTAATTTTCCTTCATAAATTCATAAGGAAGTAACAGATTTCCAAGCTCAAGATACTGATAGACAGACTTTTTTTTTCCTGGAAGTTCCAGAAAAAAAATAAAACATTTTAAGTTTTGATTTTTTTTAGCTTTTTTATTGTGTAGATTTAAATAGAGAAAAAATGAAACAAAATAAAAACAGTGCTTTTTGTTTGTTTGCCTGTTTGTTTGGCCTATGTAAGGCTTTTTTCTTCATAGCTCAAGTCTATTTTACATCTTTTGCAATTAATTTTCTTAAGTAGTTACCTAAACTTGGTCTTTGAATTGGCCTTTGTTTCATCTTTCTCAGAGTATGCATAACCAAAGTTTCTATGTATAATTATTTCAAAGAAACTCTACTGTCACTTGTTACAATGTTCTACCCGTTTTTACAACACAAAAGCAACATATTTTGGAACCCTGCTTTTATTTACTTTTGTAGAGGGCTCAGCATATGTGGACCCTAATGGGCCTAAACAAACAACTAGAATATAAAAGTTTATAAGGAAAACTTCATGCTTTATGCAATAAATAGGTTTTCATGCAATAAACACGTTACTTTTCTCACAGAGTTGACTTCTAAGTTATTTTAAAGGTTGTTTCTTGGTTTTATATGAAAAGTGGAAAATTGCAGTATAAACTCTATTTTAAGAAAAAAGTAGTTTACAACTGCTGTGCAAATGCTTATCAAATAAAGAGACATCAAGAAGTTGTTTTTGCTCATTATTTTGCTCATTAAAGAGCCACAAAGACACCTAGCTTTGTCATTTACTGTGATGTCTAGCTGCTTTATACATGATACACATCAACCAAAGACCTATAACTCTATTGATATTTTTGTTTCCTTTAGCTTTTTTTTTTGATATTCTTCTCCTTCTAATGTGGTGTAGTACAGTCTTCATTAATACCTCACGCCTACACTAATATATTATATATTTGTGACGGATATACTGCTTCCCCAGCTCATCCTGACTTCTCACACATAGCCCTGTTCAGGTGTTAACTACAACATTATCCGATCCTGGTAGTTGCCTCCCTGATTTCTTCCCCCACCCAGACATTAACCATCAATAACAGTCCCAATGGCCCTATCCTGATGGGGGATAAGGCTGACTGTGAGTACACCAGCCAACAGTGATTTCTGAATTGAAAGAATGACTATCAGTCAATCATCTTATCCTATAAATACGGGGACAGCCCAAGAGCTCTCCTTGCATGGCAGCGGGTGGCACGCCAGGATCTCCCCTGGAGCAGGGACGCCTCTCAAGGATACTCCTTGGGGTTTAGAGATCCTTCCCACTGCAGATTCGCGGTAAGTGACTACAGCGCGCCTTTCTCTTTTCTTTTTGAACCTGTAAACTTTACTTTGTTAACTGTGCACAGATCCCTTAGACATAAACTGTTGACCAGGTCTGGGACTAGGACTGGATCCAGCTGCCCCTAGACTCCTCTCAGAAGGAGTTTGGAAAGCAAGGGGGTCCAGTCTGGACCTCGTGACCCAACAGGAGGGTGTCCTGGATAATTCCGTGTGTATCTTGAACCTCCGTGCAGTAACTAATAAGTGGCTTTGCCATTGAATCTCATGAAACCATTGTCATTACCAATAAAACCTAGTCCTATTTCTTTCCCATGAGTGAAGTGCATTGTGTCACTCACTCCCACCACCACTTGTTCTGTGACAATATTATCACTATGATTCTGATTTAGAGCTTCAGGATATATTTCTAATTTCTCTTCAGTTTATGTGTTCCAAGTTACATGAGACAGCTTTCACCATTGAATTTTTGCTTTCTGTTGAGTCAAGACATTTCCTGCTTGAGTTGCAAGACATTTTGAAGCAAACTTTTTCCTACAAAGATCCATTTTCAGTTAAGTGCTCATCATTTGAATCTCAAACATTTTTAGCTATACTATTCTTGAATTATTTACCTGATAGGTGGAAAAAAGTGATCACTTACTCCACGTGGTGTATACATGAAGGAAAGGTCTGTGTGGTCTACTAATTGCAGTCATAACCAGTGGGAGAAAGCAGACATAGGAGAATCCCTTGGGTTTCCTGCCAGCCTCCAGTTGCTTCTAGCTCAGAAGTTGCTTGGGCCCTATATAACTGTTCTGCATTTAGAGATCCCCACTGGATTTCTGCTCCATGAACTTTGAGGCGTTCCCTGCATCCATGTTCACATTACCCTTCAGAAAGGACTTGTCCAATACAGTAGATGCCCATAGGCAGTATATACCCACAGAAAACATTGTGTGTAGCTCTTCCTCTCATGGTACATTTTCCTTTTACTGCACAGATGTGAGAGCTTGATCATACAGATTATCTTTGATTCTAGCTATGTGGTGCTGCAGTAGTGATGAAAGATAATCCTGACCATTTTTTTTCTTGCTTTGTCTTTGCTGACTGACGGCTTTCCACAGTCCTCTGAAATACACTAATGGAGAAACAAGTATAGCACTGGTGTCAATACTATATACTGAGAAGTAACAATGAAAATCTATACATCCAGTGTTTAATTGCCAAGGAAACACAACCTACTCATGCAAAAACCTCTCTCCATGTTACTTTATTTCAGATGCCAAATTCTTCTTACAGGGTGAAGTATTCCCCCCCAAAAAAACTCACAAGTTCACAAAGACCAGTGCCTGCAGCAGAGCATGATATGAAAGGGCTACTAAATTCCAGGATGTATGGAGAAAGGGGGTGGTGGTTGGGAGAAGAAAAATAAAAAATTTAAACCCCGATAATGTGCTTGTCACCAAGTACCTGCAGACAGTGTCTGTCTCCTCTAGATCAGGCACAACTGAGCTAAGTGTTTGTGGCTTTAAAGATAAGATTAATCTAAGAAAATGGAAATTCTCCTGCTTATTGATCTTTATCAGTCTTCTTACAAAATAGTTCGTATGATTAAGTAATGCATGCACTCATGGGCTCTAAGAATTGAATGAGTGGAGAAATTTGTTTTATATGATATGTTTGATGCCCATGATTTTATAGCTATATTTTATGTGATATTTATGTATGCGTGTACACAAATGTGTACCTCCATGCATATAAATATATGTGCACATAGAGAAAGAAAATTTTAGAAAAAAAAAAAAACTCGTGCACAAAATAGGGAGCACTTTCCTAAACAAGAGCCAACAGCAAAACTTGTCCTGTTGGCACTTCAGGATGTTTTTCAACTAGAAGACAGACTTCAGCCCAAGCATGCAAGGTTCACACCTTACCACTTGTCAGCTAGAGAAAACAAACATCAATAAGAAAACAGCCAGTGCAGATAGGATGTCACAGAAGAGACACAGAGAAAGAGAAATAGGGTCAAGAAAAAGCTATTTTTTGTCACCACATGACCCAGCTCTAAGTCATGAATGTGGCACTACTGCCTGTAACACGGACTTCAGCAATCTCTGAAAGGGCAAAATGCTTTTCTGCATGATATTTTTCTCTTTCCACTACAGGTAGGGAGGGTTGCAAGTCATGTATGAAATGATCAAATTTATTTCGTTTTTAAGCCTCTACTGCAAAGTTGTTGCCACGATATTTTATAGTGCCTTTTCTTTCTTTTCTTTTCTTTCTCCCTTCCTTCCTCTCCATCTTTTGGAAGCTAGACAGTCCAATTTAGATAATAATAATGTTCCCTTTGGAACTGTAACAATCATATAACCTGGCCTGAGGTATAGCAATATCTATTGTTCTTTTGCCTGCTTTACTCTATAAGACCCAATTCCTTTAGAATTCATTTTTGTAGCATTCTAATGGAAAGAGCTGCAATGGTTAATGGCAGAGTTATAAATGTAGCACTATATATAGTATAAGATAACTTTTTTCTTCAAGTTCCTTCTTATTTATTTTATGGAAGAATTTTCCAGAGGGAGAAACTCTCATTTGTACCCAGCACTATTCTAGCTTAGTTCTTACTCTGCCCACGTAGAAATCAAAGTAATTTTCAAATATTCCTTTTCCAATCATATCACTTTAGATTAAAAACTAAAGCACATTTCTCTTTCTAATTGCTCCTAGCTTTCAACTTTTCCATTTCTCCTAAACATCACTTTATCACTATAGGAAAAAAAGTTTGTAACATCGTTAGCTGTATCCATCACAGTACTCTATGCCTGGTCTGTAATTTAAGGGGAAGCAATAGGGAGTTATCCCACATAATTAATCTGCTGTAACAAACATGAAACATTTGGAAGTTATTTTTAATGTCAGGTCCCATATATGCTCTATTTGAGAATACACACCTGACAAGAATCTTCTGGTAGGAGGAAAGAGGACAAAGGCCAGAATATACACTTAAAAAAAAAATTGAAAAACTGTCAGGTAACCTCGTTTATTGGCATTCCCACATGATGTTTAGTATTTTGGCATCCTGCTAGTACACATGTGGAAAGCGTTTCAACAGCTGTTGAGAGTTAGCTATCCTGACCCCGAGCTGCTCTCTATCAGTTGCTGGCAGCTCCAGCATTTGCAGCTATTTTTGTCCTCGAATCACAATGGCAAACCCAATATTGTTTTTCCTGGCATGGGACTTCAAAAGCTAACACAACTATGCACTAGCATAATAAAGCGTGGCAAGCTATGCCACATTAGATATGCAAAGAAAAAGAATCTTTATGTGAAGCAACAAGACTGAACTTTTACACATGGGAAGCTTCAGCTCCTAGAACTGCAGGACCAAGTGCTCTGCTGCACTGCTCCAAAATATCTCTGTCAAGATGGACAAATCTATTCAGGACTGTAAACCACTGCTATGGAAGACTTAAAACCTATTCCTGGTTATACTAGACATTACTATTTACCTGATTAAAGAAAATAAGCATAATTCAGCATCTTTTTTTCTTCCAAGTGCAGTTGTACAGGCTCTTATCCTATGTGTGTTGATAACACATGCTTCTGAAATAGCAGAGGGTGTATCTGTAGTGTAGTCACATAAATGGTATTCTGAGGAGGAATAAATTCTTCATTGATTTAAACAAACTCCCAGGCATGTGATATTTCCTGTATTCTGGAGAACATCTCATGTTTCTTACTGTTTTCTTAGTTCTTGAGAAAAGTGTCAGAGGTTCAAGCTAGTGTTTCATGGTTGACCCCACAGAGCTGAATAAGATTAATAATAATATTAAATCCCTGAACTTCCTGATATATTACAAACACACAGATTTGCTTACTCTGTCTGAGCTCTTCCCCCTAAAACGAGTGATGTAATACAGATATTGAAATTTGGGGGTGGAGTAGGGTAAGATTTATTCATGAATAACCCAATTGGCTAATCATATTTAGCCTTCATGTTATTAAAATATTTTTTCCGTGGACACCTAGCATGCAATGTTCAAAGTGCCAAAACACCTAGATTTTCAGCAAAATTGGAGGAGTTACTCATTGCTTAGAGACATGGTAGAGAGGGACTGAATCTGGTGATATGGCATAAGTAGAACTGAGTGGGAGAAAGGAGGAAAAGAAAAAGTCAGAGAGGAGATGAGAAAAGGGAAGAGTGAGTGATATTGAAGCATGGTGAAAAATATACAGCACTTGGACAGAGTAAAACACTCTGGTAGAAGTTTGGTTAGATCAGTAAGAAAGGAATAAAGCACTGAAACATCCAGAAAAAAATAGTGGATTGAAGTAGAAAAGACAAGAATAAGAAAATTTGAAATAAAACATTTTTACAGCAGAAAGAGAGAGATCCATGCAATCTTGAAATATGTTGTGTGGGACAACGTGTAGACT
The DNA here is from genome assembly GCF_000705375.1 of Tinamus guttatus. Next base: position 162,354 of record NW_010581208.1, on the reverse strand, counting down.
ACAATGCTCCAGTCTAAAATGATCTGGATTACTCCAAGTTTTGGAGATAGGGAGGTGGTTTGGCCAAAGTTGCAAGGTAAAAGAAGAAAAGAAAAAAAAAAGTGTGTGTGGGGGATGCCATAAGGGGGAATATTTCATAGATAAAGTTAAATTCTACAAGTAAAGTGCCATGAAGTATGTCCACCAGACAGTTAGTGACTGGCAGTGACTGAAAATAAAGGAGACAGGGAGCAGAAATTAAAAAATAATGAATCTCTACTGTGGTCAGCTCCTACAATTATAGTTTTCCTAACAAATACATATGGCTTAAAATGATCTGAAACTAAGCCCTGTGGGTTTTTTGTTGTGAAAACTTAATCTCGGTAGCTTCCTCATTTTATAAGAATGTTTTGCGTGTCTTAAAGGATGATAAGAATATGATTTTTTGACTGCCTCTCCTGTTTTCTTCCTGCACTATTGCTGGATGCAGTTTCGATTGGTAAGAAGTGTCATTTCTACTTGCACATCTCAGGAAGGCGCCCTTATCGTATGTCTGCTTGCCTGATAAGAAATGTGTGGCTTGTGTAAGGGAAGAGAAAATTATCTTAGAGCCCAAGAGGACAAAAATAACTCCAGGTAGTTCAGCTTCCTGTCTGGAGTAAAACAAAGTTATATTCTGTCCAGGCAACGATCAATACAGCTATCAGAGACTGCAAGGTTAAAGGATCCTGACTTTTCTAATAACATTTGCCACACGGGTAAAGTCAGTAGTGAGGTATAGCAGGAAGGCCAAAAAAGTGCTACAAACACGCCTTAATAGTTTCCTATAAATTTATTTAGAAGAGATGAGAAAGAACATGAGAATTAAAGTGACACTTTACTATCAGCATGGGTAAGCTGCAAAACAAGAGTTCTCCTTCAGCAATATAGACAACTGCCTGAAATTCAAACCTGCCTGGTAACTTCATTGATTTGGGCTGTTTGAGACTTTACGAGTTCACCACTCTCAGTGACAGAAGAACCACCGTAATTGTAATGTAATATTACAAAGCAATAGGACAGACAGATCTCACTGAAACCAAACCTACCAGTGTAGTTTTGAAATCAAACTCTGTAGCATGACACAGAGAAAGTGTACAAATAAAATAAATAAATAAAAAAGACAGCAGAAAGCTCTGTAATCCCACTAACCACTCTGAAACAAAATTTATAAAGATTTATCCTCAGTTATAGAACCGATTTAGTCTCTCGTTGGAATATCAGAATAGTGGTCCAGTAACAAACTAAGGAAGACACATATTTTCTATCTACTTAAAAATGGTAAGAGCATACAAAAAATCGAAATAGAAGTTATCACAATTACGCTCAGCATTTAAGTTTTAAATATATAATGAATATCAGAAAGAAAAAAAATTATTGAGGGAAAATTTTTGGAAAAGGTATTTTAAAGAATAAGAACTTATAAAATATAAATACACCAGCCCAAGATGCTGAGGATTCTTTTTCTCTTCCTAAGAGCTTAGGTATTTATTTGAACAAGGCAATCCTTTTTACTCCAAACCAGACTTGCTGCCTAAGAGGTATTCATACTCTGTCACAAGACTGGAAAGTAAACACTTCTGCAAAGGGGGGAATCTTGTTTAAAATTCTTGTTTATTTAAAGTGATCCCAAACCCTGTCCTGTTGTGACACTAATGGAAACATAGGACAAAAAAGAGCATAAAATAAAGGGTTTTGTAAGGCCCAACTGAGCTGTGCTCCAATCTGGAGAGAGCACAGCTTCTGTATAGGGGCAGCCCTTGGATAAAAGCCTAGCAGGCATTAACAAGAAGCATGCATTTTGTCACAGATTTCCTTTTCCACTGTTTCTGGAAGCAGTGATAGTATTTGTCCCAGTACTTGCCTTCCAAGCTAGGGTCAGGATCAGGTATAGTAATAGAAGGAAACATATCATTTCCTAATTAAGGTTACATCAGGGAAGGGCTTACAATTGATTTCTGAGCATTGTATATACTACATATGAATCACAGTTTAAGCGCACTCCCCGCCATCCCTGCCAGCTGTACCAGGGTACCAATTGGTGGAGATATGTAGTAAATTACAATGCTTTTTTCATAGATGGCTTTAAGTTGACCCAGAACATCAGAGTCCCCGGACAGGTGGGTCAGCACCTAGAGAAACAGCAGTTTTTAAGCTGCTCATACTGAGGGAAACATACACAAACCACTCCCTTTATAGACTTAATTGCCTATATAACTACCAGTTCCCACCTCCAGACAGGAATTCACAGCTCTGCAGTTAAAGTTTGATTGAGTGAAAACTTTTCTTTCTCATAAAAGAACAGCCACACTTTAATTAAAGAGAGACACTTACTTTCTTCACACTGACACATCGCTGTTCACTAACACCTTTCCACAGATGCTCAGAAAGTCTCAATTTTCTAAGATACCTCAATAGTCTAGTCCCTCCTTTTTTTGCTCTTTCTTCTTTTTCATCATAAATAATGGCCCTATTCCACTCTCACACCTCGAATCTTTGGAACATTGCTACTACTCCACCAAATAAATCCCTTTTTACTTTGTAGAGAGCAGAGAAGAAGTGAGAGTGAATAAAGACAGCTATCCACAAGCTTTCTGACCTGACAAGGATAAAAATAAAAATAACTATTTTTTTTTCAAGTCTTGTTCATTCTCATTTCTCATCCAGCATCTGCCTTAGCAGATGAGGAGAAAAGACTTACTGCAACTTAAATAAAAAGATCAGCATGTATAAACAAGAAAAGGAAGCAAGAGAAACCTCAGGAATTTTAATCTAGTAATAAAAATATTAATAAATATTATTGGAAAATCTGGAAGTTAAACCAATTTCATGCTAATTGCCTGACAGATCCATTTACTCAGTTTTAGGCAGAAGGATTAGCAAACAGTACATGATTGTGCAGAGATTTCACAAAGTAAAGAAACTCACTGTTCAATCCAGAAAAATGTATTTAGCTCCATAGCTTTTTTATCTGCTTTATATTCTTCTCTTTACCTCACTGTTGGCCTTCAACTCTGCTCAGAAGGACATACAAGTAACCACATTTTGATTTGATTTTAGGCTTCTCTCTGTGACTTAAAGATTGCAAAGCTATGCTGCCTGTAATCATCTTCCTTGAAGGCCACTGCTGAAACTTATTCGGTTTCCTCCTGCTTTGAGGGGTTAGGTCTCTTAAATCTGTTTTGAAATGCATTTCTGTGATGGTGAGGACACATCTCATTGCAGCACCTGACCTCCATCAGTCATGATTACAAACTAAAAGCAGCGGTTTTTGTTCTTGACATTTTCTCCTCTCCTTGTAATTGTCACAGGAATGGATTCAAGCTGTGCTGTTCCCAGTTCTCATTACAGGCTTTGTCATGAGAAGATGAGGCATCAGAATATTTAGCTCCTTATTTACAGCTTGGTACATGTACAGCCTGAGTACATGTACAATGACAGCCTAATGAGCTGCGCCGCGTGAGTGCATCGTTTACTCCTGAGAATAACGCACCTCACGCCTCTAGTTCTCAACCCCAAATGAATATCTAAGTGACGTTACACAGATTTTGTAAACTTGTCCCTACCTGACAGGTAAGTATGTGTCTGTATGTCTGAAAGGATATTGAATAATCAGTTAGCCGGATAGCAGAGCCTGTTTGGAAATAGGAGGAATGGCCAGCTAAAACTAGCATGGATAATTACAAAATAGCATGTTTTATTTCTAGAAACTGTAGTCTACAAATACTTTGAGGTCACTATGTGTTATGGGCAAAATCATTTTCGTTTAGGAAACTAAAATTAAAAGCTAAACTAAATTAAATTCTGACTTTGGGTTGTGCAGAAACATCATGCTATGGAAAACCTGCACAATAAAGTGAACATTTTCACTTGCAGAAAAATCATACTGATTGGATTATTCCTTCTGCAAGACAGAGGGATCTTGTACCTCTGGATCATTCTAGTGTGTGAAGCTGTGTCTAGATTGTACAGTGGTGATGGCTCCAACAGTCTTTGTCCCCAGACAGAACAGGAGTCAGGGCCCTGTTGGAGTCCTCATGTGAGGATTCCTGCTCTTGGAAATCAAGGAGAGAATTGCACATATGATGGACATGGTTGTAGGTCAAATTCTAAGGTTACAGCAGGAAAACATTTTCAGGTCTCTCAGGACTCTTCTATCTTCTTTAGGTATAAGATTACTTCTACCAGGAACTTTGCCTTGGAGTCACATCTGCCCCTCACCATCAACTGCTCCCAACCAAGATAACTCATCACACTTGGCCAGGTCTGACAAGATTTCCCCTCAGGAACTGAGACTTGTGAACAAAGAGCTCAGATAATCTTATTAAACAAAATATTTTTTATTTAAAAAAGAAGTAATAAAGCTCCATAAATAAGTAAGCAAACCCCAGTTTATGTGCTGTATAATTTATTCAAAATTTAACAATTCCTTCTGGCTAATAATTCCTGGCAACAATCTAATCCTACTTTTTCCTATAGTGTCACCTCCTAACTGCTAGTATTCTTTGGATATTTGAGCTCTCAGCCTTGGCAAAACAACTGGCAGTGTTATCCAAGGTCTGGAATTAGCATTGTCACAGCCATGAGCTAGGGTGTTGTCCTGTTTCACCAGCTGCTTTATCTGGATCTATTATATGGATTCACTTGCTAATTTTCTCCCAACGCTGCCAAGAAGGTAAATAAATCATGCAAGAAAAGTAGATGTCCAAGTACTCTAATATCAGTAACCAGTAACTAGTATATAACCAGCATTATTGAATTCTCTGTTTATGTGCATCACGCTCCTCGATTTGCCCCCAGAGGAGTTAGGGTACACAGCCTACACCTTCAGCGTTTTCATTAGCAAGGAAACGTCTCACTAGATTTGGATGAGCTGACCTTAAGCACCATGAGATTTCAGCACGCCCTACAGCATCTGCTCTTTATAGGTTGAAATTCCCTGTTTCATTTGCAGATGAGTAGAGTTTCTAAGCCTGGTTAGCACAAACTGGCACAGTGTGCCAGTCTCCCATAGCCAGCAGTACGAGGGAAGCCTATGCAATTGACACCACATCCAGCTTCCTCCGAGTCCTTAGCCTGTATGACTATCTCCTGGCTCATGGCTGGGTGGACTGTGGCCAACTGCAAGTCTTTCTGCAAAAACTGGTTCAATTTTGGCACTTTTGGATACAAAGCAAAGCACCCTAACAATTTTGTCACCAGAGTCCATAAGTTCTGGGAGCTAAAGTTAAAAGCAAAGTGAAATAAGCATAAAAAAAGTTTTATCATCTCAATAAATGGAGTTTCTTTACAGTTGAACATTTGTCAATAATATTCCAGGATGTTACGTTGCATTTACAAGGTCATTTTACAGCATACATGTTCAAATATTCGCCAAGAAATACTTTCCCTTCCGCAGAGTGGAAGCACTGTCATTTCAGAACTGAACCTCTGTGTAGTTCAGTTTCTCCATATTAATTTATTCTAAATATACTTAATTATATCACATATCTATTATCTGGCTCCTGATGGACTAGATTTGCCATTCAGAACCACTCTAATAGGCCATTTCTGAAGAAGTATTCACTGCCACTACTCAGAACACAATGTGAAACTTGACAGGGCTAGTCTTCTTAATAGAATAGATCAGAAAGAATAATCATAATGATCCTTTTCTGACCTTAGCATCTGACAGATTTGATCTCTACTCTAAGTCCTGCTTCCGGCCATGTTTCAAACTAATGTAATTCAGGCAATGAAGTCAGAGATATTTTGTCAGAACTCTTCATCATGAAGCTGCCAAAGGTGTTTTTTGCAGGTGTAACAGTGGAACCCCACGAAATGTATTTGTTATCTTGGCACTTCATTCAAGACTGTTTTGGACTCATTAGCTGTGGATCTCATATAGAAGATTGAATTATTTGCATGCAAAATGCTAGCAGTCAAAACACATAGAGAGCAGGTCTTTTGTTAAATCATAATTGGGTAAAAGTATAAACTATTCAATTTAAATACCTATTCTATGAGTCTTATCTATCACATCTTTACATTAATATAATGCCTTTAAAGCACATGACGGGAATTCTCCCATTGGAATGCAGGTAAGAAGCACTATTGTCTGAGTCCATCTAATCTTCTGAAAACAATAATTTTCAACATATATGAGTTAAAAAGAAAGAAAAGAAAGGAGAAAAAAAGAATTTTGCAGCTGACAGTAAAGAAATGCATATCAGATTTGTTGCAATTCTCAAAGTCATTGACAGGGCTGTATCTACATGCCAGTTACTGTAAATGGATTTGTGAAATGCTAGTTAGGGCGTTCTTTAGCTAGTAAACAGTAAAGACTGTTTATCCACATTGATGTTATAAGATGGTCCCCACGGAGGTAACTAAAAATATATTGTCTCTCAGCATGATGCAGTATCTTCTGATGGGCCTTCTCATGTCCCACACAGCAGGTGTGAAAGCATAAATCACCTCCTGCAAATACCAAATAGATTCTCTGTATTCCTCCTCAGCTGCTGAGCTCCAGTTAATCACCTCACTGGTTACTGCATCTTCATCAGCTCTGATACCTGGGTCTAGAAAGTTTGTTTTAGCCC
>NW_010581208.1:98679-154708 GCF_000705375.1 Tinamus guttatus | reverse complement strand
ATTATAGGATGCTACTATAGATACTGTCTGATCCTTTGTAAGCAGGAATCATTTGTCCTGGAGCAATCTCATATTATATTAAGATTTCATTTACATGTTGCTTTAAAATGACTGGACACATCAAGAGGTGGTAGATTGTTACATATTGCAAGAATACAGAAGGCTAAACCTTGCTACTACAGCAAATAACCATTTATAAGATGTTTTAATGATGTTCTCGCTATCAGCATCAATACATGTAGCTCACGCTTCTTTCTTATATACCCTTCATATATAAAATACAAAATTAAACACGGATCACTGAAATCTCTGAATCATCCATTTGGCAACACAGCTAGACTAAGACGACTGCAGAATAGAAAGGTGCAAGATATTCTCTCTCATAGGCTTGATCTTTTCTTATTACTTTCAAGTTAAAAGATTGACAAGACTAGGCAGGAAAACTAGCAAAGGCTAGATTTTGAGATAGTAGTAGGAAAGCAAGGAAGCCAGGACATTTTTTTTTCAGAACAGAAGCTTTCAGAAAAAAAATCATCTCCCTTTCCTTCTCCCTCTCTGGCCAAATACAAAAACAACAACAACAACAAAAAACCCAGGGAAACAGGGAAGCAGCCCCTTGAAAATGAGGATTTGATTCTGGGATGCCAGGAGAGGATTTGTGAAGGGCCTTCATTCAAACATTCAAAATGTGGGTTCTCATCTGAGACTTATCCAGATTACATTTGTCAGGAGATGCAACAATAGTGGAAACAAACCTCACATTTTTTAAAACTATCTTAAGGGCTGGTAGTTTGAGACCCAGCAGTTTGTTCTTACAAAATAGCATTTTTTGTCCTTGAAATGAGAGAGAGGAAAAAAAAAAGAGAGAGAGAAAGAGAGAAAGAGAGAGAGAGAAAGCAAGCAAGCAAGAAAGAAAGAAAGAAAGAAAGCAAGCAAGCAAGCAAGAAAGAAAGAAAGAAAGAAAGAAAGAAAGAAAGAAAGAAAGAAAAAGAAAATAACTATTAGGCTGTTAGTGAAGTCAGGGATAAAGTTTATTACCATCAGCTTTAAAATGTATTAGAATAAAAATATGGGTGTGCCAATCCAAAAAATAAAAGAAAAAGGGACAAAGAAAGGACATTCAAAATACTTTCAAGTTTTGAAAGGAAAAATCATAGGTGAAGAATTAAATGGATCTACTGAATTAGTCACTTTTGTACAAGAAATAATAGTGGCAAAACTCCAAAGCTCTAAGTAGTACACCTCAGTTAATATTTTTCAAAGACAGAATTCCTTTTTTTTTTCTTTTTTTTTTTTTTTTTTTACCTCCATAATAAGAAACCTTCAGAATCCATAGACAAATGGCAGGAAGGTGGCTGCAAATCCAAGTCCACCTTGCTTGGTACAAGCCTCTCTCAGACTCACGGCAGTAAACGCGAGGCTGGAGCATTCAGCAGTTTCTCTGCTCAGAGAGAAAGGGCAAGGCAAAGGCAAGGAAACCAGAGATCTTTCTTACTAAAATTTTATTCTGATGACCATTTGTCCAGACTGAAAATACCTGGCTGGGGGTAATTCCACTTGATGGACAAGGATCCGTAAAGGGGAGAAATAGATTGATACCAGGGAGTTATTCCACACGAAAAACGCTGAAAATGATAGGTCATGGAAAAAGGGAAGAAAAAGCACTTAAGTGATTAAGAAAATTTTACTGAACAGTAAATTGAAAGAAAATCAAAACTGGTTTGCAAAGTCTGATGCTTAGAAGTAGGGTGGAACCATTTAGAAATTGCAAGACAAGGAGAATCTAACCTTTTCTTTCCAGGTTGTCTGAAATTTACTTCACAGCTGTAACCAAGACACCATGCATTTATTTTAAGTTATCTAATGAAATAACAAATTTTCAAGCCCTTTTCTTCTAACACATACAAGTGACCCCAGGGAAGAGCTAGGAAGCCATAATTCCTAAAGGTACAAAATTTCATCAAAGGCAGGAGAACTCATGTAAGTCAGACCTTCAAATTCAGTACCAAGATTTGGGATACGAACTTTCACAGACTCTTACTGCATAAAGTTAGAAGGCATTCATTTAAAGAAGGAAAGTAAATTAGCTGACATATAGAGCCTCTCTGTATTATTTCACCTTATTCAATCAGTAATTGTTAGATGTGGATTATAATGCATATTCCTAGCTAAATTTAAACCATTTCTGGTGCCAGATCTTTTTCAGCTTTCAACTTTGAAAATCTTGGCCTGTACATCCTTAGGGTGCATCCTTTGGGATTTGAATCTTCATCTGGGTCTTGCAATTAGGCAAGGCTATGTGGTGAGATATTGACAGGGAAATCGGAAAATAACAGGATTGTTAGTTTTATGCTATTGTTTGTCATGTTTGAAGACAAAACTCAGACTTGAATAGCTACTGGCATGCATAGTGGTGTTAATTGCATCTGGTTCAATGCAGTATTCCAAAATCACAGATTGTTTTCAACTACTATTAGAGGAGCTGCATGGAGAGTGGCATGTATGGAAACAGAAAACATAATATCTTATATTTTTCAGGAAAAAAAACTATTTTCTTTGCAATTCAGTAATGCAGATCATAAAGGAGTTTTCATATTTGACTTCCCTCTAAAGAGCCACCTCCCTCCTAAAGCCTGTATCACTTTATTTGTATTATATTTTCACCTCCTTTGAATTAACAGGGATAAGACATAACTAAAGAAAAATCATCAAAAATAGTAGATGGATGTATAAAGAAAAAAAAACCAAACAAACCTAGCGCTCTTTTGAGAGAGATAGATGTTTTCTCCATATTTTTTTTTTTTAAAGGTAAAAAACCACTGCAATTCGTTTGACTATTTTCACAAAAATTAAATCAAATACATGTTGTAAAAATACTTGGTGACTAGTACTTAAAAGATATTGAAGAAACAACTGTATGGATCCTCCTGTCACCTGAACAATATTTGCTCTACTAAGAAATTGTTTGTTTATTTTTTTTTATTCAGTGGTGAGAAAAGCCCCAGGAGGAGGTGAGCCCCAATTAGATAACTAGAACCACTTTTTTTTTTTTTTTTTTTTTCTATAATAGAGTACAAATTAAGATCTGAATACAAACCACTGAACTCTCTGGGTAAAAGTGATCCAATCTTGATTATCAGGACAGCTTCATATACTGATACATTTATACTAGATCTGAAATTTTTGCTTTTGAATTAAAATTGGAGAATATATGTATATATTTATTGCTGCTCTTTACTTCTTGTACAGAAAAACTATGTTGTCCGCACTTGGCATACAGAAATATAGAATAAAAATTTTGTAATGCTATTTGAACTAATTAAGTAAGTTCCGTACTAGTATGTACTAATAGTATACAGTAGTACTAGTAGTTCACCATAATGAGCTGAAACAACCAAAAACAACCCTATTTGATAAACTTATTTTTTCTTTCTGGAATTTTCATGTTTTCAATATACTCTGTCTTTTATATTGCTGTAGTGTGGTAACATATCGATGCAGTCTGTTTTAATGTTTCTGTTGTGCAATGGGTTGGGACTGTAATTTTTGGAGGTTTTCATAATAACTTTCTTTTCTTAATTGCAGTCCTGTTATTTATTTTATTTTTTTCTTTTTTTCAGACTGGGTATAAAACAGTAAATCAATGCAGCTGTAGGTCTAATATTAGGTGCTTTGTTGTTTCTCACTTTCAGAGATACTGTCTCCCTTCTTGTTGTTATGTAGTAAGAAAAGGGGAAAAAAAACCCACGACATCCTAGTCTCCTCCTTTTCAATCTGTTAAATGTTTTCTGCCATTAATCTGGTATTATTTTGAAATTTCAAGATTAATATATCCCCCAAAGACAGTAACCTTTCCAGTTTTCCATGATATTCTCTTGGTATGTAACAAGGTTTCCATTGCAGGCTTTTGCAGGCTGAAAGCTTGCTATCATATGTTTTCCCTTTTATCTTTCTAACAACAAATCTGCTTTGCAGCCTTTTCCTTCTTCAAGACCAATGTAATACAGCGCCCAGCAAAATATTTGTGACTTTGCTTTTACATATTCACGTGTAGGCCAAAGCTTGAATACATTGGCAATTCTATATTAACTGTCATAAATACTTGGTTTCTTTTCATTACTGCAGCAGCAGAGCTTTTTCAGGCTTTTATGCAAGATTTCCATTTTAAGTATCTTATTTTTGTTGTCTTTTTCTTCCATGTATTTTTTTCTCTTTTATTCTCATAGTAAAATAGTTCAATAATAAATTAATTCATTAATTTCATTCACCTAATAAGGACACCTAATTATTTAGGCATAGTGATTTACTCTTTCAGGTTATATTTAAAGCCGTCTCAGCTTCATGAAGAAAATATAGTAACTGTATTTACATGACAACAAGCATTCTTGTTTCATTTTCTATGCTTTGAAGATGCTTACTTAATTTTTCATGTCTTCCCTGTTTTGTAGGGGAAAAAAATGGAAGTAGATACTGCATTAGCAATTAATTATGTACAATCATTTTAGTCAAATTACTTTTTTCTCTCTTCTTTCTATCCTTGATTGCCTGACACAGTAATTTGATGTGATCTGCTGAGTTTTTAATGATTCTATTTGTTTAGAGACACCTAAGTGAATACATACAGGCTCAAGTGCTAAAATTTGCAGTTTAAGATGGTTAAATGAAAACAGAAATCCTGTCTTGCACAATTCCACATTCACTCAAACTAGTATAGATGGACTTTAATAGAAAGCTCATACACTTTCAAGGGACTGTGTCATGGCTGAATGAAATTCTACTTTCATTAAATATTATAATGATACTGACCATCTTGCATGAATTTCACTGAGACCTTTAATCTTGGCTCTTAGATACCTATATAGAGCTAATGGAAAAGTAAATACTTTATTCTAACTTTCTTTCCTACATAGTGGTTGCAGTCCAAATCAATGTTTTATGAAGCTCTATGTTCTGTGCTTTTCAGAAATTTTGATAAGAAATTCAGGGGTGAGTGGGATTGCCATTTTCCTTTATTTTTTCACTTATTTAAATTATGAGCTAGGTTATTTGCCAAGGAATATCATTTTCTTCAGGAATTCATTCAGAGGGTTGTATGAAAGAAGTGTTCTCAAAACAGGACTTCTGAGTGAGAAGATGAATTTCATTTTGGGTGATATTTTTCACAGTAGACACATTTCCTGCTTTTTTAAAATAAAATCAAAATTAAAAATAGCTGCTCTGAACCTGTATGAATTCCATACTCCTTTCAAGTCTGCAATTTTTGGCTTTTTATATAAATATTTTTGCTGTTTTTGGAATTAAAGAATTGCAAATAGAAACTCAGACTATTTGTGTTCCTTCATGAAATCTCTGTTATTTTGCTTAAGATTTGCTTAAGATATACATTGTGTGTCAAATGTAGTTAATCACAAAATATTGCTTTGGAAGCTCTTAATTTTCATTACCTGATAATATCAGCAGTGTGTGGTATTTTAAAAGTGATTTTGGTAGTTTTTAAAATTAATTTCTGCTAATTCCACTTCATGCATATTACTGGAGATATTGTTTCTTTTTCTTTGTGTGTCTGTGCCTCATATTATAAATACTTTGCTTTATTTGCTGCATAATCTTTAAGATTTTTGAGATTCTTTGTCTAAGTGCCTCCCTCTATTTTTTTTCAATTGCTCTATATGCCAGACCATAAGCTTTTCTTAACAAAAAATTAACTCTCATAATTGTTTTCAATTTCACTTAATATTAAAATGAGAGACATATGACTAAAATTTGTCTTGCTGGTATTTTAGTTCACATCACATTCCCTTCTATTAGTAGACAAATTATTTACTTCAAACTGAATCTAAATTGGCCACTGCCAATAGTCTTAATGACAAAATTTTACCTTTCATTGGTCATTGTGTTGTGTGGTATGCTGTAAATTGCCTTGCTAAAAGCTGGTAATTAGGATAAGCATCTGAATCTTGGACTGCCTATATTAACTAATAAGATTCTGAATATTTTAGGAATTTCTTAATATGCTCCTAATCACACATATTTCTGGCTTTTGTCCCATAGACATCATAAATATCCAGGATGCCTTGATCAAGTTCTCAAGCCAAGGAGAACATCCCCCACCACATTCATTCTATCGAGACCATTTTTCTTTGTTGTTTAAGACAACACACCATCCCAAACTGGATGCTATGCTATTTCTACTGGCTATTTCCCTTAGGATCTGAGGCATAATTAATCTGGGTTTGATACTTTGTCCACTTTTCACAGCTCTAATTGTCTGATGATCTGCTCTTGTGAAATTATGAGACCTCTATACTGTGTTGACATGAATATCTATAACTAATATATTGGTTGGGTAACAAGAAATCCTTTTATTGAGACATGTACTATTGTGAATGAAGAAAACAAAGTCTGTAATGGTTCTAACTTTTCATTGCAAGATATAGTTTACAAAATGTAAGCCCACTGAGAAGAGATCTCTCAGAATATTACAAAGATTTCCATGCAGCCTCTTTTCTAAGGACTTCCATTTCTCTTTTGCTTGAGAACTTGATTGTTTCCTGGCATTAGACCCCAAATTAATTTTGAAGTGAGTTATGTAAAATGGCCTATTTCACCTTCACCATAATGACCAGGTGAAATCAGAGCCAAAAATATACATTTGAAATTGAATCTTCTAATAAAGTGACATTAGCAGCTGACATTTATCTTTACTGAGCAGATACTGAATATTCCCTTTTCCATATCAAGCTACTCTCAAAAGTCACTAAGGATATGGCTACATTACTTATGATTTATCAAAATGACATTACAATCACCCAAGTAGGCTGTATTTCCAAAACCTAAATCAGGGAATATCTAATGAGTTGGATCTTATTTCACTGTGAAATTCAGCTCCCTTCTGATCTATACATTTTGCAACATGTAAAATAGAAAATAGAAGTTATCCCAGGCAGCTCCTTTCTATGCCATTTTATTTATCAATTTAAACTAGATTTTTTTCCTGAAAAAAAGAAGAAGAAACACTCCCTATTGTGTTGAAAGACACTTATTTTCACTTTCCATCATCACTGATCAGCATTCTATTATTGTATGAAAACATAAACATAAATTTTAATTTCTGAAAGAAACGAGAAATAGCTATATTAAAAGCAAAAGAACATGTAGAAATATAGGTAATTTTCAGAATAAAACAAAATGTTAAAAATATAACATGGTTCATGAAAATCATAAAAAACAGAAAAGAAAAACAGAAAACATTCTGAATCCCCTGTTCCATGTTTGAAATCACAAAGTTAAAAATAAAGATTCTCACTGAAGGCAGGATTAGACTCTTTATTTATTCATTGTGTGAGCCAATTTATACCTAACTAGATGGTTTGTTTCTGTGGCTTGTCTGGCTGTTACTATCTTTCCCTTTTATTTCACTTCCGGAAAAAAAAAAAAAAAAAAAAAAAAAAACAACCCTCTCCTCTCCCCACTCATGATTTAGCTTGACGTGCATAATACAAGAAATTTCTAGGTTCTTGCTGCTGCCCCTCCACTATTTATGAGTTAAATATTTACTAAATATGGAACCGAATTGCTAGCACCCTTTGCCTTAATTTATTTTTTCAATGTCACGCTGCTTGTAATTTTGAATAACTGCTTTTATGTGCTGTGAAGAACAGTAACCATTGAGCATTGTGTTTTTGTTCAAATCCTATTTGTTGTTATGGAAACAGCATCCCTATTAAGCTTCCTGCTGCAGATCTGCTCTATAAGACATTGTTTAAAATGTTCAGCAGCTTTTAATTGCAGTCAAAAAAAAAAAAAAAAAAAAAAAAAAACTGTTTTTTTCTAATTTCATGTCCTTCAGATTGTCTCAAACTATACAGCAGGCCAATAAAGGCAAAGTGCACTACACAACCAGAAAGTACATGCCAGTAAAAATGATTTGCAATGTGCTGAGGAAGATGCTGTCAGAACTACATTTACTTTGACTTACATGAAAATTACTAAGGCTTGAGAATTTACCCTATGCAGGATGCTTTTTAGGATTAGAGTTGAATAATCCAGTAGTTTCTCTCTTTTTCCTTCTTTCTTTCTTTTTCTTTCTTTCTTTCTTTCTTTCTTTCTTTCTTTCTCTCTTTCTCTCTTTCTCTCTTTCTCTCTTTCTCTCTTTCTCTCTTTCTCTCTTTCTCTCTCTCTTTCTTTCTCTCTTGCTTGCTTGCTTGCTTGCTTTTTCTTTCTTGCTTTCTCTTTTTAATTTTTTTAATGAGAAGCTAAAATCTGTGAGCTGCTGTCTGGGTACTGCATGAGCACATATCGGTGTCACCCCCCCTAAAGTGGTTGCAGAAAAATCCTTGATTAAATGCTAAAGATTTTCTGACTATCCAAGGTCCATACTTTTCTCCTCTACACTTCCTAGAAAATTACTATGTCTGGCTATTTTCTGCATCTTCCCTCTGGCTGTGAAGATCCAATGTATTGCTTGGAGGGCAGAATCTGCTAACCAGAGGCCAAACCCTCACAGTCATTGCAGGCAATCATCTAATGTGAGAATTCATGTCCTGTAATCTTAATTCGGGATTTTTATTTATTTATTTATTTTAATCAGTCATGCAAATGAACAGCAAGAAACATCCCAGGAGTAAAGTGAAATCCATGGGGAAGAGGTAAATCGTATTAGCATATTAACATAACGGGGACAGAATTTTACCCGGAAACTCACAGGAACCTTGAGTAGTTTTGTCTTCTGCACCAGCACAGCACAATCTTCAAATGAACAGGAAATCGTATACTATGAGTTTCAATACTACCGTATGTTTCTCTCTCCTATTCATTAAAATAATACAGCCTGAAAGAGAAAAAAGAAAGTACTAAACACCTAGATATTAAATATCTTTAGATCAGAAATTATGTATGTATTTTTATACAGATTAAACATGTATCTATTATGGCTTTATTTATTCTACTAAATAGAAGAATATGGATATCTGGAATGTGAATATATACCAAACAATGCAATGCGACAAATGGAACAAATTCTTTTCAGAAGGGCTCTGTGATAAGGTAGTAAATCACTTCACTTTCTTTAGTATTATTTGAATTAGGCACTTAAAAAGTCATATTTTACATATAATTTTATGTTCATTCTTTCATCTGGTATAATAGGTTTGTTTGGATGGTAACATTGGAGCAGTTGTTTATCTGCATTAAAAATAAGATGCAAAACAATTACTTAGGTGATATATTAGAAAGGGAAAATGAACACAAAGCAGTGGATAACCAATACCAGTGGATAATGGTTTGGTATGCTCTCACGTCCCAAAGTTGCTAAAACAAGACAGAGACACAGGGGCAGCAGGTAGCCTGACTTGGTGTTGAGACATTGATGTCCCCGAGGGAGGATTATGCACGGCTCGGCTGCCCCGGTAGGTCATGGCTCCCCGAGAGCTGGGCTGATGCTGTGAGTAGATGCCCTAGGGACAAGGACTAATTGTGGTCTCCTATTTCTGTGGGGTCTAGGGCAAACTGCAGTTTCCTACCTCTTCCTCTGCATGCAGGATGGGAATGATTTGCTTAAGAATAAACACTGTATCAAAACTAGAACAAAAAACAGTATCAGGGGAAAGAAAAATTGCTTTGTATACTGCTCTTGTTGGCCCCAGCTCTACCCTACAACACAGGTTCAAGATGAGAAGGTCTCTGATGAGTTTAAGGGAGCAAAGTGACGAAAATAAATCCTATCCATTTACAGCTTTTACCTTGCTGTAAAAAAGGATCCGCTTTTCTTAGGCTTATACTACAGTTAATTTTCATTTTTTTTTCTTGTTGCTGAATGAAATGTTTTGATGTAAAATCATAATAAAGGGAAGGTTTTTGTAGAAGTATTAAAGATAAAATAGGGTTAAATGGAGTGAGCATCACTGAGGAACAATACCATGTCTCTACTTAAATTTTAGATTAAAATGGGTAATTTGAGGTTCAGAATTCTGCTTTTTTTTTTCCCCCCATAGAGACATGGCAAATATTGTTTTACAACACACTGTTTAAAACCGAGTAAAATGACTAGATTTCTCTGTAACTGAGCTCTAATGAAAAGAGGATTTTCCTCAGTGAGATTTAAAAGAAAAACTCAATATGGGTTATGATATTATGATTCAGTAGCCGTCAGTCCAATATCTCGTAGTGTGTTGTTTTGACACTGACAGTGTTATTCTTGTCAATTACTTTTGAGGTTGACATAAGAACAGACCTTCCAAATTCAGCAGAGAAATGTTATTCAGAAAAGAAATATAATGAAGTGAAAATGGGCTGTAACGGGTAATCTAGATATTTGTTAAAATTGAATTTTAAACCCTACAAATTAATTTAAATATAACAGCTAATGGAATTAGCTGTCTGAACTGTCTATGTTTTGATGGACCTAGGCATTTTTTTTCTGGCAATGCCAAGCTAGTGACTTTGTATACACATGGAAAACACTACCAATGATAATTTCATATTTAAATCACGTCAGGTTCATCTATTGAGCAAAATGTGACAGCTGACATAGTTTAACAAGTAAGTCTTTAAATGGAGGAAGTAAATCTGCTCTCAGGTACCTAGGCAAACATCATGACCTTCAGAGAAGTTGTGCAGACACTCACCAAGACACAGTTTGGTCCCTTGTGTTAAAACATGTTATTCTACAAAGTAAAAATAAACCATTATGGGGAAATCATTGGGGTAATAAATAATGCACAAAATGTCTTGAGTATCAGAGTTCGTGCTGAGTTTTAATAAAAATTCTTAACAAAATAGATTATATATTCCTGCATTAAAGACATATATTATTCTGTTATCACATTAAGTTTCTTTGATATTTGTAAGTAAATGAAGGCATTCTTTCTCTTTCTGTACCCATAGAACTAATTGGATTAAATCAAGCTAATGACTTTAATACAGACTAATTAGTGTAGACAAAGCACTCAAGAAACCAGGAATCTTTTTATTTAAATGGCCACAAAACTACTCCTTCAAAAGGACCCTTTTCGCTTGAATCTTGGAGTCTAGCCAGAGATACAATATAAGTTAATACCAAGAGAGATCGTTTAAGTGCTGTTATTAAGGAGACTGTGATTGATGGAGTTTGTAGCTGGTAATGTGGTTCCCCTTTGGCTGCTCAGCGAACATCAGCAACAAATCAATACCTCATCTGCATGAGATTACAGGCACTTCTGACAACAGCCACATTTAAGGAAAAAAAAAAGAAAGAAAGAAAGAAAAAGAATAATACATTTACTTGTAGATCAGAATGGTTGCTAAGTTACTCGTTTTTAATGAATTGAAAAAAAAAAAAAGTGGTAATGATATTTCTTGTGAAAGGGTGAGCCGCTGTGTCTCTCTCTCTGTGGCTTCAGCCCATTTATGCTTTGCCTAGTCTACTCACTTCTTCTTACTGCTGAGGGAGTGTTCTTAATTTTTACACCAACAACGGTAGCATCGTGATGGTTCTTGAAAAAAAATGAAGGAATATGAGCTCCCTGGAGCCTTTTAAAATTGCTTTCAGCACATAGAGTTTCCTGGCCTGGACCATGGAAGCAAAGACCTGCAGAAGACATGTCAAGCTATGATAACACATCACTGTTGACACTGGTCTGCATTTGCGAATCCAGATACAGCCAGCTGTCAAGGTCTTGTTTTCCCTTCTTGGACAAGCCAAATGTTAAACATGTCCATATATAGAAAATGTTTCATGTGGTCAGTATGTAAAGACAGGTTAGAAATACTGAGCACATGTACAGAGCTACATTGTTCTGTACAGCTGTGTACTTAGCCTACATTTTCCCTTTTGAAGAAAGGATCAAATATTCTCTGAGCAGTTCTACATGAAGAAGAATTGTCAAGAGATGAGAAAACTTATAGAAGACATCACTTCCTAATGTGGTCAACTACTCTTTTTCCTGTGGGAATGTGGTTGGCTTAGGACTCGCCCTTCAGCATTATACGCCCTTAAATTGGCTGAAACTTTTGCTCTGTTACTTTGATTTCTGCAGGATATTTATTTTGATCTAGTAAGCTCCTCAATTCCTAGCCAAACAAGTAGAATTAAAAAGAAAGGATTATGAGGGTATAAAGCTTAGCAGGAATCAGATTCAAAATATGATCAGGAAAGACATTTCTGGCATAAGATTTACTTATTAAATTTGAATAATTTTAAAACTGAGCCTCTTAAATAACATAATAAGCCCATAAGTTAAATTGTTATTCAAATGGCGAGATTTTTGTATATTTTTTGAAAGTTTATAAAAAATGCATCCCAGTTCATTTATAAGGATTTAGTGACCCAGCACTAAACGGGGTCTCATAAAAAGTGCTGTGCCTTCTGGAAATGTTAGCTCCAGACTGTGATTTGCAAATTGTGATTTGGGAGAACTTGCTAAAGTGTCTGTCCCTGAATTTTAATCAGCTCTGTGCAAAGCTGCCTTTATGAAGATCCATCAGGTGACTAAAACTGCTTCTTGTATCTCTGCTGGTAAGAATGTTACAGGAGAAAATACATCGTTAGTATTTAATATTTTGCAATTATAAGATATCTGACAATTCTGATGTCTTATTAGCCTCGATCAACTTGATTAATTTTAAGCTCACTTTTGAAGAAAAACACATGGAAAAACGTTTCTTTAAAAGGTTAGTTTTTGGCTACTAATGTATCATCAGAAATGAACATAAGCATGTTTTGTTAAATCAGATGTTTATAGTCATTTAAAACTTCAGTGGGAAATGATGGGAGCTGTGTATATCAGTCTATTTAGAATTTCATAAGTTACTTAGATTTTTTTTCATCATTTTGCTTCATGGATTCACCAGTAAAGGCATTTAACGGTGACCAGGCTGCTGCAGTTAGTGGAGGACGGTATTTGTTTCCTCATCTCTGCTAAATACTTCAGTAGGAAGCCCATACTGTGCAAATGTTTCTTGGTTTGCCACACTTTAAAAACAAAAAATCTGCCTTCTTCTACTGCAATGGTACTGTATAGCTTCATGAGAATAGCTTTGTATTAATACTACTTAGCATTTCTCTGAGCTATTTGGACAAAACGATCTGTTTAATTGCATAGTTTAAGATGTAAGTAAAGTAGCATAGTCCAAATACTTGGGTGGGAAAAAGAAAACTAAACCAAAACCAAAACACCTAATATTATACTTTTCAAAGCGTGTAGCATGTTAAAAAAGGATTTTTATTTCAAATTTGGCATAAACACTCCAGAATTATTAAAATTGAGGGCTTTTTTTTTCCCCCTCCCATGCTACTAAGATTTCCTAACTTCAGTAAATTCTCTTTAGTACCCTTTTTTTTTATTCTATCCTGGAACATATTTCCTTCAGGGTGCTAGCACTATGCAGGAAATTATGACAATCATGTTGATAATTTGAAGATTCATTGCAGATGCAGGTAACCTGGAAGACATAAGGAACATCATAAACACTTGGCTGGTTAAAATGGAGATCCCATCAAATGCATCTGGCTTGTTGTTAGAGAGATATTTGAGTTGGCTGTGTGACTGAAGACTCTATTCAGCCACACATGGAGTGCTTTCAGTATCTCTGAGCTGTAAATCACACAGAACTAGGAGACAAAGATGATCTCAGGATGGTCTGGGCACAGAAGTTCCCACTATAACCTAGTACTAAAGCCGTCCAGACACAGACCATGACTACCATCTGCAGAGAATCCTTCTCAACTTCCTCCTTCCGGAAGAAATCAGACAAAACTATACAAATCCACACTATTAAAATCAACATGATTGTGTCAGAGAAGTCCCCTCAGATGTGTTTATGTGTTCACATTATTCTTGCAGTGCAGTCTAAGAGATGTCTTCGCTGTAATCTCAAAGGTGCCCACATTTTTGCTCTCATCTTTCTGTCTTCCAGTGTCCTGACAAATCCACAGAGGGCACAGCATCCCAGCCTACCTGGGATTTTCAGAAAAAGATACGAAAATGACACTGACACTTCTGCTAGGCAGCCCCAGTCTGCCACTGCCTTTATTTACATAAGTGATGCATTAATTAGCATGAGGATTAGCAGCACTGGTCAGGATTCATTTTGTGTTTTCATTAGATGTCAGTCTGTTGAAAAGGAAACTTTGCAAGGGAATCTGTCATCACCGGAGTCAATTTTTTATTAAAGGAGATAAAGCATTTTAAAACATTTCCAGAATAAAATGTCTCATTTTTCAAATCCCACACCAGATTGTCATTTTAATGTTTGCTAGAAATTAATTATATTGGAAATGGAAACAAAACACTTAAAATACATATTTCAGCTTAATGACTGGTATTACCTTCAGCAGTAAAAGAGCCTCATATTCAAAATTCAAAATAAGAAAAAAGGTAAATCCAATTCTGAGTATGTGGCCCATTTTCTGACTAAATCCAACAGTTCATTCCTGTAGGATTCCTTCACACATAGAAACAGAACCAAAGGAGGGAAAATGTTTTTTTTCAGTCTCATCTAATACAACTGTTTAATATTTACCCGCCTTTTCTGCATACAATTGTTGGTACTATTTTCTTGACTTTATCAGAGCCTTTTGCATGTTTGTGATCATCATAAGCACCGAGAAAAAAAAATCCATACAAAACTCTGTTCACTTCTACCAGAGATAAAATGACAAACAGAAGGAATAACCCTTAATGCATAAAAAGTCTCATACTATGCTTGTCGCGTTGTGGCGTCAGTGAACTAAGCTGTTTGTGACTGTGTTATGCCCAAGAAACTGCACAGTGCCTATTTACTCTTACATTAAAAGAAGTCACACATTTTGTTGTTTTAGGTTCATGGCTGCTTGCCTTTGTCCTCCTTGTTTTCCTAATGGGGCTTCAGTCTGGTGACTGTGAACTTCTCATGTTTAAGGAGTAAAGGAGGAATTATGCACATTGAATTAAGAGTGGTGCAACCAAAACCAAGGCTCTGTCTCTGAAAAAAGGGGCCCAGCTAATGACTAGACTTGCTACAGAGTCTGTGACATTGTGGTGGCTGAATTTTCAGCAACCTGCATATTATGCAGACAGCCTCCTGTCAGCTCAGGAAACAAGGAGTCTCAGCAAGCGCAAATATGTTGATGCAACCAAAGCTAGAATTAACATTTCAAGGTCTTCCCAGCAAGGAATTAGCCTCAACAGCACAGCATCCTGGAGATAACAAATGAAACTTTCCAAATATTGCAAAAGTGGTTCTCAGAGGACAACTCAAGTCAAATACAAAAGGCAGAGCCTCAGCAGTCAGGAAAGGGACGAATGGGTTGCCATCAATCAAGGCAGATAACAAAGATACAGCTAGTGGTTTGCTTACTGCAGTAGAAACTATTGCCTTCCTTCCCGAAGTTTAGGGATTTTTTAAAAATCTGTAAATGATAGGGCACATTATCTATCTATCTATCTATCTATCTATCTATCTATCTATCTATCTATCTATCTATCTATCTATCTAAAGCTCTGCTTATTACTTAGTATTTATTATGGAAATGTTCCTAAAAATATCTCTGTCATGTGTATGTTGTGACAAGGGCACTGACCAGTTCACAGTGGAGGACAGTTGTTAATGTGATGACTTTGAACAAAAATATGTTTCCTGTGGATCTGTCCTTCAAGATCCTTGGGCCAACCTTGTTTCTGACCTCAGTGGGCAGAGGTAAAGGCACCAGCAACCAAAAGGCATTCCAGTATTCAAAGCATCCCCTTAGTCTCCCCTCAAATGTTTTTCCCCTTCTTTCGCAACAACTACCATATTATCCAATCTCCATCCCTGGAAAGGAAACATTGGTAGGAAAAGACATACATGATGGTCCGTTTGCAACATTTTCAACTCCTGTGACAAGCCTCAGAGAGTCTTTAGAAATTCATTATATAGATCACTGCAATCACTGTGAGTAATCTGTTGCATAGTGATAATATATTACAGATAATGCAAACTATTATTCTTTTCATGTACATTTTACACATACGACTGTTAATTTATCTAGCTGTCTGACATAGTGCTTTAGGTAATGAGGTATTTCTGAATTTTCCAAAACCCGAGGTTTTCCTTATACTTTCTTATATGTTTCTTCAAGCTGCAGACAAACAAAAGATTAAAACTGAAATATTTTCAGACACAAACATAGTATTACTCGCATGGCACTACAGTAAGATTTTGGTATGCAGGTAAGTATAGAAATGCGACAAAAGAGCTACCCAAAGTCATAGTCTGACATTGCAATCAGAGATCAACCCATTTCTTGATGGGTAAATTCATTTCTGGCATATGAAACTTATATGAATTTTAAACAACACATCTACAAAGTTGTTTCGAACTGCCACAATCTGAAACTTCAGCATCATCTTGTAGATTCATTTACCAATGTCTTCAGGGTGGCACTATTTTTAGTATCTGAAATGTATTATATTTTAGTATATGAATAAAATAAAGATGGAAAAGCCTCATTAAAAATAGTTTTTCCTAAGTGGAGAAAAGTACTTGAAATGTAGATTTCAGCTGTATATGACCTTGTGGACACTCTGCTTATGCAAATGGGTGCAGTCTTCCGGCAATCTTGCATGAAATGACTCAGTTTTCTGGGCAGCAATGCAGGGAGTCTCGGATGACACAATAAGTCATCAAAGGACGCATTCGGTTCAAGGACATTGACTCACCTATGTTTGCATCTGCCAGGTCTTATCTGTCCAGCTTATGCAGTCAGAGGTTGTGGCCTGACAATAGAAGAGTTAAAAAAGCCTTATAAAACCTCTGGTTCTAGGGAAATAACTGTGTACTTACAGTACAAATGAAAGCAGGATATATCTTCATTTGCGAGGTTTTATTCAAAATCCTCTTTTTGTGACAAAATCCCTATCTGATTCCTTAATGAAATTCATATAAAAATATGTAATCTGTTGAATTTTTTATAAATATTTCATTCCATATATTCTGTATATCAAATCAACCTTGGGATATACTAAAATATGTTGAATTTTGAGTCTAGGTTCCTGTATTTTGTCACCCAATGCATTTAACACTGCTTATAAACTGAAGACTTTATTCAGTACTCTGGGAGTACTGAATTATAGGTAATTATTTTTAAAAATAACTAATAGTTACTTATTTGATAAATACTATAGCAGTAATACTCTGGACAGAGCTTGCTTGACATTTACACATAATAAAATACATAATTCAGAAGTATTTCCTGCTCTAATGCAGGAACGCTCTCTAAATTGTTACTATTAACACTCTTTAAATCACAAAAAAACTACACTACTTTTAGGTATCTTCTGATAATTATGTTTTCTTACAAATATTTTATTCCTCATATGACTTTTTGACTTTTTGTTCAGCATACATGGCATCTTAGCAAAAACACAAAATGAGCAGAAAGAATCATATATCCTAAGTATCCTTTAATCATTGAAAGCAACCAGTTTGCATTGTCAATAGAACAGTGCAGGATCCATGCTGAGGAGGGTATTTAGCTACAGCAAGGTTTATAGATTAGATTTTAAATACATTTTTTTTTTCATAGCAGTTTGTTGGTAAAACCTGACTAAATGGAATTAAGCTCTGTCGGACAGCCACTGAACATATCTTAAATGCAAATCTATATTCCATTCTTAAGGAAAAATGTCTCCTTCCTGATGTCCTATTAACTGTGATCCATAGGCATCCCACAAAATTATTACACACTCATGTAATTTTTTTTTCTTTCAGAATTAAGTTGAAAGGCTTTAACCCCTTTCATGTTTTCAGATACAATTGTTAGATTACTCATAATCTCATTTGAATTACACTGGCATTAAATCCTATGTGGGACTGCAACTCATGGATTAGAGGGCTACTGAAAGCCATTAATTGCTGTCCTTAAACATCTTTTGAATTATGAATGAATGACATTTTGGATTCTGCTGTATGAAATTTAAAACACTGATAACTATTTAAGTATTAATGACGTGTTTGGTCTTCACCAGTCACGTAATGACTGACTAGAGGAGTTAAACACCCTTAACTCTTATAAAGTATAATGATTCAATGGCAATATCTGATGATGAGAAAACCATGAATGTCTGCCTTTTAACATTACACCTGGAGAAAAAGGTTGCTTCCCCCAAAAACCTTCTTAGTACTCAATACCATGAGTTTCAGAAGTTAGACTGAAACTGAAAAAAAACAGAGCCAAACAAAAACAAAAATGGAAAATATTTATCTAGTCATCTAATTCCAATGAGACATTTATTCTACTCTGTAGCCCAAGTGGTTTTTAATTGTCTCAAGCAACAGTTCTTCAGTCTTTTTCCTTAAGAAACAATCTCACAGGCTGGTGGTTCTCAGTGTCAGGAAGATTTTCTTGTTATTTAACCTAAATATTCCTTCTCTAATTCCATCTCATTACTCCTTTACCTACCCTAGGCAATATACTAATTGACTCTTCTCTGTCCTTGGTGTTTATATCCTTCAAATATTTGAGGAGGACACATTAATTAAGCTTCAAAACATTCTTAAGACCATTCCTCTGCTCTAACCACTCTTCTGTACTCATAAACATGTGCTTAGAGTTTACAGGGTAAGTATCTAAGAGAGACCAAACAGAACTTGATTCCTTAGAGCATGCTATATAAAATGTGAGCTCCTTCTGTGTCAGTTAATGTGAAGGTTTTAGCTACAGTGTAGCTATCTGGAATACACTCTACAAAGAAATAAAATGTTGGCTTACAACGTGGAATGTTCCTTTCCGCAG
This sequence comes from Tinamus guttatus, assembly GCF_000705375.1. The sequence continues at coordinate 135,978 of NW_010581208.1, read as the reverse complement.
TATCCATTGAGCTTTTAGGGTTCCTGGAAATTAATTCAGGATCTGGAAAACTTGTCCATGCTGAGATAAAATAATGATAAAACCAAAATATACTGTAGTAATTTTCAGTTATTGTGAGACTTTATAGCCCCCACTCCAAATGATGTGATTGGGTGACTGGCCATAAAAGGTCAAACTTCCAGAAAATGAAGGGACTATTAAGAAAGGTTCCTGTAGGATAGAGAAATCAAGCACAGAAACATAAGGGCTATGAAGAATTATAAAATAAAATGCTCTAAAAGCACAACAAATGTGTGCATCAGAGGGGAATAACATCAGAAAAAAAAAAAGAGCACTGCTTAACTAGATGACTAAAAAAAGTCATAAAAGATCATGGAAAAGGCATGTGTGATATGTACAATGTAAGAACACAGAATATAAAGAGGCTGAAGAAGACTTTAATCTAACTTCTAAAGAAGACCGGATAAAAGTTTAAGAATGTACACAGAATTAATTAGGGAAATGAAAGCTGATCTTCCCTAAAATAACACTGAAATAAGAAAATATTATTTAAATACAAAAACAAAATGTCTCTCCTCCTACAGAGAGATGACTGTATTTACTATGAAGAAACCATATAATAAAATTTTATGAGTATTCTCAGACGGTGGACACAAATATAAGAACAATATTTATTGTGAAGAACATATAAAGCGTAATGATAGCTTTCGGAGTACAAACTCAACCAACTGGTTACATAAAGGTCAGTATCAGCCCTGATACCTTCTGCATAGATGATTTTACTAATGAACAGGAGAAAATGAAAGACTGGATGAAACATATAGGTGTGGGAGAGTATACAAATCTAGTCATTAAACTTTAAATATTATCTTTCAAGATGACAGATATGGGTAGGTGCAATCAATTTTATTTTCATGAATGTGGTCTCCTGCAACTTGTGCATCTCTACTAATGGACAGTATAAAGACAGGAAAATAAATAAAACATTAGAAATGAAAACTTGATTAGAAGACCACCTGAGTAGATAACTGACAGGTAGAAGCATACATACGGCAAAATCTGCTGCCTCCCATTAACTCAGCTAAAATCAGGAATCTCTTACTACTCCAAAATTGCTTTTGCAGTTGATAGATTTTTTTGCTGCTTAATACAATCTGTGCAGACATGCTGAGTAAGTAAAAAGAAGACTTGTCATTCTTCATCTTGAGTAAAGCAGAGCAGGCTATAGAGACAAATTCAGTGCTTTGCTGAATAAATTTGTGTTCGAGTGTGAGGGACGAAGTCTGTGGTTTCTTTTTCTTTTTTTTTTTTGGCTTTTTTTTTCTGTTTGGCTTTCCAGGTGCTAGTTAAAATATTGTTTCTTAATAGCTTCTCACTATCTCTTTGAACTGCAGCGCTACCAACTACGATTAAATTACACCAATAAACAAAAAGATGGGGATAAATTCAAGAAAATTATATGTGTTTCTTCCAGAGAGAATAAAGTTTTTAGGTTTTACATTATTAACAAACTGCACTAGCAAATAAGTGTTTATCAGTATTTTCCTGCAGATGAATTCTGAACACCAGGAATGTAAAAAGAGTAAATAGAAGATGTATTTCTTTTCTCTTCTCTCTATAATATGCAAAGAAAAGAAAAGAAAAAATCGACAGCTGTACCAGGAGCAGGAGGCTGAAACAGAAGTTTGGCAGATGAACTAGGAATACTTATTGAGCATAACAGTGTGGAACTTAGGAGTAGACGTGGCTGTTGCTATATTCTCTGTGATTTTAACTTTTCCATTTTATTTGAAACCAAATTTTGTTCCAGACTAGTAATCTATAACATTGGGTTAAGGAGATGAGAGTCAAATTTGCTGAGATGTAAAAAAAGTAAATGTGTGACAAATTGGAAAGGGAGTGCTGGTAGCCTGTGATATAGTAAAACGAAATCCATTTCCATCTCTGTCCACACAATACAGATCTGAACTTCAAGGTGCTGACATTATGCATGGACCTTCTGAAGATCTTGGAAAGCAAGCCCAACAATGGACAAATATATCCTAAGGAAAATCTGTTGGAAAATATTTAACTAAAGATTAGAAGTCTTAAATAGCATATTTTAAATATCCTGTAGATAATCTTCTTGTTAAAAGAAAACAAAGATCCTCTTCAAAAACTTAGACTGCACCAGTGTTTTGTCAGACAATGTCATTATTGATGCCAGTGAATCAAATTTGTGTCCAACTGGAAAAACAAATTTCTGCTGGTATATGTAAAATAAGAATATTTGGTACATTTAAACTATTTGGCACTACTGGTGCAGCATATCTAGTCCTGCACATCTACTTTTGTCAAAGAAGTTACTCACGACAGGTGGTATATATTCTATGTCAAGAGAACCACTATAAGAATGGTTACAGCTGAAGGGTTTCTTTCTTAATATACTTCAAAGTGTCTATTGTTGGATAAATTCTGCCTTTATCTACTTGTAAAAAAAGATTCCCATAACATCCTCTTCCCAGCAGTTATTTCATGAGAAAGGCTATTCAAACTGACTACTAAAATTCAAATTGGAATTTGCTGCAGAATCTATTTCTTTTGAACAAGATGAACTTCATTCATCGAGAGAAGCATGTGCTAAAGCTGAGTGTAAGTAAGTCACATGTTGTTCAGACACAGCTCTATAAGCTCCCTGCAGTAATTACAAGCATCTGTAGATTCTGTCTAACTGTCTGCCTATTTCCTTTCATATTTTGCTGTAATGATATTAGACTGTGCTGCAACTAAAGGTCTACCTGTTTTTAAAAGAGAAAAAAACAGAAATCCTTTGAATTCAATTTGTGGATGTTTCAGACTACAGACAAGAAAAGGCAGCAGAATATATCAACAAAAGCAAAGCATTCTACACAGTATTCCTTATGAATGCAGTGTGTATGAGCTGCAGGGGCTGACCACTGGATGGTGTTACCTCGTCATGTTTTATACTTGCTTTAGACAATTCTGTTTTCCCTGTTAAATGATTTGTATATGGAACATATATTATTTCTTCTTTTGGGTTGCTTCTTTCAGATTTTATAATCACAGCTCAATTGGAAAACATTGCAATTTTTATAGTCTAATTAACTTTTTTAATTGCACAATGACTTTACCGCCAGGCTTTCAAAAGGTAAAAGTTACTTCTCAGCTTTAAAAATGAGAATAGGCACTGAATAAACTAATGTTCTGACAAGCATCATTGTTTCTCTATTGGACATTTGGTTAACTTATACACATATGCATCTTCATTAAAAAAATAAATAATTGCTGTCCTCTGCACGACAACTTTGAGTCTCCAAAGTGATGGACCTATGCCTATGATGGGGGAGAAGACCCGGGACATGAAGACAGTTTATATTCTCTGGGACTCTCTTTCATTGTGCGTGATGGTCATGGTACTGAACGTTTCTCCAGAGCACCAGGCAAGTTATGATCCAAGAGGTGTTAATATTGCCCTTTCTCTTCTTCCTGAAGTCATCCCTTTCTACCTGCTGATTTCTTCCATCTAAAAGAAAATTCTGAAGGCCTGATAGTCAGTTCAGTAGAAAGAACAAAAATTCTCCTCTTCCTCAGAAGATAAATCACTAGCACTTAAGTGCAAGGTATATGCACACATGTGAGGGCAGATTTCATGGCATCTAGTCATTCATCATATCTTTCTTGCAATTCTGATTCAGTCTTACTTTACTTCCTATCTACTTTTCTTTTTCAATACACCTTGCTAAGTGCATTGACATCAGTCGATGTCATACAGGCAGATTTTTTGGGAAAATACATTTCTCTGTTTTATGTCACAAAAACTAAAATAACCTAACATAAAACAGGACCTGTTATCCGTGGTTTGCTGCCATTCGCAGCATAGTCCACGCGAGCTGCATTCTAATAAATGATCAGTTCCTATTGAGTTCTTAATTTAGACAGAAACCTTCCATTCAACTAAGCCTTGTGTTCTGAGGGGATTATTATTTTGCATATAAATCCTTTAATTCATGATAACTGCTATAGCTGAGCGTTAAATGATATATATCGCCGTGTCTTTGTCAAAACAAAGCACAGAGGGTTTCTTTCTTTGCTTTGTTGAACTAAAAATGACACAATGAAATCTTAGAGAAACACTTTTGAGGGAAAGTTAACTTGATTTACAAAAAGACAAGATTCATATTAGTGAATCGAATCAATGAGGTTCATGCTTACTACAATTCCTGGTTATTAATTCAGACCTCGCTGCTCTTTCTTCATAGTTTTTTCCTGAATGTTTTGGAAATTCAAGTAAATGAAAGGACTGAGGTAAGAACAGATGTGTACAGATCCTCTTGTTCCTTCAGTCATCAAAACCTGTGAAGAAAGAGGGCAATCTGTTGTTGTAGGATAAATGAAGACAAACAAATGAAAAAAAAATACAAAGAAATTTAGGTATAATGCACGCAGTGCATTTTCATAAATGAAGGCAATGTTCACAGGACTAATAGAAACATGGAAAAAGAAGTTTGTTTGCTGATGATGGTCAGCAAAGAGCTTTTTATTTTTCTAGGAGGTAATGGGGCACAAAAGGTCTATGCAAAAACTTACGTCCTGATGCAAAATCTTCGGAGAACTACCAGCCATACATGTCTGTACAATCTTGGAAAGAAGGACTTGGAAATATGATTTAGTCATCCTCCCTTGCAGGTCATAAACCTAACATCTTTATGCAGTACAATGCGTCTTGCTAATTTTTCCATGCGTGTAGCTGCAAACAGCTGATACCTGCAAAGGAAGGGGGAAAAGAAATGGAATGAGGGCTTCCTATGCATATACATTCCTCTGAATATCAGCAGAATCACTTCTATGAGTTTGACAATTATATTTTTATTGTGTTTATTGTAAAGTACTATTCACTTCCTCAGCAAATAAAGAAGGAAATCCCATGACCAAGAAAAGCCCCCTCAAAAAAGACCAACAAAAGAGGTGGGGGAAATAGAGGAGGATAGAAGATCACGAAAAGCTTTAATTTTAAATCTTAGAAAAATATTTTCCCACTGTATGTAGAGGCATTAAAAGCAATGGGGTAACATACTGCCAGACCTTGCTTTCTTGCCCCTCTCATGCTATCTGTTGTGCCGTGGACCCTGTACTGCACCAGGGAGAAGTGATGCGGGCATCTCAGCTGGAGGATGGGACAGGTAGATTGTGCAGTCCTAGTTCACATGCACCTAAGCTATCATGGAAAAGATATTCTGGACATACATAGGATTTACAGTGCAGATGCAACTTAAACTCAACCATACTACTTCTTTTGGTCAGAGATCATAAATCTTTGAAACAATCTTTTTTTTTTTTTTTTCATTTTCTCTAATCTCTACTTTTTTCTGATTATCTTGACTGACATAACACTGCTTAAATTCTGTAGAAAAGCTTGCTTTACATAGTACTGCTACTCTCCCTAAAGCTATATTAAGAAACTTCCTTCCTTGCATTTGGCTTTTGAGGAGTTATAGACATTCATAAAGATCTAAAAGCTTTTATTTGATGCTTTGACACCTTGGTATTACAATGGCAATTTTACACAATTTTGTCTGATACAGTATGATTATTTTTGCCTTTACTATGGGTCAGTATTTGCTTTACAATATGTCCATTCCCTTTGAGTTACCCACCACTGAATGGAGGTCCATCGGTCAAACCCTTGACATGAAATAAGGAGCATGTCTCTTTATGGAACCTGTGTATTTAAGAGGGGGAAAAAAAAAAAAAAAAGAAGAAGAAGGGAGACTTCAGTTACTGATTTAAGAGATCTAATTTTCTGCATTGCACTGAAAGGAACCTTGAGATCTCCAACCACAGCATAATTTAACTGATAGGTTAATGCAGCTAGGCTGCTATCTTTCCTTACTTTTTCTCCTGCATCTTAGAAACTGTTAAATGTTATAAAGTAAATATGTTCAGAGCTATTGCAGCACTTGTGTTTGAAAACACAATTTTCTCTTAATGTTTAAAGATTACTTTGTGGTTGTTTCTTTTAATCGAAACAATACATTTTAATGTTACAAAGCTGCCACTAGTTTATTAAAAAAGGTAATTTTAGCCTGTAACATGGAGAAGCTACGGCGCGTGCCATGATTCTTCCTGGAATATACAACGAAATACCCAGTAGCAGGAGAAAACAGGAGATGGAAGTGACATTGTGCTTATTATGTTTACAGATTTTATGATTCGGTTTGGAAACATTGCACAATAGCTGTTAGGTTTTTACCATCCCTATTTTCATGATTATTAGATCATTACATTCAGCATAAATGCGTTTAAGTTTGTATTAGCAAGAATTGGTGCTCGTCTCTCACCTCTGACCCCCAGGTTAATGAGAAGTTCCTCCACATAATTGCTATATCTTAAGATGCCACTGTACTGTGTAATCTTTATCTCTGTAAAATGACATTTAAAGTTTGTTTTACATGAGCAAGTAGAAGAACATTATTTCTGCAGTGAGCAATAATTATCTGCCTCACAGCTGAAAATGCACACTGTGGATAAATTGTGTTCATCTGGTAGCCTTTGTTTGTAAGACAAGTTAATTAAAAGAGGAATGTTGAAAAATATGTCTGGCCACTGAGTGCTGATAGAGTAATATTATTACTTTATGAGAAAACATTTTGAACAGAAAGAAAAAAAAAACACTTTTTGTTTTTGTTCCGAAGATAGGGATAAAAATGAAATAAACATAATCCTTTTGTATTGTGAGCATCATAAAAAATGCAGCAATGAAAAGACATATCTATTCCAATTGAATAAAAAATGCCTAAAACTCCGTGTACTCAGTGGTACTTATACTTGTTAATACAGGCATGAAGTACTGCCCTTGACTAATACATTTTTCACCTTGCAATTTTCTGTATATGAGAGTGAATTACACACTGTGTTATATATGTGTGCTCTTCCTCTCCTGCTTTAATTAATTCAGCTATAAAAAAGATATTGCAGCCACCCCATGAATATTTTACTATTCAGAGAAGTTCTTTTTCAATATTTATTTACCCTGATAATATTCACTGTGTGGCAAAGATGTTTGCGAACGTTGCCTGGGACCTGCTGCCCTTGCTGTGCTGCAGAGTGGCCCCGCACTGGGAGAGGGGCCTCTCTCGGTCCTGCCTGGCTCTCCATTTGTTTTACAACATACAGACATATGTTTTACAACATACGGAACGAGTACCAGTTAGTTCTTCAGGCACAAAAGTTAGACTGAGGATTTTATTTGGCAAGTACCTTTTTACCAATTTCTGTGTAGATACAGAACAAAATTCTAACAGAAATTGCATCTTGTTCTTTAAAAAAATACCATAGAGAGTGACTCTTTTTTCACTAACATTGCAACCACCAAGAAGATAATTTACAAGAGCAAGGCCTCTTATCCAACTGGTCTCGCACTTATTCTGATTCTGCACGCAGGCTGACAACAGCACATCTAAGAAAAAGCTTTTGGGCTTTTGGGGCTTTTATTTCCTGTGTATGCATAATTGTGAAATCATTTCAAAACATCTCTTTTTGGATTGCAACACTTTGTTTTGATATTTTTTTCCAGTAACCAATGAATGTGATATTGTTTATCCTTTTATCCTATACCTTATCCTTTTTTGGCATAATTTTCCTTTTCAAAGAAAGAACATACATCACAGATACATAACCAATATAAGTAGCATTTATTTTGTGTAACATTTATCTATTTTGTGATTCATAGTAATGAACCAAATACAATTGATTGATCTCCAACTCTATATTTACTTAAAATCTAGTACTCTTATGCCCAAGATTTTTTTTTCACATTTCTGATATAAAAAAAAGACTTTGCAATAAACACATTTTCTGGTGAAAGGTATTTTTATAAGCTGTTAACAGGATTCGTTTACTCTATAATAAGTTAACCTTTGTAGGCATTTCCTCCTACTAGGAAGAAGAAAGTTACAAATAAATTCTCATGGTAAAAATATCCATAACTGCTTAGAGAATAGATAGCAACACTCATATATGCATGTTTTAGGAGGTCAAGTATATTATAAGTGGTGTGTCACAAAGAAGGATGTATATAATAGGATTGAATATAGTGTGGATGGGAAGCAAGCTACAAATTACAAATACTTTGCTTATATAGAGAAATAAATCTAGAGTATTATTGTAAATGTAGGTAACAATTGTGGTTTAAGACTCCAATATAACACTCTTTTAGTCCAGCAGAATGCTTAGGACTTGATTTTTTTTTTCTCTGAAGTTCTCAAGATGCTTAAGTCAAAGATGGAAATAGTTCCCTAAAGATATTTTCTACATCAACAGTTTTTTCAGGTTCTTTAACCATCCTTTTACAAGGCCAGTATAATTAAAATAATCATTCCAATTCACCTCTGTTTCAGCCTTAAGTGCACAAAAATGCCTGCCCATTTATTAGACTGGGCAGCTTCTTTCTATTTTGCTGAATTGTAGATGCACTGCATCACCAAACATTATTAAAGTTGCTGAGGCATTAGGGTGTGCATTAAATCCTTGATTGCCTAAGAGGTGCTGCACAGTGCATTTCCTAACCAAGGCCCTCGAAACAGGAAATTGTACATCATAGGCTTCCAATTTAAACTTATGCAGAGAACTGTGATACCCGGTATGCTTGATAAAACCCCTGCTTTTCTATAAACCACTTTGGAAGCCACCTATCTCATGTATCAAGGCACCCTAGGAAGCCTGAGGGGCTTTTGCTGGAAAGCTCTGAACATGTTTGGAAACATATATAGAAAAAAGTGCATAAAAGTTATTTACAAATATCTTTAGCAGAGAGGATTTTGCATTTGGACAAAAATGCTCTTGTACTTTTGAAATACCAGAAGGCATACTAATCGCTATCCCTGAAATACCTGTTCAGATGATAATTGCCTTAACACTGCTGACTATTTACTGAAGTACAAATACAGTCTTGAATAAAGGAGTTATTCTCTCAGGAAAACCAATTTTCAGTTTATGTCCTATTTTTAATTGTAGGGTTGTACAGTACATTTGAGATTCATCTGGAGACAACATAGAGGTCAGGATCAGGATTAAGTTTAAATGAGAATTTGAGATCCAGAGCCAAAAATTTTAGTTTAGGCTCCTATTTGATAATAAAGAAACTCTTTCTTCCATATGAATGATCTTTTCATAATAGGTTTCCCTCATTTTAGTTTGAAGATTATCAGACTTTGGAGGTATTTGAACATGACATACCATAAAAACACATGCACTCATATGTAATTCAATAAAGACTTACATAAATTCAAAGGGCAGCTAAAGTTCCACAGAAACTTAAGGAAAAATTTCTTAACAGTAAGGGTGACAGAGCCCTTCAACAGGCTGCCCAGAGAAGTTGTGGAGTCTCCTTCTCTGGAGATCTTCAAAACCCGCTTGGACGCAGTCCTGTGCCACGTGCTTTAGGTGTCCCTGCGTGTGCAGGGAGGTTGGACTAGATGATCTCTAAAGGTCTCCTCCAACCTTAAGCATTCTGTGATTCTATGAAGAGCCGCAACATTTGTATTTCTCAATCCATGCTCTAGACAATGCATGCTCTAGGTAATGCCTCTAAAATGTGTAACTGTCCCTAGGAATAACGATGTCCTGATGCAAAGCTCTGTATTTTATCACAGGAGTCAGAAATTCCCATTAATTTATATCCTGAGAATCTATATTTTCCCTCCTTAAGTAAGCATATAGACTTTGAGAATGGTTTGTAAGTATTTTTATCCTGTATAATACTAGGACCTTAGCTGATTCCCCCAAGTGACTTTCACTGTGGCAGAACAACAGCTGCAATGAGATATTTTGCAAAAACACTGCAATCAGAGCACAGCGGCTGAGCAATGCTAAGCTTGCTATAAGAACAGACAGATTTTTTAATCATGAGTATATATTTTATTAATTTAACCACAAAAAGCTCAAAAGGTGAATAATTGTACAAGTTATCATGATATTTTGAGAAACAAAAATCAGAGACAAAAAATAAACAGACAAAATTGGAGTCCAGTATTTCCACTTATTTTTAGAAATGCTATAGACTACATCAAAAGCATTCCTTCATCAGCGATGATACTCTTGTGCAAGAAAGAGTAGCAGAAAACCTTGTGAACAAAAGAAAAGCAATGAGACAAAGGGAAAAAAAATGAAAACTCCAAGTTTGCATATCATTTTCAGTAGGAACAAATAGTTGTTTTCGCACTGTTAGTCCAGCTTGATATGCACAAAGAAACCACAATTAAGCAAAATATTGTTGTTGTTAGGCTCCAGCTGGCAGTGCTAGTGTAACAAGACTACTCTTCCTGAAGAAGAAGGAAAAATCTAGGAATAATTCTTATGTACAGGAGTCGATGATCTGAAAATCAAACAAATCTTGGCCACATTTTCTAAAGCTTATCCATCTGCAAGGAAAACACTAGCTGCAATGAGTTTCAATCATAGCTCAATTACGGTAGATGTCAAGAAAAGGCAGGTAAGGGCTTAAAAACAAATACATCAAGTTCAGGCATAGTTTCAAGGAGTCAATTGAGGCCTCTGACAAGCAATTACAAGTCCACATAGATATTTAAAATCAAATAATGTAGACTCAGTGACAGATAATAAAGGCTTAGCTATCCATGGAGCAGCTAATTTGCCAGATGTATCCCAAAATAAGATAATCTTCAGCTTTCATACAAGAAATAGATGAAACTGTTAAACCATTTGGGTAAAAATAGAGAGGCATCAGAAAATGAAATTTGCCAAAATGTTATTGGAAGTTCAGTGAATGAAAATATATTGAAACATCTAAAGAACTTAGAAGGAAAGGGAATATAGGTACAGACATATGGACAATTGTCCTTCAACAAAGGCATCAACCAGCAAGGAATTCTCCCCCGAGAAAAGCAGGAGACAGGTAGTTTCCAGTAAATTGCAATAACACGTTGTGCCTGCGCTACAGTGCCTAAATACAAGCCATAATCCTGCAGCATGGACAAAACAAAACCCGCATGCTTTCTTTTTCTCTTTAGCTGCTTTTCAGTGTACTGTTTTGCTGATGTAAACCACTGATAGCACAAGAGTAGCAGTCTGGCTGAGTACAGTAAACTCCTCAGTCATGTTGTGCAGGGCAATTGGATTATTGTTCACCGGGAACTAAATTAACACTTATTTCTTTGCTGCAAAGGTTTCTTCTCCAAAGAAATTGAATTTAACTTTGAGATAGCTGAACAGGGTAAGTGAACTACCGCTGTTCTACAGGTAAGTTGATAGGAAAAAAAAATACAGGCAGTCTTCATTTTGTGTGTTTCACTCATAGCTGAATTCACTTTATTCACTAAATTCATTAATCTTCTGTGTTTTTATGACCATATGTGTATGTAGCCAGAGGTTGGGAGTGATCAGCTGCTGTAAATTCTGTTTATCTGTTTAAAAAATTGGTCTAGGTAGATTCTGATTTTTTTTTTCATATTCATATTCATTTTCCACTAGCATTCTTGGCCCATCAAATACAAATTGCCATTTGTATGTAAATTTTTATTCACTTTTTCAAAAAGAGTTTTTAGTAGTATATGTGCAAATAAGCCACGACAGACAACATATACAGTCATAGATTTAAAAAATAATCTTTCCTCCCTTGGCTAGAAGGACATAGGTAAAATCCTTTCACTTTTGTGGCAGCATCTCCAGCATCTGGCCTGCATGCAGGTATGAACGCCAGCTGACAGTGGGTGCAGGAGCAGCCAGGTAGAGACACAGGCAGAAAAGCAACTTGAACTCTCTTGTCTTCTCTGTCATGGACATTGTTTCCAAGAGCCAAGGGGTCAACACCAAAGTAGTGCAGTAGCTGCTCCTATCACAGAAATGGGCAGAAAACAGTCAAAATATGAATCAAAGCCATTGGGAATGGCCTTCTCCATTAAAATCATGACTGTATGATGTGTTTTCTTCCTCAAAGTCTCTGTGTCATTAAGAGATAACTTTTATCTAATGCAGTATTGTTCAAAATGACTTTTGAGCACTTGAGAATTTCTTGAAGCTCTCATCACTTCCTCACATTTGTAGAGTAAAAAAAAAAAAAAAAAAGAGTTTCTATCCAGATGAATGATAGGCAAACTGTTACTAGGGATACTAATCCATTTCCAGTGATAGCCACCTCCCTTCCTCCTCCCCCCCAAAAAAAAGAGAACCCCTTTGATATAAATGAGCTGACTCCTAGTATGTAAACATGGTATCCGACTGCGCATTATAAATCTGTTCTACAAAGTCAGTCGTGAAATGAATCAGACTTTCCTGAAAGTATATGTCCCTCCTGTTAACGGACATATGAACTGTTAGGAGCCTATGCAACTTTCCTTGAAATGAAATAAGGATTTAGAAATTAAATTGCTTTCAATACTATTTTCAAGATGATCTCTGAATATTTCAGAACGAGCAAGGGAAATTGTGCTAAACCATCGTGCTTTCTCTCCCTCTTTATATGAAACAATCTGCTTTCTGTTTGAGGCTATAATGGAATGTTACATTATCCTGTAACAAATATTAGGGAGTGAAGGAAGGGAGCAGAGAAAAGACGGGAAGCAGGAATTCTAAGTTTTATCTGAGGATAATTTTATGACATTTATTTCATTCCAACAGGCTTTATGAAACAATTCAATTTTTTCATCGCCTAACCCACACTGATTTAACTGCAGTTTTGTTTCATATTTTTAATCTACATGTATTAAAGTATAATTAGAAAGGGATTTCAACTTTTGATTACAACTTGTGGGTTTAAAATTCCGCTTCTTCCTCTCATTTAATAGCTCTAACTGCAAAAATGGCACGTGGCTGGACAACACTTCACTGTGGAGATCTTTTCAGTTAGACAAGTAAGTGATGTGCAGCTCACACAGGCAAAGGAAAAGGTTGCACCACGGCCTGCGTAGGCCAATCTACACTGCCCTCAGCAGCATAACTCTTTTTGACTACCAAGGCAGGAGCTTCCTGCCTGGTGACAGGGCAGTCCTGGCTGATTTTTTGCAATAAGCTCAAAAATACTTAGGAAGAGGCTGCTTGGTATGGCTGGTTCCTCTCCTCATGAGGCTACAGCGTCTCTGCTGAGAGGGCAGAGACTCACAGCTAGGTGATGGTAATTCCTTAAACCACTAAGAAAACACCATAGGCACCAGCCTGCCAGCTCTCCTGTAAGGCCTCATGTAAAGTTGCGAAAGAAAGGTGGAATTAAATCACTGTGTCACCCTGCTGGCCAGCTGTACGTTCCACCACCTCCTTTGGGCTTCTCCAGTAGCTCCTTCCTCCACAGTGCTGGCTCAGCTGCGCGTCGTTCTTGTCGTGAGCTGCTTTGAGCATGGAGATTCGGCAGAGAGTGAGGCAGGCAACAAGGTTAATTTGTTCCAGGTGGTCTCTGCTTTCTGAACCCATAATTCACGGAGTGGTGACTTGCATTAACAGAGAGGTGTCATGAAAGCATGAGGCATCATTCTTTTTTCATCAATGATAAAATTTTCCTGGATTATACTTGTCTTCAAGCTACAATAATTGCTTCTGGTTTCCACCTCCTTTTGCTCACTCACTGTTTCTCTGCTGTTTCCCCAGCTTTGATCCACTCATCTCTGAGCAAACCCCATTCTCTCCCTCATATTCTGATAATAAAATCCAGTCCTTAAAGTCAACCGTACTGTGGTATCAAATCTCAACACAATTTTACTATAGTCTTAGTTACTGAAGGTTTTATAACTTTGTGTCCTGAAATATCTCTACTCTCCTAGGATAAAACACAGTATTTTCAATACCTCTGTTTATCAATTTTTCCTGACAGTTATGATAATAATATTTTGTTATGATAACATGATTTTGCCTGTAAAAGAATAGAAGATGTTACTCATCTGTACTTTAAAAAACTTTTGTACAGCACACCGTGATATTCCTTAATTCAGATTCATTAGCATTTTATTATGTAAACAGTTGCATTAAGATCAGTGTTATTATTCACACATTAAGTCTTAAGCCGTATGGTTAAAGGTAGGAGAACCTGGTCTTAGCCGTGTGTTCTTGAATTTTCTAAAGCTAATTCAGATGACTAATTTCTTTTGGAATTAAAATAACATAACAGTTGGACAATGTGTTACTGTTAACTTTTTAGCACAGTAGATACCCAGTGTCAATGTTTTTCTCTCTCACTGAATATTATGTCCAAAAATTAAACCAAGCATTAATTCGTACAATAAGGAATTAACTTGAAAGTCAAACATATGGTCCATTTGCTTTATGTGGATGAAATAACCCACTGCATGATTAGGCACAAAGATTATATTTCTGATTGTCAGACACATGAAAATGAATCAATAAAATCCTGAACACCATCAATATTGCATAAAGTCTAAAAAAATATTTAACAATGCATACTGTCCTTGTCCTTCATGTGTCCTAATTTACAAGGGAAATCTGAATTACAAAATCAAGCTTGCCTGCGCCATCACAAACTCTGTTTTTTTTATATACGTATCAATTATATAATGCTGATATTTTTAAGAGGGGTAAATTGTTTCAAAATATTTCAGAAAATTTCAGAAAATAACCAGCATCCAACTCTTGGGTACTTTTACCCTTTAAATTACTTCTTTGCTACAATCAGACATCTATAGACAACCCGTTCTACTTAAAGTTGCTTTTGTCTTCCTATGCAAGCTCAACCGTGCCTGTTCAGGACAAAAAGGCACTGGGATGGAGTGCACATGTGTGAAGTGTATCTTTGCAAAATAGCATGCAAAAGAGAAAGTGCAGAGCTTCAGAGACTTAAAAGGGCTGGATGGATAGACACATCAGAGGCATTTGGTTCTTGACAGCCTCTTGACTTTTCTAGGTGCAAAATTAACCTTGTAGTGTATATCTATAATTGCTATATGTGTTAAATACATATCTACTAAATATGATAAAACTGTATTGTTCATTTTTAAGGACTGTAAACAGAAATTATTGGTATCTGCTTAGGACATTTTAAAAGCTTGCTGAGGTTCTAATATAGCAAAGCAATGAATCTTTATTATTAGTTCAACAGCTAGGAAAAAAAATGTGTTTTTCACCCCAGAACACACTGAACCTTTGAGCTTAAATACTATTCTTGAAGAAGAAAAAAATACAACAAGCCATTTCACCAAGAAAAAAAAAAAAAAAAAAAAAAACTTTCCCTTGTTCAGTTTATCCAAGACAAACTCTGACAAATGCATGACTGTCATCTCCTGCTCCAGCCTCACATCTCCATCCACAGAACAGATAGTCCGAGGTAAATCTCTTTAGCCACTTAACACCATACTTAGTGTACGCATTAGATAAGCAGTTTTCCTTTTTTATCTTTGGACTGGAATTCAAAGCTGCACTTTTATTTGCTTAATATTATCTTCTGTGGAATTCAGATCTCTCTTGCTCTTGGAGTATTTCAAAGGTAAATCTAGAATTTAGACCTGCTGAAGACAATCTAAGGCTATAGGGCCACAGGTACACTACAGCTGTATACTTGCTGAACTACAGCTCCAATTTATGCACCACCTTGCAGTCGCAATAGGTTTGTGCCTTCTCCAACCAAGGATGGAGAAGCTTTTCCACCATATAGTTCCATCACAACAGCACCAGTTCCTCTTCCCGCTTGAGGCTGTAGAAAAGCCTTTTTATCTCCCTGAATACTCACTGCACATCCTAAATCACTGTCTTTTTTTTTTTTTCCTTGAAATGATATTTTTGGAGTTTCCAGAATTCTGGCATTAATGCTTTATTATATGTGTGGTAATTATCCCTCATGGCACTTCGCTTAGTCTTTTTGCAAGTTCTGGCAGATATTTCCCCTTGATTTCAGTCTGTTCTGTTTCCAAGTTTCTCCCTACATACATGAAGTTAAAACTCAGAATCTGATATGTCACTTGATGAGGAATAGGTACCTAGAGCAGTATGTCTTTCCTGGACTTCCTTAAGCTGGTATTTAGAAAAAGGCTCCCCACATGTATAGGTATGTACTTAAGTAGCTTAGGCATTTCAGGTTTTAAGTTGGTGTGTTTCACAATCAAGGCACAAGAGTAGCTTGGTGTGTAAGGGCAGAAATTAAATTCCTGAACTGTATAGGTAAACTCTGCATGTATAAAGACTCTGGATCATAGCTGATTTTGTCTAAAGAGTAAAAATAATGCTGTTGTTCTTATTGCTTGAACATCATCAGTGTGATTCTCATTGTTCCTCAGAATAAAATAATTGAAGCAATTTATCCTCAAGACGTATGCTGTATAACTCTATCCATTATTGCTGTAGTGAAGTAGAGTAAATAAGGCTTTGTGCTAGTTTCAACAGAAGAGTCCAGTACATAGGGGAATGATAAAAAAATATATAATACTTTTTCTACAGAGACTAGAGATCCCATTCTCCTCAGCACCACTTTTTGGCTTATATATTAACCTTCTAAAACAAAGTACTCAGCTAAGGTCAGACTGGCTAGACCATGTAATGTATAGCAGAAGACTTGTGCAAATGTCCTTTTCTTTCACTGTGTGATTTCATTGTAGTGAAAGGGTTTGAATTAACATTTCAGCAATGTGGGAGTCTGCGTGGGTATTTGGTCCAGCATGTGAATGCATTAACAAGGGAGTTGCTTCACTAGTTTATAGCTTTCAAACCACAGCTGGAAGCTGGAACCGTACATTATCTTTTACACTCAATAAAATTCAAAAAGGACAGGAAACTTTGTCATTTCTGTTATTTTAGTTCTATCTGGCCCTTTCTTAGTGCCATCAGTCCTGAATTAATGTGACCAAGATGGTCATGGGTGAAAAGAACAAAGGAGTTTGTTGATAAAAGGGGGAGAGGTGAGCAGATCAGGAGGTGAGATGGGGTGATAGAGCAGCAACTTGAGAAAATGGGAAAAATCATTAGGATGTGGAGACTGTGTGTGCACTCAGGGATGTGGACAGGATTGATTGGGTGAGAGGAAGAAGGTAGGACAGAAGAGGCAGTCGGAGGGTAATAGAGGGCAATAAATTGTTTCTATTTTAATGTCATCACTGTTGCGCTTGTGGCGTATTGTATGTGAGGCATTGCAAGAATATGTGGGTACATCAGAAACAGGGATAGAAGGGAGCACGGGCCCCGTCTCCCCCACCCCCTCCAAGCGATTCAAGACCTCCGCTTTTGCTATCTTTGCTATCTTTGCCACCTTTGCGGAGGTCTGATGCTCAATAAAATGGCTTCTGGTCCTAAACCTTAAGCCCCTGCTCCTTTCGATGACTCCCACATACTAACATTAGTAATTTATTACATTAATTTGCTCCTCTAAAATTGATAGCAGAAGTGAATTAATCAGTGGACTTTGATACAGGACACAAAGCCTTAATAGCCTCCCTGCTGTTACCTTCACTAATGGCAAGGTAACAGTAATTGGTTATTGATGTAATCTTTGATATGAACAGCTCAAATAACATCCCTATAGGTATTGATATCAGTAGTTCCATAGAATCAAAGAGAAGAATTGCAGACAAGATTTTTTCTACAGAAGGAAACAAATGAAAGGTGTTAGACCTGAAAGTGATTGAAATCTCCCAACATATCAGGAAACAGAGAAGGTAAAACGCTCAGTTGTGACAGCCTGCAGTGGAGGAGCCGAGGTGAGAACATACTGTCACGGCTGGCCTGGAGAAAAATAGGACAACAAAAAAAATGGAAAAGAGGACTGAAGTATGGTAATTATTTTGCTTTGTTGCTATTTTAGAGCTATGTAACTGGCAGCAACTAAAGCCATCTGAGTCACATGATGAGAAAGAAGATTCCTAGTTATGAGTAATCCAAAAGAGGATCACTAATATAATTATAAATCTACTCTTTTTGTGCATTAATTTTACTATTATTAAAGCCGCTTCTGTTTTGTTTCTTTTTTTGCAAACAGTTATTTCTCAAACTAGCTTCTCTTCTGCAAAGTAATACTCCTCTATTTTTGATTTTGTAGCATGCTTTCTTGCCAATACAAACACAATATTATGTTTTTATTTTTACTGGGAAAACAGCTAGCTGGGGAAAGCCATCTTCTTGAAAAACAAAGAGTCTTGGTAGTTAGCAAAAATTGCCCTGGGAAGCCAAACCAAACTTTGGAATTTGAATAACTGAACTGTAAATAAAATCTGCATTAGCAACCCAAGGAAACCCCTCAATTCTGATCTGTTTTCCATAAGTAATATTTTCCTCCTGTGAAAATCAGTCTGCAAGATCATTCCACACCTTTCTCTCTCTCCTTTCCTTCTTTGTCCCCTCTTCTTACTGTCACTACTCAGCAAGTGGCATAGAAAGTTCCCTTTGGAAACAGTGATCTGAGCCAAAAAGCTTGGGGTGGATGT
This sequence comes from Tinamus guttatus, assembly GCF_000705375.1. The sequence goes on along the minus strand of NW_010581208.1, from coordinate 117,616 downwards.
GGCACAAAGAAAGTGCAGCTGGGATTCATTGCTTGGTCTCCTCCTATTGAAAATGTATGGTCAAAGTGGATGAAGGAATAAAACAGGAGCTTGAAGAGATGCAGCTTGTAAGGTCAAAGAAAGGATAAGCAATTACAGGTTGGAAAGCTGTGATTCCAGCCTCCAAGCCCCATCTTCCAATGGCATCTCCTCCAATCTCTATGGCAACAATAACACAGGCTGAAGAGAACATTAAATTCTTAAATACTGATCAAGGTCTGAGGGGTCTCAAGCTGGTCTGCTGCAACCTAGCAGCCATCAGACAGTAATAAGGAGGCAACTATGGTCTTGTCACCTCCTGACAACATTTCTTAGCCTTGTATCGGATTCCTGGAAGGATAAGCTTTCCTTTATACACAGATCATGCAAAAAATGTCTTTCTTTGGTACTTGACTAAACAAAGATACAGGTGGTTAGTACTAGTATTTATGTGGTTGGTATTATGTGAAAAGGCAACTGAAAGACTGATTTGCCTTTTGGATGGATATGGTTGAAGGCTGGCCTGGGTCTAGATACAGATACAGGAGATAGATTAGCGTTTCACAGCTCTGTCTAATTGAAATTTGGCATCTAGATTTCCACTTCTGTATCCATGTGAGCAAACTGATTTTCAAGGATGCTAGGCAAATAACAGCCAGCAATTGCCACTGACACCAGCAGGTTGATGATGAACTTATAAATGTAGTCTTTATAAAACTTAAGAATGACATAAAAGAACAGCTATTTTTCAGTGCTTGTTTGACAATCCTTTGCTTAAGAGAACAGAATGAGGACTACAAATGAAGGACTTCACTGATACTATCAAAAGAGAGTGGCTAGTAAATAATAGTATGTTGTTTTTTTCCATAACAGATACAAGACTAATAATAAAAAGGGTGATTCATCCTTCAACTTTGCAGAGGATTGTTTCTGCATGCACGTATTGGGTGCCTCTTTTTTTCATTTTGGAGTTACACACGAGCCTAGCAATTCTGGAAATGCATGAATAACATTTTTATCATCTCTATTAAGATATCCCCTCAAGCCCTATAATTCTTGTATTGAAGAATGAAAACAAGCACCTCATTTACAGCCCAATCCACAGGTGTCAAACCCTCCCAGCTGTGGCTTGGGGCATATATGAGAATTTGCCATCACTGCAGCTCTGGCTGTAGCTCCTGTATTGCACAAAGCAGCAGTGCCAAAGCAGGAGAGTAGGTTTTGTCAAAAGATGCAGACTTCCAGTCATCCACGGGATGTTAGCATAATAATAAGAGCAGTAAGATAATCTCTGTATTGTTGGCAGGATGTTTAAATTCAGATACATCTTTCTTTCCCTTTTAAAGGCAAATATGTCATTCTGTTACAGCAGAGAGCTACGAAACCAGGGCCCCATCCTCCAATGTATTGACAAGTCTAGCTTGCAAATAGCACATCAATTCTTGACAAAGTCAGAAGAGATATTAAAAAGAAAAAGGATATAAACATGTGAAAATTGTCTAAAAAATAACAAATAGAAAGGATAGAGTTTAAATAAAGTTCTCTGATGTGAGGCAGAATCAATAGATTATTCAGTTGGAAATCTCTGTTAAAAAACTTCCAATCTTTCATCCAATATACTTCAGTTGGCTGTTATAACATGAATCCCATTGTGCTAACAGTATAATTAAAAGGGCTAATGTAAACATGCTTATTATTTTGCCTGACAAACATTTCCACTGATTATTATGCCATCATCAGCCAATCAGTTATTGTTTCCAAAACTTGATTTATATTATGTATTTATTGGACTTTCCATTTTATCTCTAAATTCTGTCTATTAAATGTTACTTAGCTATTTTTAATCATAATTCATAATTGAGCTTTATATCTTTTTGGATGGAAATAATGTGTGTAACACCTACTTGGCATGCAGCAATTTGCAATAATGAAATAGTGAGCAGGCACTGTGCTGTCAATTTAACAGAGGCATCAGAAAAGCTTCCTATTTTTTTATTTTGCCTTTAATGGTTTGTACAAATATGTCATTTTTTTCTGACAGAAAAACAAATTGCTCCCTTTAAGTGCTTCTTACAAATTTGTGGAAAAGCACGGTCTAACTTCCAGTTTTCTGTTTCCTAGGAGTCTCAACCGATCCTCAGATTTTCTCTGGAGTTTAGCTGCTTTCTTAATTAGGTTTTCTCCAGTTGTGAAACTGATGTAAATAACCTCTCTATGCTGGGTAAACAGTGGAGACAGACTATGATAAAACAGCATCAGGTATTCTACACTGACACAGTCACTGTATCCGTTCCCTGGAACTTCTCTCAACAAATAATTTCCTAGGACCTTAATCTTGTATCAGAAGCACTTTTAAATGATAAAAAGAAATGTTTTATGCTTTGCTCATTTCACCAAACGTGCTTACATGCCCAACAGTTAAACATAGAGATGAGCTGTTCCAGCTAGTTTGAAAACTTTCTCAAATTAATTTTAGACTTTTTCTTATAATGCCAGGGTGCAGACAGAAAGTAACCATTAAAGCATATTCTTTTTCTCCCTCTGGACTGGAGGATTCTGCAGAGCGATGACTCAGAACAACAAACAAACTGAGAAGCAGCCAGGCTGGCATGACTGCCATTCTAGTGTCGTAAATTTGATCCCCCCTTGGAATATTATTTTTAAGGACTAGAAAGACAACAAACTAAATCCTGCTCTCCATTGTTGGAGAGGAGCTCCACATTTACTCTATTTCTTTGCAACTATGAGAATATATTTTATTCCCAAGGAAAACTTTGCTTACAGAGCTTATAATTAATATAACAGGGAAAAAAATACATAGCAGGTCTAGTTTGCTGCTCCTGCTTTGCAGCAGTGGGAGTAGAAATTTAGGAGAATGGCTGCAATCACACAACTGAGGTCATTATGTGTGAACAATGCGTGCCAGCAGCTAAAAAACAAAACGCGTTAGTTTATTTCTCTTTACATTTGGTAAAACATTCACAGAATATGTGAGTTACTTAAGTACACAGTGTTATTGCTCCCTTCCTTTCTTTTACTGTGTATAAATTCAATTTACCAAAGTTACCATTCTTTATCCCTGTTATACACGTGCTCTGTGGTGTGCATCATGCTGCTAAATGGAGGATTAATTAACGCACAGTGAATGCATGGAGATTTTACTCTTGTTCTGATTGTTCCTGTGCCTCTATTTGCTACAATATGCAAGAAACCAAGGGAGGTCTATATATCTACCAACCTATCTGCTGCCTGGTTGAATACCGTTCACGTACAACTTGCATATAAAAAATAAGTTTTATCTCCAAAGTCACTCCATAATACGTGAGCCCCTTTTTCCTCTGTGCAGCTGGAAACCTGCTTTTAGTGCAGAGGGGACAGAAGAGACACCTACACCTTTATCCTATAGAGGGCTAAGCTGCGCTCTCCTGACCACTTGTTGAAGGTTTTCTCCTTCTCCTGAATGTGAGTTCCTCAGCAGAGAATTTTCTATCCCCATCTGTCACATGCTTCGTCCTGGCTCAGTGACCTGCATCATCGAGAAAAAAAGCAGCTGCTGGAGTCACTTATAGGTCAGAAGTGAGTTCTTAAAGTAGCTGGGCTCATCCATAAATTACTTGGAAAATCAGGCCTCGTACTGGGAAAGAAAGCTGATTTTTAGTGAAGGCACTAGCGCCTGATGTGTTTATGATTGTTGGAACATGGAGAAGGTGACAGATACCATTTGTACCAGCTGGAACTTGTGCGTTATCTTGACATGCAGCCTCAGGAGCGCTGACCTACAGTAATCCAACCTGGGGGTGGCGAGATCCTCTGCAAGGCAGGAAGAATAAAGCTTCCTAGCAGCCTAAAATCAGAGGAATACCAAGAGGTAAAGGGAAATGAGGCTCTGCATTTAACTAGGCTTAAGGAGGATTCAGATAAGAATCCAATGCTTTGTGCCCCTTAGATGCTGCAGGGACTGTTTACTTGCAAAAGTTTTATCTCAGTTAGATCTTCAGAAAAATTTCCTTTCTAACGAATATTATTTCATTCCTGAAACACCTTTTCTTTGCTCAAAACCAGTTTCTTTTAGAGGTCTTGACTCTTTGTTATTAGCAGTGAATGGAAATTAGACATATCCTAGCATTAGAGTAATTAGGGTGGAAGAAGGTCTTAAGAGATCATTTTAGTTTAGAGTCTAATGTGATCTTTTTTTTTTTTTTTTTAAGCTGCAGATTGGTCATCACCATAGAATTTCAGATTTTCTTCACATAATTTTTAGTGCACCTCTGGTCATTCTTGTTGCTCTTCTCTGGATTCCCTTCACTACTCATCTTCCCTAAATCCCAGCTGAGTCCTACAAGCAAAATGCTGTACTTTTTAACTAATGAATGCCACACAGAAGCAGATTATTGCATTTGTGCTGCAGACATGTTTCTCCTTTAAACAGTCTATTGTGGCTGCTTTTTGGAAGACTATGGATTCTGAGCAGGTCATATGGGAGTGATCATCCTGCTCTGTGCTCTACCACGTCAAAGACTGCATGTAGGTTCAGCAATATTATCTTGATCTGTGTCTGTGCCCACAAAGAGCTTGTCTTTTAACATTAGATCAATCTATGTGCTGTGCCCTGGTGTGACCCCAAGTATGCCACATCCACTTGCTAGCTGATATGAGAGTTTCTTGAGCTTGTTGGTTAGTACCTCCTTATCACCTTCAGCCAGGTGAAGGAGAGATCATCTGGAGAGATGTGCAAAGCTGAGAGCTGGACAAGCTACTACAAGTCTCAGTTTTAGGTTTTCCTAAAAACAGTACCCAGGGAATTAATTGTGCTGAAAGTTGTTTCTAAGCACTCAGAGAGGAAGTCAAAAACAAAAATGCACTCTGCAAGACTTATTTCATTTTTTTTTTTGGACCTTTAATTTACATATATCTGGATTAGTTAACCTTGATATATAGACTATGAAATGCAGGTATCCCTGTTTGGCAATTCACTCCAGTCCTACTTTCAGGCATTTTCTCTGAAGCCTCGTCAGCAGAGGCCAACATGGGTCTAGCTTTACATTTAAAATGTAAACTAGAAAAAAAAAATTGTTCTTAATGTTTCAGCAATAGGTAGTCCAAGCAATATTTCCTCCCTTATAGCCATAGTTTTGTACTGATCGTGAAAGCAAATGTTATCAATATATGAAAAGGATATATATATATATATATATATATTTACACTTGTGTACTCTGGAGCCCTGGGGTGCAAGGAAGAAGGAAAATGATTTTTAGAACCAGAAACTTTTTATTTTGGAGAGTGTGACTATACTTTCAGACTGCCACATCTTTCTTTTTTCCTGCCACCCTGCAAAGCCACAGACTTGCAATGATTTTAGCTCCAGGTGATCACAGCGTGGCCACTAATTTCTTACAGCATAACTTTGTTTTCTGAACCATAAAAACTAGCAAGGGTAGACTTGGAGATATTTAGGTCATACCTACCGATTTTATTTATATATAACATATACATATGTATGTGTCTCTGTGTATGAAACTACGCATATATCAGATACATTCTTACTCAAGCATCTTTTTTGGGCAACAGGGAGTCTTCAGCTACTAACAGGATATGCTCGAGGTTTGTTTACATGTGATAATTTGGATCAGCTATATCTCCTTCATATATTTAAGTAAGTTCACACTGTTGCAGATTTTACTAGGAAAAGGTGCATATCAATTAAAAATAAAGATTATTTATCTTCTATGATTTACATTTAAATTCAGTTCATGCGTAGCTTTGAGAGAATTTGTTGACTACATGCTATTCCTTCTCAGTAGGTGTTTAACAATATTCATGGCTTTACTTTGGTGGGGAGTGACTCTTTGACAACAGTAATTTTATGCAATTTACAACATAATAATTGCAATGCAACCTAAAGGACAAAATGCCTGTCTACCAAAAAAATATAAAGTACACACTTAGCTTCAGCAAGAAAATATTTGTTCACCCAACAGTCTCTCAGTTTTAAAACTAGAAGCAAGGCAGATCACAGCATAAATTTAGACACACCACACATGCATTGCACCTGAACTGGCAAAAGGCTGTTGTGTTTCAATATTCTAGTAGCTAGCTAGTAACTTACAGCATCTGAATTAAGATAACGTTGTTGCTATAACACTCTTACTAAGACAAAGGTAGGAAAAACTCTGCTTGAATCACCCTCACGTAATCTGATCAGCAAACAACATAGAGAAAGCGAGCAAGAATGCATTTCAGATGGGACACCAATATGTTTCATGTATTCTGAATCATGTTACTAGCAATTCTCCTTCAAGAAAATAAAGTAATTCATGACTTTTAAATGTTAGTTTTATGAATATCCTTCTTTGTTATTATCCTTGGAGCCAGACATTTTAGAGGTAATGAATATAATGCACAAGTGGAGCTCAGAGAGCAGAATTCTAATAGTGTGTGTTGTGAAAGGAGTCTCTTTGAAGACAGTGCCGAGAAAACGGGTTTCTAAGTAAAGCTGAGTAGAGGTAATTTTACTATATTTTGTTTTTTCCCTCCCACATAAGATACTGGGCTTTAGAATCACTTGCAGAAAGAGCTAGTGGTTAGCTAAATACTGGGAATACTTGGATTCAATATTAGCAGCAGAGGAGTGCTCAATGCTCACACAAGCGCTCTTACTCTTGCAAAGTTTCCCTAACATTTGGATATAAATTGTGATAAGAGAACACAATGAAAAGATGGGACATCTTGGGTGTTATTACGAGAACAGTCCAAATACATATGAAAAATAGCAATATTAGCACTTAATTTCTGAATTGCCTTATATCAGCTCTGTGACATGCAGCTTTTAAGTCTGAAGCGAGGCAGAGAGGAAAAGGAATGGATTAGATGATCCCTAAAATAATTTTAATTATTGAATGTCAAATAACTTATAGAAAACATTTTTTTTAGTGGTTTGGAATGTTTAAAATATGTGGTTTTACATGGTGACAAAAAAGGGGCATTATTTTAATAAAATCTTAAAGTCGCTCTGCCCGACTTACACAACCAGTTCTACTCTTATGGAGATATTTCCAGTGAAAATAATGCTTCAATGACACTTCTCTAAGCAGTGCTGTCATTACCCACCCTTTGAGCTTAGTCACATGCTTCTTAATGGGAAGATATTAGTATTCCTAAAATTCTTTATTTATTGCATTTCACAGGGATCATTTAGTCTCTTGAGATGCTGCAGGATGAAGGATGCAGATGAATTTAGGATATAAAATACAGCTATTAAGCAGCAACAATAAAGGTTATGACTCTATGATTTCGCTGTGATCTCTGCTCAGGAAAACTAGCTGGTCTTCTTCCCCTGCTGACCTACAACAATTTCTGTACAAAGAAGAGCTTAGAGACCACTGGAGCTAGTGAAAACAAAAGTAATTTATGGCGAATTAAACTAGCTGCCTGATGAATCTTGAAACTATTTTTTTTTTCGAAGAGCAGAGCAGCTTCAGCAAAAGCAGAAGTCAATCTTAAAAAAATAAGCTCATATCCTGGTATTTTGCCATAATCCCTTCAACGGAAGGAATGTTTTGAGCTACTCACATTACCACTAGGGGGGAGTAGTAGCACATCCTGCTTCTGTGACAGATTTTTTATTTCCATTACTATTATTATTATCATTTTCATTATTTAAAACAGATAAAAGATGGGTGTCAATGGAGAGGGGACAGAAGGAGACATGCTGCAAATCCTTGGGGCTGGAGACGTCCATCTGTTTGTTTCTTCCATTGCCACCCAAAGAGCAGGATCTCACACATTCTGCCCAGCCTTTCCCCTTTGGTATTTAATGCATCATTTGCTCCTCGTCCTGGCTGTTCCAGCTCCCATTCTGAGGTGTCTGATTTTCTACAGCTGTAAAATATGAAGCTGAAGACTTAACAGAAAGGTCCAAATTCCAAAGGTTACTTCTGAAAGCATCTGTCTTTTGTGGGACAACCCTCTCTCTTCTCCAGTTCATGTTGCGAGTGCCTTGGTCCTCCTTCCACAACACATTTAACTATCAGTGACTAAAGTCCATGCACTGAAAATAAGTTTATGAAAAACACCCAAGTGCAGTCCAATTGTTTTGATGAATAGTACCAAAACTGTTGATAAGATGCAAAATAAATATTGTTTCTGACATAGTTTGTTGCAATCTATAACGTGCTGCACTTCCTTCATGGAGGAAAATCAACTGTTTTAGATCCAATCTATATTCTGCAGAATTTCCTTCCAGAAGTCAAGGATTGTGAACAATTAAATTAATCAAGGTAGATGAAAGCAAAATGACTGGATTGCAATTGTCCTGGGGCTGCTGGCATCAAAAATATGAAGTAATTATAGCCAAGGTCTGCAAAAAGTCATAAAACTGCAGTAGTTGGAAAAATGCAAGCAGCACGTGAGAGATATGGTATTATTTGTATACAGAGGAGAGGTCTGGGAATCATCACTGATCTCTAAATAACAGAGAAAAGGGCTCATGCTTCACTCGTGAATGAGATCACTGTTGTAATTGATGGCACCTTCCAAAACAGCTTCAATCATTAGGGCTCCAATGGCTGAATTAGAATAAAATGAAGAATGCATATTCTGATGCTAAAGCAGTGAAAATGTATTCCTTCTTGGTGACAGATAAAACAGATCATTTTACAAGGAAGTGTTTTACTGCAAGTGTTTTGGCTTTGTAGTTCCCTGGGAAAATGAAGAGTAATGTAAAAATTGGACAAGATGAAACTAGCTGTTTCATTCCAGATATTGACTGCACAAGTCACTTTCAATAAATCTACTGCTTATTGGACTTAAGGCAGCACTTTGTTAGCATTATGAAGGCTGTACAAAACGTTCTGCTTAATACGATAGCCTTCTGGTACCAAAACCTGAAACTTATTCTAAAGACATTCTTGCGTATGTTTTCCGGTGCACAAGTTAAATGGGAATTGAGTATAACCAGTCTGCTGAAGACGACAGTCTTGGCAAGCAGAAGTACTACCTAAAGCCTTTCTCAGCTGTTAGGGCAGGATCCTCTTTGGCAAAGCACAGTTGCCCAAGATGTGTGTCTAGCCTAGGCCAATCAGTCAGGTACCTAAAGATGAGGGAAAACCCAAAACTGCTTCTTTGGGGAGAAAAGGAATACCATCCTGACTGATGTTTGCACTGAAACCAAGCTGGGATAGCGTCTTTAGGCAAGTACTGCTGCCTCTGCAGGAAGACAGAGGTCATAGCTCCTTGGATGAAACATATCTGTCTCAATTCCTGTCCCCCTGACACATGGTCAGGGATACACTCCGCATGCCCTGGTTGTTTCCCTGCCCTGCAGATACCTGGTGCCTGCCTTGTGCCCTGAGGGGACCTTGGGAAACCACCTTCTGTCCCTTTCCCTGACACTGCCATGGAGAAAGATGGGAAGCTTGGAAAGCATGTTCCCACACCCACTGAATGCTGCTGGGGCTCTCCTTCCCGCCCTAGGAGTAGTTTGATTGCTCTCAGGTGTTAATTTGCAAGGGCTGCATTTTTTTCCTCTCTCTTCTCTAATGTAGCTAGACCTGATCACAGCTCACCCAGGAGAGTCGTGTAAGAGGCCAGCGGATTTGTTCTAGGCTAGCAGGCACTTTAGTCCAGGTTAATAGATTAAACAGCTAGGACTGGAGGCATTTTGGAATGGGAGACCTTAGTCTAGCACACTGGTACCCATCATGAACGCATCCGAAGCTCAGGGGGAGGAATTACCTTCCAGAAGAGTTTCTGCATCGCTGTTTTAGACACTCTCTAGTCAGGTCTTTCAGATCAGAAACATAACTTTAAATAGCTCACAGTGAATTGCCCAAATCACTATCTATTAATATAACAATCCCTGAGCATAATAGGAGTAAGGCTGAATATTCTTGCTCTGCATCTGTTCTTGGCTCTGCCTTCAGGACTTTCCTATTACCATCTAGCATGAGCTGAAGGCCCTTAGGCTCTTCAGAATCAGCGCTCGGAACGCTCTGCATAGAGCAGCAGCTGAACTAGGAGGGTGCAATCTCTCGCTTACCCTGTGAGTATTGACTTCTCCTCAAATCTGGTTCAATATTCTACAAACTAACCCCTTGATAATCAGGAAAATGTATTCCAAATCTTCGAGAAATGTTGTGATCATATTAAGTGCTGTGATATGAATCACATCAATCTGATTTTTTTTTATGGTGTAATACATGGCATTATCATCAGATACTCCATTTAAATGACAAAAGCATGGTATTACTAACAGTTTAAAATCTGTGAATCATCATAGGAAAATAACAATCTAACTTTTGTTTTCGAAGGTGTAGTGACTCTCATGAGACATTTTTGTTAAAAACAACAAAAAAAGAAGAATCTGAAGAAAGGTAGTGCTGCTAGTATTTTAATCATACCTGATTTCATTTCACCTATTTGTGATAATGACATCACTAGAATGGTAATTAAACTAGGGCTTCTACAATAGATACATCTCTGATTCAACAGAGAACATTAACATGCCAGCAAAGCATTGACATTAATGAGGCACAGTCACCTGCTTAAAGCTAAGATATCTTTTATGAATACTGATAGAACTTGCTACCTGAATAGAGATGGGGGCACAGTTGATTGATTTGCCTAGTGCAGATATAATGTCGGCCATCTGCAAGCTAGACCTGTTCCACTAGGGTAGGTTAGGGTGATAGGATCCCTTTCACAGTGCTTTAGATGTCAAACCTCTCTGTCTTGTTTAAGTTCTCTGCATAGGTTCAGTCCACGATCAATGAAGACAGAAATATCAGCTGTTTCTCCCATGTATAAATAGGTATTTCTGCATAGCTGTGATACATTGGAATCAATGATGAACCAGTAGCAGCCCTTCAGCTTTTTCCCAGTCCAGTCCAGAGTTTTCCAACCTTTTGACAGTTTGCCATACCACTCTATAAGGAAGGCAAATTAAATCAATAAAAAGAACAAAATAGCAAAAGGAAGGGTAAGTCTCAAACGGTATATACAATTAAGTGTGTAATTTCGAATCTAATGCTTTATAGCCAATAAAACTTAGATGAAATTCATCTTGCCATATTTCTGGGGAAAAAAAAAAAAGAAATTGATTCACTGCTATCAGTTCGTGGTCATAGTTAAGACCGTAAAGCCATCAATGTGGTTAACTGGAGATGCTGATTTTGATCTGAGCTGGCTGAGAGTAAAACAGAGGAATTAGGGGTCAGTAAGTTTTCTTCAGCCACCAAAAGTTACTCTGTCACTTTTTAAAATCACATATTTCAAAGCTGAGCTATTCTGCTTTCAATATTTTTTATAATTACCTGACCAGAAAGAAAAACAAATATTTCAAATGTATAGATTTCAAAATAAAAACATCTATTTCTGAGTGACTATTGTGTTTGTATGAAAAGGTCAGTATAAAGGGGAGTATTTATGATCTGAAATATTCAAGAGTTTAAGAATCTTTATTTACTGCCACAGCCCCTCATTAAATACACTGATTACAATTTCCTTTTTGCCATACAAATAGAAAGAACACAGAGAAAGAAAGGGAATTATGTTATTAAAGAGTTTCCAAAATGCATCTTGTCTTGGAAAAATTATGCTGGTGTGAGACAGTGACTCTGTGAGTGGGTAGATAAGTGAGTGGAAAAGAAAAAAACAAACAGCTAAATGATTAATTGGAAAATATTTTTAAAGTGCTATGCTAATGCCTTTCATTATTATTACCACAAATTATAATTAATCATTATGGCATGGACAGTTGTAAGGACTTAAGGACTCCGGCACTTGGTCATCTGTGCCACTTTGTGAACTGGCAATTGCGGGTTAATGTTTTGATAGGTTTGCATCATTAGAGTTCTGGGAAGAGGGAAAACTGGAACAGAAAGAAAAAACAGTCAAAATGCTACTTGTTAAACTAGTGTCAGTATATAGAAAGTTCAAGTCCCTCCTAATGACCACACCGGACCACATTTTCTCAGGCCCATGAGATAAGAGCTGTAGTGGCTATGCAACTTCCCAGAGTTACTGCAGAGTAACTAGCATCTAGCTAGTTCAGTACGTCCCAACAACAGGCATAAGCAGATGCTAAGGTCAAGGGTGAAGCATATATGCTGTTTCCTACTTTGGCAAGGAGTCTGGCTAGTTCTACTCCTGAAAAACTCCCTCAATTTGTTCTAATCCTGACTTTTACTAGCTGGTTTTGATGGATCGCAGTCTTTCACTGCCCCAACCATGCTCCTTGTGCTTCTGTAAATCGGCTCCAAGTCTTATGTTCTCCAGGAGGAATACTCTTAACTGACAGGTAAATTACAACTGCAGCACAAGTTGCTCTGTATCTTCATTAACCTTATTTTCTGGGAAAGGAAGCTTTTCCACTTATACTCTACCTGTGCATTTTGAACACATCAAAACTGCAGTTATTTAGGTGCAGGTGAATCTGCATACAGCAGCAAAATGTAGTGTCTAGTGTTCTAAGAAACATTTTGAGAAGCTGCTAGGTTCATCTGAAAGGTAGCCTCCTATAAAAGATGAAGAACGTGCAAATAGTCTTGGGACTTTGTCTCCTGAAAGCAAATGAACTTATACATTACCATACAGTACAGGAGGATTAGACCGAAGAGACTGGTAAGAGATTATATCAACGTTTGAATTTTTGTAGGCTCTACTAGAAGTGTCACATAATTGGATTATTGATGAAAATAGAGATACATTTTCAGTTTAAAAGGACGTAGCTTCTTAAAAAGCTTTGAGCTGATAAGCTATAAGAAAGTATATGAAAAATCTTTAAACAATTCAGATTTTTTATTTAAAAATGAATTATAACACTTACCACTGGATTTTTTTAAGAGTTAATAATTTGGAATATTTTAGTATTAGGACAAGACTGTTTTATACCACAGAGATCTAACACTCCATAAACAATTTTATTAGTATTACCATTAATATGAACTTTATTGATATTTAACATAGCATTCAAGTCACAACAGAGCTCAAGCTGTGATAGGCACTGCAAAAATAAAGAGGAATTGGCGGTAATCTCGTATGTCTCACTTCACTGACTAACATTCACTGACTTAAAATGTTAAATGTAATTTTAAATTTGATCAAAAATTTTGCTCATGTTGTAATAAAAATGACCCCAAAAGCACATTGCTTTTTTTTTTTCTTTTTTAGCATTCACAACATTATGCTTAGGAAGAGATATTCACCTGGGCACCCAGCCTGGCAAGATGTTTTTATCTTTGAACATTTGTTATGCAACCAACCAATGGTTCAAATAAAATAATGAACACAAAAACAAGTTTAACAAGCATAGTTTTAGAAGTATTTCTTGGCTTTGAGGTTGAGACAGACTTGCAGGCAACTTTCTAAATAGTTCAATCATAACATCTGAATTCACTACTTTCTCAAAATATCTCTATGACTTTGAAAATAAGTCCAAATCTCTAAAATGATTTTTAGGCCGGTATTTTACAGGCATTCAGGTGCCTAAGGATGCTGACTAAATGTTGAATACGATTTATTAAAGAATCCATGCTTAACTCCTTAGCAAATAGATTTTTTGAGGTTCCTGATAAGAATGCAGATTTTCAAATGTATTTAGATGCTGCAAAGCATGAATTACTTCAAAATCTCTTTTTTTTTTTTTTCCAGAATTGAAATCCATTAAGAGCTAGACATTGGGCCTTGGTTTTTCAATATTCAGCAGAAACCAGTTTTTAATACCCTCCACATGGATCTGAATTATCACCTGACCCTACAGGTGTTGCTGCTACTGTCCGCTCTAAGGAAAAGCTTCCTTCATAGCACCTAGAAAAAGGAGGGAAAAAGTACCTCTGAAATCTCCACCTTTTAGTACCACTTACTTAAAATCCAAGCCTATTTGAGCAAGGATGTGGGAACTTGTGTGCTAATCCTGAATTGTTAAACATTTTATAGCCTAAAAACAAATTTTTAAAAATCTAACATTCTTATCTTTATGATCGGTTTACCTCTAATGAGGCACTTACTTAGGCAAATATGATTCTTGGATTGAAGCTATGCTTCTGCATTCACAAAACCAGAAAGTGTGAAAGTGTGAGCCTTGAAGGGAGTATGCGGCCATTACCATGGACCAGTTCAAGGGATGCCACTTGGATCCTGCTCTAATGAGCCAATCATTTGAAGTTTAGGTTTAATTGCTTTTAATTTTTCTGACCATCTTGAAACCTGTTCTGTTGGCTGGGTGCATCATCAAGGACTCAAAACTCAGTAAAGAATTTGGGCACCTAAAGGAAATCAGAACTGCTCTGAAGACTCTTCCATTCATCTCCTGCTCAAGCCCAGACATCTGGGACGTCCTGCGGTAGCTGATCTACTCATAGGCTTGAACACAGCTGCACTTCAGTGCCCACCTCAGTCTGGGCCCTGGGCAGAGTATCTTCAAATCTGTTTGAGGGGCAGTTTCCTGGCACTGGAAACACCCAGGGGGCACTGGCAAAGTCAAGTTTCCCACAAAACACAGCATCAGCTTTTAGGTACCAGACTTTCTAAAGAAAAAAAATGCTGAACTTTTCAAAGAATAAATCTCTCTCTACGTCAGAGAAAAGCTTCCTAGCTCCAGACCCTGTATAGATAGGATACCCAAAAGTCCTAAAAAAGACCCTAAGCTTCAGAGAAAAACAAGGCTTTAAGAGATACTCTTCATCAACTAGCTTTGGCTGACTTGTAGGCCTCTAATGGTCTCTTAAGGGATACACTATGATCCTGTTTTAGAATCCAAAATCATGTTCTGATGCCAAGACTCAATACACAGGCTTTGTGGTAACTAATAGACCAGCTTCTTTCCCCCCGGCCCCCATTTTTATTCATATCTTAAACAAATACTTACATCTTGGTGAAGTAAGTTTGAGCGTGTGTGAATTGAGTGTGATTAAAGTACGTGTTTAAATGGCTTGTTGAACAGAGCATGTCCTAATTGATACGTATGCTTAAATATTCTGATATTTTTTCCTAATGACTTGTTGAACAGAGCATTTCCTAATTGATACGTATGCTTAAATATTATGATATTTTTTCCTAAAAAATAGCCTCTTTTCCTCATGTAAGCAATATATAGCATGTTTCTCTCTTCTTTCTATCTAATTGCATGATGGATGCCTGATCAGTGATAAAAGGGCATGTACGCATGGGTAGAAACATGGGAACATTCATTACCAAAATACTAAGGAAGGGCAAATTGGTGTTTTTCCACAACAGATATGAAGTATTTGGCTTTCCACAGGTTGCTACATTAGCAGAGATATTCTTTTTTTTTGAATTAAGAGATTTTATTGACCTTATTTTTTTTCCAGAGAATTTTATACAAGCCTAGCCTAAAAAAAAAAAAAAAGAAAGGAAAAAGAAAAAAGAAACAACCCCATCCCCCCAACCGAGGAAATTGTAATCATTAGGATAATTCCAACGCTTTAATGATATATTGTCAATTAATACTGGAAAGCTTCTTATTGACTACAGCTTCCTGTATTTAATTTAAGTAAAACAACTTTAGATTATTGACCAACAGCAATTGCACTGGCTTATTGTTAGAGGCAAACATATGCCTGTGTATGTATTTGGATAGTCACATTCACTGAACAGTCAAATTTTTATTAATTCATCATATTTTTTACGTCTGTTCAAGTAAAGCTGTTCTGCCCCCTGAGTTAATAGAGTTAACACTTATTTCTGAGAAGTTGCCACCAACCTCCATCTTCTCAGCTTATGGGGTTTGATTCCAAAATTGTTACAGTAGGCTAATATTGCCATGAATTTGTAACAGCAGCCAACAGCTACTGTTATCATAGCATTGCAAGAGAGCCACATAAAAAAATACTTCCACTGTAAAAAGCACAGAATAACAAGATGAAATAACATAATCAGCACTGAAACCATGAAAGCAAAGGTAGCGGATGGTAGTGCAATGCATTCCATTTCTTGACATCGCTTACAAAATAGCAAGAAGGGTACTAGTCCCTACACAAAAATACTATTTTCATGGTAGTAATGTAACATGTATAGATTTTTTATATATATAATGCTATAGTAACTGTAAATATTAGTGCTGAGCAGCTTCAGTTTTATCACTAAAAGTTCCTAAAGTGAATATGAAAAAATGTAATAAATTATGACCATTATAGGAGTATGCATACTCCTATATACATATAGAAGTATGCGGCAGTTACAAGGCAATAAGGAGACTAAGGCTGGAAGGAGTGTAGTGTATACAGTACTAGACATACCAATGAGAGAGAAAAGATGAGAAGGCGGGTGTGCAGCTGGAATACGAAAACACAGTTCCAGATATATGTTGAATAAGATGCTCCTGTTGGCAGAGCACGACAGAACTTCAGTTGGTTGGCGAACAAATAAATTCTAATCAAAGTGGAGAAACAGAAAGAAATAAAAAAGACCTAAGAAAACTCTATGTGAATAAAATTACTGAGTGGTCTGCTTCACCAAACTTAATGAAAATGGATTATTCCTGGAAATTTCATGTGTGTTAGTACAAACTTCATTTCGTGAAAATAGTACACATTATTTTGTTATTTGGTATTATTTGTGGTTATTACCAATCAACTTCACCAGGATCAGTGAAGTGAAAATGCAAAACCATATAACTTCAGGAAAAAAAAATGAAAATTGTCAAGAAATAATATGAAAAGTATGGAGACAAAATGGAAAAATTACTTCGCACTTGTATTTCAGTAGAATATCTCCCCTTATTTGATGTTTTTGAGAGAGAAAGACGTTGCTGAATGCAAGAACGTCCTGGAGAATGCAGTACTTTAGGCATCAGTTTTACGAATTTATTTTTAGAATAAAAATATCTGTTCCTGCAAGTAAACAAACAAATGAAAGCAAAGCCCCATCTGCCTACACAGACAAATAACAAGATGGTTATCCATCTGAACATTAGGCACTAGAGAATAAATTAGATTTAGATTTCAAAATCACTGACAAAGAGATTCAAAAAATGCAAAGAGAGAGGTGTAGAGAAAACGAATATTCTATTTACTTCAGGCTGTTTGGGGAAAACAGAAAATCTAGAACTGTCTGAAGACTAGAAGACTTGGTTTCCTTAATGGAAGATAACTCACTGAAATCATAATAATTTAAGGTTGGCATTGTTAGAGTAAATATATTATTTTAAACACTTTTTGGCAGAAAGTTGTGTTAATATTCTATTTTTCAAACTATGAAGAGTTAGTTCTTGAACCAGTTTTTCAAATTTCAATTTAGTAAATTAAAAATCATGGAAAAAAGTAAAATAAAAATGAAATGTTTTGTAAGCTCTGAAAATCATTACTTTTATTAATCTTATTTGTGAAACAACTTATTTTATATATCAAGCCATTTCCTGGCTCTTTTAGTCTGTAGAAACTATCACAATTTCAACATTCATGTTTACTTTTAGAAAGAAGACAGCACTGTTCTGAGGAAATTCCTGCCCATATCTACTTGCCTAGATTTACACGAATGATCTATTGAAGCCCAATGATCAGGATATTGGTGTTCCATGTAACATACATACATGCAGAGTGATCAAAAAAATTGATGTACACAAGAAAATGGCACAAGATAAGCAGCACTCTTGTCTCTTGCCCCTGTTGACTGTACATGCCCCAGAATGGATCAGATTCAAGTGTTGTCTGTTTGGTCTGCACTGCCCGATATGTGCAAACGATTGTAGTGTTAATGCAGAGCCTGCAAGGAGAGGCAGAGTTCCTAGAAACTGCACATTCCCGCCCTCACCTTACTGCAGTGCGCCCTTCAGTACCCAGTGCGGATGTGCTCGTCCTCCTCACACCCCAGAGCAGCTCAGGGAGGTAGATGATGGGCTTCAGATCTCCCCACCGCTGGTACCAGCGGGGACAACAGTCCCCACCCTGAGTCACAGAAAGTGAGTGTGTTCTGGACATAGCCCAGATGAGAGGCTACTTGAATGCAGAAGCCTATGATTAATCACAGAATCATTATGGTTGGAAAAGGCCTTCAAGATTATCAAGATTATCAAGATCATAAGAATCAGCCTGAGCACAATCAAGAATTTAAATAGCAAGTGTGAGGCTGCAGTACAGGACCTCTGGCAAGGTTCAGCTCCTACCAAAATCTGTGGGAACTCTCCTGGAGAAATCTTTAAGAAAGCTGGGTGAGCCATAAGGAGCTAGGTATTTTGTGAGTGAAAACTGAGACAAGAATCGGCACATACCCTCTGCCCAGAAAGTGTTATCAGTGCTGTACTAATTCATCTTAAATAAAAAAGGATATTGTTTATTATGTATGTTGCTGATCCATAAATCACCAAGGAGCATTCATGATTTCCTCCCTAGCTTTATTATGGTTGCTGAAGGATTTTTACTGCACTGATACCACTGTGTTACCTTGTCATGTGCTGTTAAAGAGCTTCAGGTGTGATAGTGAACCACGTGGGGCCATAAATAGGAATACAGAAATTTTTGAACATCAACGAGTTGGCAAGCTTGTAAAACCAGCAAGTTATCCATTTTCTTGGATTATAACTGTAATTTATAATTATAGTTCATTATCACTGAATAGGTTAATCTGCAACAACTTTATTTAATGGCATTTCAGAACCCATGAAAGAACATAACTTATTAAGGGGAAGAAAAAAGACTACATGTGTGACCATAATTTATGCTTCAAGGGAAGTAAAAAGCAGCTGTACTGAGAATAAAGGATTTTCTGTAATTCTTGATTTCTCTCAGGATTCTCTTCTTTCTTTGCTTAGGCAAAGTAGCTGTGCGACCCCCTCTATCCACAGCACATAGACATTTTACTGAGATCAGGGGGCTGCTGTCTTTTAGCAGCTGTGTTTCTGAAGCACTATGCTATACATACGGTTATTTCTGATTATTTTGTGTTATTTCCTTTTTTCACATCCCA
>NW_010581208.1:62057-98661 GCF_000705375.1 Tinamus guttatus | reverse complement strand
AGGTTATAAAGCTTATGAGCTTTATATATATGAGCTTCGTATATATATATTCATATATATATGTGTGTGTGTATATACATATATACATATATATATATACATACATGAAGCTGGCAGTGTGCTCACCTTTGATGGCAGGCATTCAGGTTATATGAACTTGAATTATACCTGAATTCGGCTCATAGGAATGACTTCACTTCATTGATTATAAGGTTAATTGTCATAAAGATCCATTTATGGGGACTTACAGTTGTCTTTTTAAGTAACCTTTGTAAATGCGAGCTAGTTGTCACATTTTGTACTTTAGTTTGCTTTAGTTTATTGCTTGAAGGGAATGACTTACTATGGCTGAGTATGAGTATTTATTATTTTTCCCTGATCTCACTGATCTTATGCAGACCTTTGCATTTTAACGCTATATGCGTGTAAATTTGGACTCCGGCCAAGGTCACCCTTAGCCATTCCCTCTGGAACAGTTCTGTGATGATCCCTCAGCCTCTCAAGGGATCTCCATTTCTTGGAGAAAAAAAAATAGCAATTAATATACCATGAAGCTTTAAAAGTTATTAGTACAAGGGATGTCCTTCTGAAGAATAAATAAAGAACTGCTCTGCATCTCCTAGCAAAACACATCACTTTTCCTCTTTTTTTTTTTTTTTTTTACATATATATATTAGATGTGCTGAACAGTGGCTTTATCCTGCCCTAAGGGGCAGTGGGCATATAGATGATATAATAACGTTATATACTCATTGAAGTTCTGGAGATTTTTTCAATCATGTAGATCAGGGCTGCCATATTGGATTAAGGTATGTTCAATATTCCATCACTGGCAATATTCTTGATTACATCTCAGTGAAACCTATTAACTCTTATAAAATACCTAAGTATGCAATAACGTAAGATGAAAAATGGAAAGGAGATTAAATTTCATGGTGAGCTGGATCACATTATATATTTAAGAAGCAGCATCTTGTATTATGAAGCACAAGCGTAACTGCAGATACTGTTCCCGTTAATGTAAAAAAGTCCTCTGGGAAGCTCCTCGTTTTCTTGATCATACCTTATTATTGCTAATTTTAGTTCACCACCAATATCTGTTTTTACTGGTTAAGAACAATCTCAAAGTTTTATTTTTTTCCTGGTTCTCTGGTATTCTGACATCTTTGTGTTCTCTATAGTTATTACTTTCCCCATTTTGTCTCTATTGCTTCTTTTTTTACCCTTCTCATCTAAGCTATCACAATCTTGTTAAGATTTTTCCCTATAGGAAGTCTCCAATATTCTTACTTTCCCCTTTGAGACATTTCTATTTCTGTTATTTATTATTATTATTATTATTTTACCATGAGTGACCAGGACTGAACCCTATATTCAAAAGGACCATTTAGAAGAATAGTTAATTAAATTTTCATGAACTGTGCTGTTTTTCAAGGCAAATTTATAGATGTTCATAAACTCTCATTATAAGATATGAATTTTTATGAACACAAGGTAAAATATTTCTGAAGATTTACCTATCACAAGTTAATGAACTATTCATGACTATTATAAGATGGACTTTTAGCACCGTTCTGATGGCATTAGTAGTATAACTCTCATTAACATTAATGCAATGCATATTGTGCTGAAAACATCTATTTGGTCCCATCTTATGTTTGTTAAAGTTTACCGCCTATTCCTAACTTTTTACAGAATCTTCGTCAGTGACCATAAACTTTTATCATTTTGGTGCCTAACTAATCATTTCATTATTTGCTGTTGATTAATGAACTGAATGACTCATGATAAGATTAGTCTCTAAATATTTGAGTGTTCTTATTAACTAGGTAGGGAATTTAAAGAAAATTGAGATTTCTTATGTGGGTATCATTCCTCTGGGATTATGTGGACATGGGTAGAGTTTTGTCTGTGCAATTGCATTGCTCATCAAAGCTACTCGACATGTCAGGAAGACTTGCCAAAATATAGCTCCTTTCAAGTACATTTTTCAAATCCCTTCTCAGCCAGTACCTATCTGGATATTATTGTACTATTAAAGTTTGACAGCCCCCTGCACATGCCTGTGGCTAATTAGATTAAAAAGTAATGGTGGCAAAGTAGGCCAATACGATCCAGAATGTCAGTGTCAATTTAAAAGGATAGACATATAAGACATTAGGTACAATCATAACTGTTGTTATTACTGACCATTTAAATACTGCTATAAATGCAAATAGCCTTACATAGTAGGAATAAGTTTGTATCCAACACGAAATCTCTGCTGTCTGAATAAAGTTAGGATCCAGTCCAATTCTTTCAAATACTGGAAACAGATAATGTCATTTGATACTGTTGAATAACTTTTTGGCATTTATCGAAAAGACCACAGCTGGGGCTTTTAGCTTCTTGGATTGATGTATTAAGCATTATCTTGTATTACTAATTGTAATTCTGCCTTTACAAAAAGAGTTAATTTCTTACAGATAACTAGATAATACCTAGGAAAGATTCATCCACGTTAATCAACAATTTTGTGGTGATTATTATGAAGATTTGTCTCCAACTCCTGCATACATTACTTGTTTGTAGGTTATTACACAAATCTGTTATTACCACTCATTTCCAAAATCACTCGTCCTATGTAAGAAATACCTTGAACAGCAGCTGCTGCAGTTGGACTCCAGACACGGTTTGAAAAGTAAGACACTGGGAAAGACTTTGTATGGAGGTGTTTGTTTTGTTTTGTTTTTGTTTACTTTTTATTTTCTAGCAAGAAGTTACAGTTTCTGATGTTCTTGGTAACAGCAGGTATTCCGTAAGAAAGTACTGAAGAGGAATTTGGTTCAAAGTTTTCTAGATTGAACTGATTTATACCTATACACCCATTTTCTAAATCCTAACAGTTGTGAGAGATCTGATACCTGTGACTGGAAAACTGACAGAAAACTCCAGATAGAAAACTCCGTAGCTTTATAAAACTTCAGATCTGTCTTTACAAACAGAGCCTGCATTGGGCATTTTGACAGAACAGATTTTCAGCAGATTTTGTCAGTGTTTCTCTCTTCTTTCAGCAAATTGTTCATCTGTAAGTTACCATATTGATTCCAATTCTGTTTTGAATTCCTCCCCATACAGACTTGTTTAGTAATCCCATGAATGGAGGTTTTTTGTTTATCTTTCAGCTTTGATAAATTTTTTATAAAAGCCTGTTTTTCTTGTTGATAGTGCTAAGAGGTGGAAATAACTTAGCTGGTATCTGCATAGCTACCTCAATGCAGTTGATGGGTTTTAATATTATCCTTGCACTCTGAGTGTAAATTCTCTGAGGCTATTGTGTCACCTCATGTCATGATAAAAGTAACTAATTAATCCACAGGATCAACCAGTGCTTTTCAGGTACTAACATTTTCCCTGTTTTGCCAGAATTCCTCCTACTATGAAACATTTTATTTCTAATAATTAATTCTTGGAAGATTTGTCCACATTAATCATCTGCAGGCCTCTTCTTCTGAAGTACTTAATGAACAATAGAAGTCTTTATTTCTTAAGTATATATTTAAAAGATTATAACAATTTTAATAATTCAAATTTAATATCTGTGGAGAGCATATTAAAAAGCAAAGTGTGGGCTTATGAGTAGGAAAAGGAGGTCACATTTTAATAGTTTTAATAACCATATATGAAAATACGAAAGAAGGACCAGGTTTACCTAATGTTTATGTTCTTGGCTTCTGACTGGAAGTTAGAATTTTGAATTAGATAGTTAAGTTCTTCAGGATGTCATAGAGAATCAGGATATATTCAAAAAAGGGACCTGAAACATCTGCCCTATGAAGAGAGACTGAGAGAGCTGGGTCTGTTCAGCCTGGAGAAGAGAAGGCTGAGAGGAGATCTAATCAGTGTCTATAAGTACCTCAAGGGAGGGTGTGTAGAGGATGGGGCCAGCATCTTTTCAGTGGTGGCCACCGACAGAACTAGAGGGAAAGGCCACAAACTGAAATGCCAAAAGTTCCACAGGAACTTAAGGAAAAATTTCTTAACAGTGAGGGTGGCAGAGCCCTGGAACAGGCTGCCCAGAGAGGTTGTGGAGTCTCCTTCTCTGGAGATCTTCAAAACCCGCTTGGATGCAGTCCTGTGTCACGTGCTCTAGGTCACCCTGCTTGTGCAGGGGTCACACTAGATGATCTCTAGAGGTCCCTTCCAACCTTAACCTATGATTCTATGAAAATATATCTCCAGAACATAGCTAATGGAGGTAGCTAATAAAGAAGTGCTAGGGAAAGGTCTGCCCCAAACGATCTCCTCCTCCTCTGGAGACAAGTTAATTTGCTGAAGGCTGGAAGGAAAGTCTTTGTGCAGTTGGGACTCTTTCCTCAGATTTCAAACACACCTAAAGGAACAACACATGTGAAGGTTCCTTAAGAAACCTTTCTGGTCCTTCTCTCTGTCCCTGTGACTCAATTTTTAGCAAAATTGTGACAGAGTTTCAATAGGAAGGGGCAGCTATATATTCTATATTGATCAGATAGCAAAGGGATGAGACTCTCCTCTCAACAACTTCGCTTTTTTGGAGTGTTACCTAAACCTTAGGCATATTAAAAAAGGCACTGATATCAGTATTTACACCTGTGTTTGAATTAAACTGATTTACTTGTATTTTATAGGTATGCTGATCCTGAGGATTTGTGTTAGGTTTGATCAAAGAATGCCTGGTTAAATATGAATTTCAGGAGAAAGAGGTAGCAGAATATGATTTAGATCTAATTTTAGTTGGAAGTAAGCAGGAGAAATATGATGTCTTATATGCAGATCATGGTAGTGGTATGCATGCTTTCAAGCAAATTCTGGTCTCCTGAGATGATTTGCTAGTGAAACTCCTATGACCTGTGATACCTGAAGATCTGTATAGCAATTTAGTGAATTTTATATTTTGGTGGGTTGAAATTTTGAGTTAAAATTACACAAGTTAGTGTCACCTTGTTCATATTCTGCTCTAAATCACATATCAAAATTTCTAGAACCTTTCACTCTCTCACTTTGTATAACACAGATTAATGTGAGTAATAGCTGTACTCTACACAGACATCATAAATATAGCATAACCCTTGAACTAGCTAATCTTGATTCATAGACTCAAGAACATTGTCTCAGTATGTTAACTGTTTTTAATTGGTTTTGGGAAGCTCACAGTGCTGGCACAGTATGTTCATGCCTTTCTGAAATATAACTTGAGGAACTTGAGGAGAATCTTACCTATCATCAGATGAGGTCCATCCCACATTACTCTGTGAACCCAATGGAATGAGAAAATACACAAGAATCATAAAATTTCCCAATTCTATGGACAATCAGTTAGGCCAACACGAAACCATCCTTTTAGCTGTCAGAGTGGCAAGAGGCCATTATAACAGAATGAAAATCAAGATTGAGATTTGCTTCAGGCAGCAATGGGGTTAACATTCAATAGGAGGGGCAACAGCAACAAACAACAGGGGAGAGACACAAAGAGCACCTTAAAAGGCTCATGAGCACCACCTCTGCCAGCTCTGTAAAATCAGAGCAAGCACTTGGAAGCAAGTGTTATTGCTTAGCTCCTTGTGACTGCTGCTAGTGTGGCTAAGTCCAGTGTCAGCGGGGAGGTGTTCAGGATGCAATCTGTTTCTCAGCAGATGATTTAAATGGTGCACTATTATGAGAAAAACCAGCAATACTATTAGGTGAGACAGTACTATTAGTAGTATCAGCCAAATCACCTTGTTCTCTGCCCAGCCTCCCTTAATAGGAATTTCCTTCTTCTGCTGTGCAGGTGCAGCAGATCCCATGCAGCATATACTGCCTGTAAACTGTTTGGAGCCTGTGCTGTTATCCCATCATCTCAGGCTGGCTAGATCAGATAGCAGCATTAACAGAGAAGATCGATACAATGCATTATCTGTCCAAACCTTTATGTTGCCTTCCTTTTCCCCAATACATATTCCTGCTTTGTTCCATTGCAGGAGGCATTCTTTTTTTATTATTTTTTTCCCTGCAACTGTATGGTTTACAAATGTAAAATACTACATCTCTCACATTTATTAAAGAAGAAAAGATACTCTAGCCAGCGTTGAATGCCACAGAAGCCTGAGTGAGCAAATAGCCAAGAAAATAATAATTTTTGAGGGGTCACTGTCCAACTGATGCCTCCCTAGCTATCCCAATGAAGGTTGTAAGCATAGACAGTGCTTCTGTAGTGCATATCACTGTCTACGCACAGCCTTTTTTGTCAGTGTTTTCCAATTTCTGACCAATTTCTGCCTGTACTGATGTGCAGATGTCCCACACAAATGAAGGGAAGCTGAATAGTTTATTCCACTGAGTAGGCAGCAAAATGAGAGCATAAATGTCACTTGTGCACATCTCAAGATATGGCTTGCCTTGGGGAACTCAAATAACTCTAATCGATGGAAGAGATAGAGCTAAGGCTCATGTATGTGGGGTACATCTGGGCTTTGGCTCTGCTTTAAAAGTCAAACTTCTGGAAATACAAGGAACAAACGCCAAATGGGCATCAATTCCATTCAAAATGTCCATCTGCCGTCTCAAAAACTGCATGAATTGTTACATAGCAACCTGTATTTCCTCTTGTAGCTGGAATCCCTGGGTTGCTGTTGTTTGCTCTAGGAGAGTGTTGTCCTTGATGCAGACACAGTAAATCCTGTAGTGATGCCAAAGCTTTGCCTAGTAAATGTTAGCGCTCACGGTATGCCATGCACAGATAAATGCTATTTTGCAGATGGTTATGACATAGAAAATGTGGCTGTACCTGAATATGAGGTCTATTTCCTCCTCCCCATGCTCCACTCAATATGAACCACTGATTAGCATCTACCTTTGCATTTACAATGTTTAACAATTTGCTATGAGAGGATAGCTCAGGAAACTACAGCTTTGATTAAAAAAGATTTGAAATGCTAAATTGGATGTGTGATAAGCACAAATATTTTAGTTTAAGATACACAGAGCTACTATTTTAAGGAGCATTTTATGTTTTTGGAACTGATTTTGCAATAACCATAATGTAGTACAGAGAAATGGCTGATTATAGCTTTTTTACATACTATTTTTCTAAATGCTTATTATGATGGTATGGAACCCTATATTAATACAATATTTCAACAGAAGAACTGTTGCTCTTTATTTATAATAACCATGATCATCTTGCATTCTGTTCCCTTTCATTGCCTGTGTTTGGCAACTAGTAAATAGTACACTTTTAACAATGTATTCATTATTCTCATTTACGAATTACATTAATGAATAAAGAAAGATTATTAAAGCTGCTTGTTAATGTAGATAGCTTCAATAATCATTTTTTGGCATTGCTGTGTGCAGGGGTCTCCCAGGCTTATAATCTGACGTGGCCTGTGGGGAAAGGCTCCGCTCTCTTGTAATGGGACTCTAATATTGGTCAGTGGAATCTGCCTACTTCTGTTCTGAGAAACAAGGTAATTTTACAGCAAGAGGACGGCGTGCCAACTGTGGCTCAGTCTTAAGTGTCCTGGCATCCTGATTTACAAATCTTAGGGAACAGATTTCAGCTCAATCCTTTTCACTCTTGCGAAGTTATTTATTTTTGGGATTCCAACTTCTCTCAAAAATACCAACTGATTTCCAGTTTAGACTGAGAAACTATTAAATTAGATAATGCTGAAGTTCTGCAGAGTAATATTTTTCTTTGATTCATTTATTCAGATTTTGATATTACCCTCAAATACAATGTATACGATGGATCTAATGCTAATTATATTAATATATTAGTATTATGCAATGAAGATTCTGATAATATCAATGAAATAGATGTTTTCCTAGGAAGTATTTTGATTTATGGAAAACTGTATATTTTAGAAGAAAAAATGTTTACTGAAAAGGTTTTTGCCAGCTTCAGCTTTAGACCTACAGCTTTTAAATATTTATACTTTTTCCTACTAGCAGGACTTCTGACTTTTTTTTTTTTTTTAAATATCTTTCAGTTATATTGCCCTTGAGCAGTAGACATTTTAGAAAAAAATGACGACACAGAAAGATCAACAAATTGCATTCTTGTCTGATAAAACAGAAGCATATTAATATTCATATATCATTAATTTTCATTTGAAATGTGATTTGATGTGTTTGCTTAAAGGCTAAAAACTACATGTAAAATATTCTTTCATTCAACTTGTTTTTCTGAGCTGATACTTCTGATGAACAACTGCAGCATAAATATCTTCTCTTTGTATTATCATAACATTATATCTTTGCATATGACCAAAGAGCACTTTAGCACAGGAAACAATGTTCAGAGAAGAGATATGAGAGAGGACAGATGCCTAACAGTCTATTAAATTAGGAATATGTTAGAGAAGATGAATGGGAAAAGGTTTTTTTCCTGCTTCACAATATAAAACATATGTCATTGGAGTACGTAAGGGGCAGACCTTTTTATGGAAGGAGAAATTAAATATAGAAATCGTTGCTTCTTTGCTTTGTGGGTATATTTGAGACAGCAAAAGAAATAAATGGGTTAAAATAGGGAGCAGGCCAACATTTGAAACATCAATACTCCGATATAAAGCATAATAACACCTCTAAATTGAGGTCTCCCTAGTCAAATGGGAGATGGAAGGATGTGCCAGAGAAAAGCTCACTGCATGCACAGCTCCTCATTAATGTTTTCCTAAATATCCACTACTAACTGTTTACCAGCATTCTTAGCTGGATGAATATTTGGACTGAAAAGTATGACTAAACTGCAGAGAGATTTAATTAAAATAAAATAGGAGTCTGAGTAGCAGATGAATCAGTTGGAAATTTGAAACTATTTATATCTATCTGCTAAAAACAACTCACCAAAAATGAGTGCAAGTTAAACTTGAACATCTTTACCAAGAACATAAACCATGAGGAAAGTCTTTTCAGGACTGTAATTTCAGAATAAAGTGACCTGTGCATGGAGGGGGAAAAGTCTTCCTGTGAAAAAGATTTTCTTTTCAGTGAGACTAAAATAAAACTAACCAACAAGAAGTCATGAGAGACAGTAAATGTTATTGTCTCAGGAAGCTGAAGGACAAATAAAATTATGGCATCAAAAACTAAGGGAAAAATAAATGCCGAATAAGCAATAGAATATATGCTTTTTTTAAGATCCAAGTTGGCTAGCTTTCTCTAAAACCCAGTGAACAGTGGGAACACAGATCTTTGTAAAATTTTCCTTTATATTGAAGTACAACAAATAAGTACATACAGGCTCATAGAAGTCTCCCAGAAGCAAAAAAAGCAAGCAAAGGGCAAGAGGGAGACTATTCCTTCCAGGGACCGACAGTGCCAGTGCACTTGAGCTCAGATGGAACCAAGGAAAAGTGAAAACTGAGTGTGTTTTTTTTTTTAAAAAAAAAAAACAGAGAACTCAATCTTTAGTAGAATACTTCAGTGTAAAGACAGCATCCCGCTTAGTCACTCTGTGATGTGTCCTGCCAACACGCCCATATAAATGTGGGCTATTAAAGAAACAGAAAATTCTGTGCTTTGCTATGATGATTCTGAATACCTGTCATTTCTAATTTCATGATTAGCTAATATAAGAAAGGATAAATTTAAGGGGTATAGTTAAAATTATATCTAGGAATCTTTCTCAAAAATTTGAACCAAACACGGATAAAATTTTCCTTTTAGTTAAAATAAAAGTTTTATTAGTCTTCCTCTTATTTTTCACTTTGCATTTCTGGATTGCAGGCATAAAAAAAAATAGAATGCCTGAAAATAGAAGATCAAGACAGATGTTCAGGTCCTATTCAAGGAAGGATACTCTGGCAATGTTATTGGAAAAAATATTTTTTAAAACCTGATTTTTAGGACCAAAATGTTTGGATATTTCACTGAGGTGAAATTAATCATTCTTTCTGTGTTATTGTCAGACTCAAATCCAGCTTCCGAACCTTTTCACGTTCACCCTTGACTAATCAATAGCCAACCCTATGCACTAATTACTCTCCCTCTGCTGCATTTCTCAACAGTCTGCATTGGATGACAGCTGCAACAGCCACCAGAGTGAATTTTTGTATTTGACCTCTGGGTTAGGTATCACTTCAGCTTAAAGTGAGTGAATCACACTGGCAAGAGTTACATATACTGATTAGTTAGGTTACCGCTTTATACAATATTTCAGCATTTTACATTTTTAACACATGTTCTCAAGCCAAATGATCTAATATCAAGCTGTACTTGCGTGGAATTTGGGAGGGATGTTTTTCAGGATTCTTGTATAATAAAGCCTCAGATTCACCTAGAGGACTGTGAGAGAGAATAACAAAAGCTGTCCCAAATCAATACTTATTTTACATATTAAGAAAAAAAAAAGACAAAAAAATTAATGAGTTCTGAACATTTTGGTCTTTGGTGGAGGGAATGTCTTGCTCATATATATAGTACAGCAATTATCAGAGATATTTCCAAGCCACAGAAAGGTCAAAGGCATAGCTTAAGTTAGAGCCAAATACCTCCAATAAGTTTATGGTGTCCTTATTTAAGAAGTCTAGTTGTGAGATCTTTCTTTAAACCTCTGAATAATTAATGCTTATTCATCTGAATGTGAGCATTGCTATGTAAGTTACCTTTATGAATGCAAATAGCCTAAGAATCCTTCTCTGTAAGGAGTTATATTCCACTTCTATATAGAGCAAAAAAAATATGTGGATCAAAACATAGCTGAATGTTTCCTTGACCTACTCTCCTTAATAGCACCACACAGAAAAAATCCACAAAGTCATAAATTCATAGCTGCCCACATAAAATCTGAAAGCAGTTGGATAATGTCAAAGTGACTCATGAAACTAAATGTTTTGTGTATGTCAGCAAATAATATGTAACTGGAAGTCCTCCTTTCCAAGTGCTGTTTGCAGTTTGGGAATTTCAGTATCCAACTCTGAGCTGTTTGATTCTATTTCTAAATACGATAGTATTTCTCCCAGGCAACCAGTTCACTTAGTGCCAACTGAAGAGCAATTTTTCTTTCTCTTTAGCCAAATATAGCATTATTAGGCTAATTAGCTTTAGCAATATGATTTGTTAACATGAGAGGCAGTTCTCTAGGGTGACAACTCCTCCTCCCTGAAGGTTCCACAGAATTCATGAAACTGAGATGATATTATATATTTTTTGCCTCTCAAATTTCAGTGCTCCATCAACCTGGCAATGACTATGAACTGGCACAAAATAAACTCATATTAGTGTCAAGCAACCATTTTTGCTTTGGGAGATAGAAAAGGGGATTTTTGTTGTGCTCATTTTGTCTATTTAAAGAGGTGATGACTGGAAATAAGAAAAGATTGACTATGAAAATGCTTTCTGGATAAAGAAAGCATCGAATTTTCTTAGCATGTCATTTTGACATGTTTGTGCTTTTTTGTGCCTTTTCACTTCACATTCTAGACTTCTTTTCTGGTGAGCATTAAGGCAAATGAAGTAAATCCAATACACTCTCTAAAGGTCACTCTCCTTGTATCTCAGGTGGTTTACACCTCATGCTGCCTGCCTACATAATATCAACGGGCATAGCTGTTGACTGACCTCAGGTACAGATTTATGAAAAGGCAAGTGTCCAGCACCG
Source organism: Tinamus guttatus (assembly GCF_000705375.1). The sequence goes on along the minus strand of NW_010581208.1, from coordinate 87,056 downwards.
TTTGCTTGTCTTTGGTTCAGCGATCTGTTCCTGCCGTGATTTCCACATGGCGTGTAAGTAGGAAGGTCAAATTATTTTTCACCAACTAATCCAGCAGTCTAAGCGTAGGGGGTTGAAAAGTCAATTGTAAGTTAATGGGGTCATTCAACATGAAAGAAAAAAAAATGTTTGAAGAGTGAGATGTACTGTGGGTCCCTGACAGCAGAAAAAGTTGCCATCTTGAGAAAAAGAGAAAACAAATCCTTTGGTGACAGAATTGGATTTAATAAAGCAGGCATCCAAATATCCCAGTAATCAGAATAAGATTCAACATCAAATATATGGATGAGCAATGATACTCTATATCTGGGGCAGAGAACAAGCTGAAATGTCATTATTGGCCTCGAAACATGATTCTTTTTTTCATTCAGAGTAGACTATGTATCTATGACCAAATTTATAGTTTCTATAAGTTTAGAATGCATCCATTGCTGTATCTTCCAAACACTTAGGAAAAAAAGCACATAAACTCAACAAATAAATACACATCAAATTAAATTGGTACATCATAAAGCAGAGCCTTAAATAAGAAATAGCACAAAGACAGCTTTAATTATGACAGTTTATCAGGAAAAGTATAGAAAAGTCAGCTGTAGAAAAACTCCTTCTAACTGTCATCCCTATTTCATAAATGTATATAGTAATGTGTTTACAAACAGATGTACAGATTTCATAGAGTTAATGGGAATTTTAAAAAGAAAGACATCTGGGGAAATGATACAGGCACAGCCCATCAGCAGCCGCCTCACCATCTGACAGACATGTTAGTTCGAAGCTGCCAGTTGCCTATGGAACCTGCCAAGAGGCCAGATGCTACCATGGTTTAACATACACCAGAAATTGCTGCCCTAAGTAAAAAATAGGCTTAGCAAAATGTTCTATTGGTTAAAAAACCAAACAAATAAAACAAAATTAAACAACAAAAAAACACCCTACAACAGAGATGAAAATGAAAGATTTTAATAGCAAGGACTGAAAAGTCTTGTTAAACCTCTGTATCTTCTATAGAGATGGAAAGTTAATATTTCCTAATTGCTCAAACAGCCAGGCACACCTAGTATGCTATTTAGATATTCTGAATGTGTCTGCAACTGTTCAGAAAAATTTCCATTACTATAAGGAGTTGAGGATGGAGTCCTAACCCGATGAAATTTTAATTTCCATACATTTGAAAAAAAAAGTATCATCCTTACCTTAAGAGAAGCCCTATGACCACCTTTTGTGTAAGAGTTTTGTGAGACTTATGAACAGCTCCAGACTGTCTGGCAGTCTTCCTTGCAAAATACACAGCCTGTCTGGATTTTATGGCTAGATTTTAATTTGATTTGTTGATTTACGGATTTTTTTTTAATTAAGGTATTAGGAGTTTGGAAAATTAGAATTAAATCACATTATAAATAGTAAGTATTCAGAAAATTGTTTGGAAAAAGGTACATGAAAGGTTGGCTATATTAAATACTTAGTTCTATCATTTAACAGAGACAACAGATGTAGAGCATAAGTGTGTGTAAATTTAAGTATAGTTAAGAATATGTATGTACACACTGTACATATGTGTATGGTAGATACATACAGTTTCATGAAGGCAATTCTGAACAGTTGTTATAGTATGAGTATATGTTATCAAGAATTATTTTAGAGAAGGGTGCATCTTTCCTATAGGGAAAGTAAGGCTTGGACAGATGGAATGGCTCATCCCAGATTAGGCCTACTAAAAGCCATTACTTCTTACGTTGTCCCAGAAAATTCTGTAATCTCTCTTCTGCATCACGGCCTCCAACTGCCCATCAACCAAAGGCATGGGATGGGGTTGGAGAATAAAATTCTTGTCTCGCCTTCTGGATCTGATTCTCCCTCAGGTTTATCAAGGAAATTAGAATACTTTATCTGCAGACAGCTGTTTTCTTTTGCTCAAGACACCTAAAAATCACCCCAATTGCAGCAGTGTTACTGTTGCTTTTATCTCCTTTCATATGCACCGGGACACCTTGCATCTATGCAATGAGGAGAAGAGGGGAGATCTGGAGCAATGCATTTTGGTGGATCTAGCTGTACATAGGATCATTAGCCAGCAAACCGGTTTTGCGGCATCTCCTCAGCTTTTGTCATATTCTAGGAAGGAGCAGATAATGCTTCTTAAGTCTGCTATCCTTGATACTAGATAGATTAGGAGTTTCCTCTTCCTATTTCTAGCAACTAGACACAAACCAGCCTGTCAGCCACTGGCAGTAGCAGAACTTGATCAAAGATGAGCAACTGAGTGATGTCCTGCCAATTAAAATCCTCAGACATGCTGCTTGGCAGATTTCTTAGTTGGACTACCCATTTGTGTGTGTAAGCTGGGATCTGCTCTGAAGTCACTGGCCCATGTGCATCTTTCACATCTTCACTTGGGTAATAGAAAAAAAAAGATCCTGCTAACACAGATGTGCAGAGACTGCACAGAGCACAGCTATTTTTTTTTCTAGCATGATACTGCAAGTTGATACAGTAGTGGATCAAGCCGTAGAAGGGCAATGTGAGAATGAATAGACCTTGCACAGTTGTTTGTTATTTTGACATTGTGGGCCCTCCCATCACAACATACAAGTGGGTTCTGCAGGATCATCTCTTACCTTGGTTGCAGATGACAAAAAACTGTGTGGCTCGTTGGGGCTGTATGCCCTTCCTCCAGTAGAACGGAACTTCATATGGAAAACAGGCCTCCCAGCTTTTCCATATGGTCAGTAATAAATTATATTTGCCTTGTTATTGAACAATAACAGTTGCTATCATGCTGAGATTATGCTTGTGCAGTTATGCTAAGGCTAAGAATAATGTTATCATGTTACTTACAAACATATTGAAAAGCTATGTTCAGACAGTTTCTCCTGTTGCTGACATGATAGGCGATGCCCCTGTGTGCTCATGTCATCAAAAATAAAGAGTTTCTGTGTGTGATCCAAAGCTCTTGAAGAAAGGTGGCAAAATTTTGAGACACTGGCACATTTCACATCATACAAGGCTGTGGAAATTCCTGAATTCTCCTGAGCGGACACTGTCCCAGTATAAGTGGGGAGGAAAGAGGCTGTTGGTTTGTGCCTTACCAATACACTGAGTCATAGTGTAGCCCAGTGCTGCTCTTTGGGCCTGTCTTCTGGAGTGTTAGGAGACCAACTAGGAACTCACAGAGTGCACAAGACTGAGGCGAGTTTCCTCGTAGGTCCTTGTACAATAGTAGTCTTTATCTGAGACTACTGACACTGGAGTCTTTCAGTCATATCTGATCACATTAAGATCATTTCTGACCTTGGAAGTACTACTATGACCCAATAAAAGCAATGAAGCCTCCTTCTGATCTCTCAAGCCTGAATGATTTTTTCAGTGCATTTCAAACAGGAAATTTTCACCCTGGATGGGATAGATCTTGTTTAGCTCTTGTGGATTAGAAAACCACAGGTGGTTTTCTAATTATGTTCAATAGAAAATTTTGAGCGTGGCCCATGAAAGCTGCTTGTTGTTGGCATCCTACTTTGTGTGTGTTGTTGTCAGGGTACCAGTTATTATGGCAGCTAGCAGAAGCATCCGCCTGACTGGACAGCCACATGCTGGATGTGGCGCAGCAGAAAGCAAATACTGGGCCAGACTCTCTCCTGTGCTGAAATATGCTCTAGGCAGTCTCTTCTGTGTGACTGGCAAATCATACCTTTTTTTTGATATTCCAGTTCCATTATAGACTTCAAATCATAAGATGGAAAAGTTCCAAGGATCTTTCATTATTGGAGACTGACATCTACCATTCTGCTTTCTACCACCTTCAGAATAGCTAATGTTGAGATTTTAAGGCACTCTGTGGCAGCCGAGGCCTTCTGGAGTGCTGGAGTTCAGAGCGGAACAGTAGCGATTCCAGCTAATGAATGCAATCTCCAGGAATGCTTCTGTAATGAAGTGTGGAATAATCACAAGGATAACACCGTATCTTTTTTTAAGTAAGTTGTTTGTCAAATAACCACCTTCTGAAATCCTCATCTGGAACTGACACTGAGCAATGTTGAAGTCTAAGAGGGCAGATCATTTTTTAAGCACATCTCACTCTGTCTTCCTGCTTTGTCATATCTGGTAGATTTTACTCTGCAGTTAACCAGTTCTGCAAGGCCACTAAGGTTCACCAATTTAGCACTCTTCCTCTTTCCTTAGTTTTGAAGGGAATTGCATTCTGCTACCTCACTCCATCCTCTTACTCATCCTGTTGAAAGGAGTGGAAATATCAGAAAAAAAATAATTAACATTTTGTACTAATTCTTAGGCTTTTTTATCTGGATGAAAGAAACCCTGAGTACAAGTCTGATGCTAAGCGTTACCTTTACTGACTTCAGTGGGAATGAAAAGCATATATTAAAAAGCATAATATGACATTAAATTATTTATTAAGAACTAATGGATTTCAAACTTGGGGAATATGCAAAATGATGATACTTTAGCCTGAGCTTCAAATATACATTCATTTTACATTTGAAGAATAGCTATTTAACATATGAGTATAATTTTGTCCAATGACATCAGGTATTGTTGAAGAACTTCCTTATAGTTAGAAGCTTGATAGATTCCTTTATGAACAAAATGTAATGTTGTTAAGTTCTCTACCTGTCACATGAAGGATTAACTCATTCCTTATTATTCAACCTAAAAGCTATGTTACCTGCCATATCCCTCTAGTGAAGAGCTTCAGGGACAAGTCTACTCGGAAACATTATTTGGATTCTTCATCTTCTTCCAGCTATAAAAACCTGTACATTTTGTCACAACAATTAACTCAGTCTAGCTTCATAGTGCCTTTCCAGGGCAGAATATGGCAAATGGCAATCTTTCCCATCCCATTCCCATTGGTAAACCAAGGCAGAGTTGTTGAATATTTTTGTGATAAGCAGACCTCACCGCACTAACAGGCACATCTCACATGATGGTACATTATGCACTGAAAATAACAGTTCCTTCCCATTTATAAAATTCAAGGCTTGGTGGTAGAGGACAGGAAACTGAGATGTGTTTTTCTACTCTGAGGAATGTACCCTGTCATGTAGTACAGCAATAAATGCAGAAAAATGACATGTAAAGTGGAGACCTTTTTAATGGCTATAACACTGGTTGTGTGAGCTAATGCTCACACTGCACTGGCTAGTGGTGGGCCAGTGATGGTTTCTATTTCTTTATAGTCAGTTACTTCATGGTGCTGTGGTCTGTAGCTGAGAGATTCGCTCTGACCGTTTATCTCACCCACGGTCAGATGAATTGGATGTCCTGAACTGGATCCTCACTTGGGATCTGGGTTTTGTTTCACGACCTTATGAGAATTAAGAGAACCAGTGGGTTAAACTTCAACAGAAGAATTTTTAAAAAAAAACATTTTCAAAATCCCTGTGGAGGAACACTGCAAAGAAATGTAGGGTCTTTTCCCAATAATCAAGCACTCACAAGTGTTGGATTGGCTACAGACTATCTTACATGTCCTTTCCTGGCTGGGAAAAGCCCCCATTTAAACCCACTATACTAACAGTAGCTGACATCTGAAAAGGACTCTACGTCTCTCTATACTGGTTTATTCCAATAGTAGAGAGTAGTTCTGGTCTTCCTGGTAGTTACTTTCTTGAGCTGAGATGAAGAAATTTTATTGCCAGGTATTTTTTTCCCCATGTAGCTTGAAAAGCATACTTTGCATTAGAACATTTTGCAATCCGTTATACAGAAGAGAAATAGCAGTCAATAAGAGATTGAGATACCATAAAAAGCAAGGAGCCTGTTTTGTTCTCTTTGTGGCACTCTGTTTAAAAGCTCTTCACATAACTGGGTTCTATGACCATTTCTTTATTCTAGGGTAAAAGTACATTTCATCCCTCCTCCTGATCCTTTAGTGATTTTTCATTCTTTGTACAATAACTTAGAAAGCACTCATCCTGTTTAAACACATCTGTGATTTTATTTTCCTTCTAATGGCCACTTCTCCTTGGTCTGTGTTGATTCCACCAGTATGACTTTCAATTGTCTGACCTTCTCTTTAATGAAGATGTATATATGATGTCCAGTCAAGTTTTACAAGACTGTGTTTTAAACTTTGTTCAAGCTCCTTTTGAGTCAATATATGCCCATTCTGGGTGCCTGTAGGGGGAGCGTCTGTATTTTGCGGGTTTGGCAGATCCCATACTGTTCTCATAATGTGTCTTTGTCCAGTGCTTTCTCTTTCTGGATTCTGCTGTGAAACAACCTAATGCTCCTTTTTAAAAATTGATTCTTATGGCTTTTAATCTTCCCATAGGTAATGTGATGAGCATTTCATCTGCCTCCGTTTCTGTGGTTTGTGCACGAGCCCAAAACAATTGAGCGGCCTGCTCAGTGTCACGCTCCGCACTGGTCTGCGTGCTCTCTTTGAAGGCTTGCAACTGTTTAGCCAGCATATGCAAAAGAAATGTTCAACATTTTCACACATGGTAAACATTTTCCCCTCTGCTGGACTGCCCTCATTCTGTGCCATTCGCATATCTGCATAGCACTTATTTTCCACCATGTTTATTACTTTTGCTTTTTCGCCCTCCCTCTTCATCTCAGGTCTTGTATCTCTTTCCTGTTGTGCAGACTAACCTAGCTGGGGAGGTCGTGTGGTTCCCTTCTGCGGCTACTTGCTTGCCAACCGTGTGCTGTGAGCCATTCCAGCCTGGTTTTACTCTGTATTTTCATTAGTTGCCTGGAACCCTAGGCACCCCTGCTATTCGCACTGACTTTCCCTGTGCCTGACTGCACTCAGTTAACAGTCGTCATTTTTTATCTCTCTTTGAAGCTTATTGTACTGATCCTGTGTGCGCCTATTTGGGCTGTAGCTAATCCATAATTTAATGTCGGTGCACTGACTGTTAACGTTTTCAGTCTGGCCTATCAAAAATAGAATCGGCAAAACCAACAACCGTAGAGCTTGTAACTTTAGCATGTTCATGCTAAACATGACCTGCTCATTTGGTGATGTAAGCTTTCATTGCAACTTGTACCTACATCAGTTCCTCAACTATTTACTCACACAAACATGATTTTCTCTAACTACAGATGTCTCCTTTGGTACATAATGATTGTATCTCTGCTCCACACACACTTGTATTTGTCCTGCACATGCATTTGTCCTGTTAGTGCTTGCTGCAGCAAGGTGCCTCATTAAGTGTTCCAAAGGCATATGGTAGCCTTACAACGGAGGTGCACAGAAAAACTGCTTGCAGACATCTCAGCTGGAAGGGATCTCCTGGCCTTGTGGACGCAGCATCAAAGAACTGACAGTATTCCCGCACTACAAGATGCCTTTGCCTGAGCTTGAAGCACTCAGATTTACTGCACTGTATCCACATGTCCCAGTAGTTCTGAGAAGTTGGTGCATCTCACCCTTTTGAGTCCAATGAACAGCCCTATTGAAACTTTGTCTTAAACAAGACTACAGACAACAGCTAACACTTTCCCTCCCCCTCTCCAGTATATATTTGTTAATGTATAGCCTTTACAATTGCAGGCCATCTGTCTGCTTCAGATCTTACAACTCCATCCCCACCAGCTCTGTCCATCTGGCACCATTTTTAGCAGCATTTCCAGTTTAGGAGCCCACTGATGGCATAGTCTTCCATTTTAAGTAGCTGCCAAATCAGCTTCCTTGTAACATAAAGCCTTGGCTCTGTAAAGCATGATAAAATGAGCTGAGGTTTCTCAAACATAACTCCAGCTGAGACTTCTCTAGCACAACTGTTTCACTTAACTGCTAGCAGGCAGCCATAATACTTCTCTCCCATCACGATCTCATATCCTGCTATCAGTGATCTTAAAGTGATATAGTCACTAAAGGGGATTTAAAGGTGTGCCGTTGGAAGGAGTTCTCTAACATACTCTAAGATAGCCTGAAAGTCTCATCTGGACAAAAATGGCGATAGCTGATTGTGTTGCAGCTGAAGAAGAACTAGAATAGCTACATATAAATCATGCCTAAGCATGTAATTTTTTTTGCATCAATACATAAAATGATCTTTGGAGAATTCAGATTATTAGCAGTCTGCTCTCTTATAGGCCATGCCACATATAGGATAACATGACAGCATTATAGGTGGGAAGGTGCCTGAATGGTGCCTGGGAAAATAACAGGGTAAAAGAAGTTAGCTGGGTTTGTGCCACTATTTGAGTTCGGAAGATGACAAGGTCTGGAAAGCTAATATGATAGATTGTGGTGAAAGAAGCTGGGTAATAGCATGATAAGGGCATGTGTATTTGCGGAGATGTCAGTGTGGGGTTTATTCATCTAGGGCTTATTGAAGTAAAGCTGGGTTTAGCCTGGAACAAAGCCAAACCTGGGAGTGGCTAGTGGAAGCAAAGAAGTAGAGATATGGCCAATCTTAATGGGAATTGTCAAAACTGAGGAAAGACATCATGAATTTTTTAGGTAAGTGAGGAAAGCTCTTGGTCACTTGATAATCGAGGATAGTTGGAGCCAGTAATGGTTTTTCCATTAATTCTGTTCCTTAATGTCACCATATGTCACTAATGTCACAGCTGCCTGCCAGGAGTGAGCTACAGAACAGGCTATAACTGTATCTTCACTAAATATGTTCTGAGTTGGCAGCAGGAGTATTTTAGGAGGGAACTGCAGCCTTGCAATATGAGAAGCTTAAGAAGAAAGGTATGCAAACATGAGAATGCTAGATACTCAGGTGGGAAGTTATGCTTTTTAGCATGACTGAAAATAAATCATAATCAGCTTCATGTCCGCAGGATTACAAAGTAAAAGTTGGAAAAAATGAATTTCAGTAATTCAAAATGAAAATACAATATGTTTCATTTTTAACACCAATGAAAATATATTTTGTTGTATTTAAGCCCATTGCATGACTCTGGGACTTAAGTGGCTGTGGGGCTTAATTCAGGTATTTTGAACAAGTGCCAGCATAAGTGATCCTGAAAATTATACCATACTTCAGGTTCAAAAAAAAGTGCCCCAGCAATTCTCTGTCCTCTTGCAAGAAAGGCTAAGTTTATCCTTGTACAATCTCTGCTTTAGTCCCAATGTTTTCCTAATTCAAATGTATTACAGCTTCTCTTACTCACATGCCTCTGTCACTGTACCAGCCAACCTTTATCTCCCCCTCCTCCCTCCTTCTTAAAGTCTTCTTAAAAGAGCTTAAAGTTTGAAAAAAAAAAAAGAGAAAAAAGCAGCACAGATAATGTTCTGTTTTAGTTTTGGCATCAGAAACCAGAGGTGACCACAGAAACTATAAACATGTCATTTGTATTTTGGTGTGCCTGTTGACAGAATTACTGTTAAGAATTCATCTTCCAAATGCTAGCAATTCTGTAATGAGCATGTGAGCACAGTACTTGGACTGCAGTGTGAGTATAGTACTTGGACAGCTGACAGCTTGGCAAAAAAAAAAAAAAAAAAAAAAAGACTGGTTTCTCCTCTTTGTTCTCTGTCACTTTGTAGACACCAAATCAGAAATCCAACTTAGAAAAAACTGATCACAGAACACAGGGAATCAGTCATCTGCTTGACCTGCTCTAAGAAAGTTAACAGTGCCAGAAGACTCCAGAGTTGCTTTGAAACAGAGAGCCTCAAGATTTAGAAGAGGGGATATATTCAGCATATGTTATTTACAGAGACATCTCTCTTTTGCGTTCTCTATTATTTCTTCTCTCCGGATGGTCGAATTGGGCTGTTATATTTTTTAATTATAGACAATATTTGAAAGTGTGCAAACATACAACTTGTGCCTGACATGTTCTGGGCATTAGACCCCAGCTTCCTCATGTGAGTAGTTTTCTCTTTCTGTCTTTTTCCTTCTGATGACCAATAGCTTCTTTTTCTCTCTTTCGTGTTCCCTTCCCTAAACTGGAAACTACCATTTGGACACAATTCACCTGCTCTTTTCTCCAAATGTACCCTTTGCTGTGTATTTCAAATTGACACCTTTCATAGGGGATGAAAATGGGGAAAAGTTCAAATAAGTATGATACAAGAAAAAGAATTAAGAGATGATTTACAACCTCAGACTCTAAAAAAAATAAAAAGGACACAAAGACCAGATATGAAGTAAATTGTTGCTTTGATAAAAAAGAAAATGAGAAGGACCAGGGAAACATCCAGGAAGAGTCGCAAATGAAATAAGACAATGCAAAATGTTATGCACAGTGGGGTCACAGTGACCTAATTAAGGCAGGCTAAATCCAGGCCCTTTGGCTTCAGAATGCCTAAATCTGTATCCTAAGATATCCTATCTCTTAGAATATGGCTTACTAGAATATTAATAGTGATTCCTTAACTCCAAAAGCTGCCCTCTATCTGCCCATTGCATGCAGTAAAGCAATTTGGAAAGCAGTATGTGTTCCCTAAGCTGCAAGGGGTGGACCCGTTTATACCTTGCCTGGCTATACCCTCTCAGTCCCATGTTCCCCTCAACCATAATACAACTACATGATCATGAATTACATTGGTTCTCACCCTACAGCTGCTCTAGGTATAGTGAAACAGAGCTTTTTTCTTACTCAGTGCCCAGAAAAAGGCTGCATAAACTTGATAAGAAATGGTTGACTGGTTTGTCCGAATGGCTGTAGTGATCTATCAAGCTAAAGCTATACAGTGCAGAAAAGAAGCCAGAGATTCAAAAGATTCAGTAATCCTGACACTTTCTGGTCCATTTCACATAAATATTGGTACCATCTTTTGCAACAAAACATTATCATGGAAGACGTATTTTGATCTCAAATCCCTCAGGACTTCTGCTAGGCACCACAACATTTGGAAGAGCAAAGGAGCCAACAAAACCCAGGAGTGCGCAGAGCAGCTCATTTGTTTTGGTTGCAATGACTGTGGTCAAGCTAGGCCTGTTGTTAAAGCTGTTGGATGAAGGGCACTAGCAACACATAGTTTTGAGCGCAGCACATGGTAAGAAGTGGATTAGATCACACTTTCCAGCAGCAATGTCGTCTTTCTTAACTACTGTATCCACAATGCAGATAAAGTAACTGTGCAGGTATTTTCCCGTCACATAAGGAAAATAGAGAAAATTTTCAGCTATTTGGATTTTCTATGATAATTCATTCTTATAGGGAGAGCTGTTTGCAGACTTCCTCCACTGTATTTGAGTTTCTTAATCAGAAATAACTGGCACTGACAGTCACTGAAATATGATATAGCATATGGACAATATTTTGGATCTGAAGAGGCCATGTTCAAATCTTGGCTTATTCTCAGGTTTCTGTGACTTCTTTTATGACTATAATATACTCTTGTACTTTAATTCTTCATTTAGGAGGAGAAAAAATAATTAAAAAATCATAATTTATGGATTTCATTCCCACAACAGTTGAGGGAATGAAATCCATACATTTTAGTGAACTATTTTAATCCTCTAGTGGTGGAGTTTATAAGGCTATTTAGAAAATAAAATCAATTGGATGTTGTTGTAGTCATAACTGATTATTAAATATTTGAGGTTGTTTTAAGATGGGTCCATAGATACTAAGATAGTTAAAAAGGAATGGAGTTGGATTTTTTTTTTTCCAGCACCTTTGCACAGTTTGAAATATCTGAAACAGGCATAATACTTAGGTGCAAGTAAGCACCATCTTTGTTCTTTTAACAATGAGAGCCATTATACCCCGTCTTCCTGAAATGCTACAGGGGAAAGCAAAAATGTTGCATTTATAATGCAGCAGAGAAGATTTTCTCCAAACTGTGCTGCACGCCACATATGACAACAAAACCCATTCCTCCCCTGCCATCTCAAAGCCCAGTGGTGCCAAACAAGCAGCCTGGGGTTAGAAATGAGCTGCTTCCACTGTGCTGAGCTGGCTCTCGTCTCACTTCCGAGGTAGCTCTGGGGCTCCATCCAGAAGGGTCCGGGTCGGCCGGGGGCTCCCATGACAGGGGAGGCGCCGCTGTGCAGAGCAAGAGCTGGAGCACTCCCACCACGAGTCAGGGAGGCTGGTGCTCTTCAGCGTCTTCCTCCCACACACATTTGGTCCAAAGCTTGCTACAAAGATACAGGTAGCTCTGACCAGAGTGATGCTCTGGCGAGTGACCAGAGTGATGCTCAGCTTGTGGCGCTCCGGAAGAGTGTGCTGGGTTGGGAAGAGTGTGCTGGGTTGGCAAGAGTGTGCTGGGTTGGCGAAGGCCACACACAGCAGAAGAAACAAAATAGTATTTCAAATATTGAGAAATTATAGCTGCTCCTTTCATTTCCCATCTTTCCTATTTCATAAAGGACCAAGATAACAAAGAATCAGCAAGACTCATTTCAGTCTGATTTATTTTGCTTAAATGAAAAAAGGGTATTCAGGGTACATGATAAAGCAACTTGTGTTGAGTTTTGGCTTTTGTTAGTTATGGTGAATTTGTGTGGAAAAGTAACATTTAAAGTGCATTTGTATTTTAAAGAATATTCCTAATGGTTTGCTAAGTTCAGGTTAGAGATTGCACAGTTACTCATTCTAGTCAAATGCCAATGACAGGAAGGGCAGCAAATCAAAGTTAATTTGTAATTGAAAATGACTATTACTAAAAGCAATTTAACTTTAAAGTATCTTGACATATTTGAAGATGAATTACTCTGAATAGCTTTGTTGTTTTAAATAGGCTTAGAACATTTAAAAGAAGGGAGGGTTACTGTTTTGTAAGACTCGTCTTGTACATGAGATACTCTGCAATCTTTTAATGCTAAAAAAGTCAGACCAATCTTCAATATAAATTAAATGACAATTAAAGGAGACTTGACATTATCACAATAAATTCAGGCATGTCTTTAATAGAAATCTTTAAGTATTGTGGCTTACAAAATATTATTGTGACATTTGGTACTGTGAGGTATTATCTGCTATGTCTATAAGGCGCTCAGTGATATTTAATCTGCCTTTACAGTTTTGTTTTGTTTTTAAGGTGAAAATCTCTACTTTCACATTTATGATTCTATTTCAGTTTTAGCAGTTTTTAAAACATTTGCAAAAAAAGTTAAAACTACTTATTTGCACACTTGGCATGATTTTAAGGTTTTAGTGATGTTATTAATTTTGCTGTCAGAGTAAATGACAGTTGCACTGGACTGCTGCAAGGGAAAAATAGGGGTTGAGTTTGGTTGTTTGCTCTACTGTATGGAAAGTCATGTACATACAGAATGGAAAGAACTGCATTTACAATCACTGCAGCTTTCCCATTTGTAGCAAAAGTGGATCATAGGCCATGCAGCGGTTTCCTGGCGGTGGCTGAGACAGCGACATGGGATTTGGAACAGAGGGAAATTACTTACTTTTGCCTGAGGTATAGAGAGCAGGGACACTCTGATAAAAGTCCTTTTTCAGTTACTAATTATCTTGCACGAGTCACCCATCCTGCCACTGGCGTTTCACTGCAGCGAGCAGCAGCAGCCTGCAGGTTACCAGCTCCAGCGCATACCCAGGGACTGGCGCCAGTGGGAATGTGCTGATCAGTGCAGCCCAAAGTGCATCTGCAGGGACAGTTGGCCACATGTGAAGCCTCCTTGGCCATCTCACTGACTACTGGAATACCAGCTTTCAACCACTAAATAATTAAGAAATTGCCAAGGCATGAGCTGCTGGGTTATTGTCATGCTGACTCCCTCAGGACAGAGTGATAGAGCCTGAGAAGAAGCAAGCCTATGTGAGCCATCTTTTGCTCAGATTTTGACATCGACATCCTTAGTTTTGCAATCTGCATTTGGCAGAGAAATCTTCAGGCGAAACGTGTTTGGTAATAGCTTACAAGTCCTTAAGGATAGAAGGGAAAAAAAGAGAGGGCAAAGAATTACTTAGCAGAATTACTAAAATAAAACAGAATAGAAGATACATGACAATATAGGTATATGATCAGAATTTAGAGTTTTGTTTTGCTTCTATCCAAGGAAATAGCAGAAACTTAAGCAAAAACCTTGTGCAGCTGGATAAGAAAAGCTCTGCTTCTGTACAGGCACATGCCCCATGCAATTCTAAACTACTTGAACAAATTCAATCTACATGCTTAATTTGTCATTTTTACCCATAAGGGTCCAGTTTTTGAATGCATTTGCAGTAGTAACTGTTGAAAATGCGGACATGGAATTACAAGCACAGGTGAGACTGACTTTTAATTAAAATGTGACCTTTAGGCTTGCACAGTATGAAACATTAGTAAAATGGGAAAATATCCTGTGCTGGCAGACAGATGGATTAGCTATTCTAACAGGCATCTATGATTCAGTGTGCTTTTTTTTTTTTTTCTTGTTTACATGGAGTCTCAAACCTGCTTGCAATGAGCAAAACCAAGAGAGAAGTTTATCACTGCTGAAAAGAAACCCAGTTCATCTGCAGCTTTCCCTGATCTCATCCTGTTGACTGTAATAACTGATATGCTAACACTCAGCTAGAGCATTATATCTGCATAGCTATAGAGGCAGCCTTTCTACAGAGAGACAAAACCTTAAGTTAAACCTGCCCCAATATTACTTTTATTATTCCAAAAAAAAAAAAAAAAAAAAAAGAAAAAGGGTCCTTTAAAGCTCCAGGCTCTTGGGCTTCTATTTCCCTTCCAGACCGGTAGTATAATAATCTTTATTAATGATGGTCATATTCTTCGTATTTTTTCCTCTCAAATTTACTGCAACACTACTGCTTAGTGCTTGTGGGCATGCCTGAAGCAAGCTGATGCCTGAGGATCCACGTGTCTCCAGACTACCCTTGGGAATAATGTTACCTGCTGAGTAGGAGCCCTGCTATACAGCACCAGGTGAGGAGCAGGCTAAGCAGCAGTTAGCAGTGTGGGCACACAGTGGCGAAGGCTGGTAGTGTACTGGCGGTATCAGCAGGAGCACAGCCAGGAGATCGAGGGAAGTAGTTATTCTCTCTTGGCAATCAGTAGACCATATCTGGAATACCCTGTCCAATTTGGGCATCACCAGCACAATAAGGATGCTGATAAACTGCAGCAAGGTGAGCACCACCAAACTGCTCAACCTGCAGCAGGCATTTCAGGTGCCAAAGGAGAAGAGAGAAGCAGAGCCCAGCACTGTGGTGGTGTGGGCGAGAGACAATGGAGAAAAGAATGAGATAGAGGATGCTCCAACCAAGGGAGAAATAAGGGGAAAACAAATAATTATAAGGATGATTAAGGAGCGGCACAGATCTCACAGAGATGCTGTGTGGCCCCTTCCATGTGTGGAGAGTTTCCGTGTGGACAAAGCCCTATGCAACCCAGCCCGACCGAGGGCTGACCCCGCTGGGAGCAGGGCATTGCACTGAGACCTGCTGAGGTCCTTCAAGCCTGAAGGCTCCATTGATTATTCTGCAAGCCTGGGATGTGTTGGAGCCTCCACTCTGCCACTGCCGGGAGAGCTATGCCGAGGTGTCAGTAACCATGGGAATTTAGAAAGGGGGTGAGTAAGAAAGGCTTTTGCAGACACAGCCTACGGTAAAAACAAAAGATGAGAACCTTCTTTTAAAATGCAAATGAAGGCTCTCAACATCAACACAAAAGAAGCTAGCTACTAATCTCTTAACTGATCCCTAATTGCTCAGGGCTCTATTCCACTGTGCTGCATTATATTCTTTGTTCAAGAAATAGCCATACATTCCCGCAGGCTAAAAGACCAAACATGCAGGTTAAGGGCAGGTTATTCTGTGAGAGACAGATATGTATGCACAGTGTTTGGGTGAGAGTGGATAGTGGCTGGTGATTAATTGGTCACTAGTTTCTAGAGAGCAATACAAACTAGGGCCTAGAGTTGGCGGACACATTGTGGTTTTTCCTTTTTTTTTTTTTTTCTTTTTCTTTCTTCTTTTTTCTTTTTCCATTTTCTTTCAACAGAAAAGGCCTGGCCACACCACATGCATGATACATGGGGGACAACAGAGAAGTAGGAAAGTGCATATTCCAAAAACATTTGAAGTGCCCAGCACCTTTCAGCCTACTGTCATGTTTTCTATCAGATAATAACTTGTTCCAAGTTGAATTACCATGGTTGGCTGCACCCTATCACACCTCTGGATTAGGAAAGTGGCACTTAGATGCATTTGTAAAGTATTTCTTGATTATTCACAAGTTAGCTCCTGACGAGCTGTCTGCAGCAGAGCGCCCCGTTCTCCCCATGCGCACAGCAGCAGCAGCAGCTCTGAACCATGCGGCAGGAGGCCAACTTTCAGGGATTAGGATGACCTTCAAACTGTCCCTGCACCACGGCAGTGAGGGGTTTTGGGGCGAATTTGGCGATAAGCCGGTGGATTACTGGGTGATACCATGTCAACACCTTGGATAAGCACTCGCGAAAGAGACATATCTGAAGAAATTATTTCAAACAGCAGCACTTCAGAGCAACAACAGGAAAAAAAAGACTTAGGGGAGTTCTTCTGTATGAATCAGTTTCTCAATGTCAACCTACAGCCTTTTATTTACAGGAATATTTATATAACAATAATAAAAGAAGTAATATTGGATATTTATGAACAGTTACTTATGGGAAAGTACTTGGAACAATAAACTTTCTGAATTACTACTATCTGCATAATATTATTGTTGCTGTTGTTATTAATAGCAGTATTAATGCAGCAGTCCTTAAGGACAACACATAAAAACAAAGCATTAATTGTTCTGGGAACTGTGCACATACAGGGCAGGAATAAAAATCACTACTTGCCTCCTAATAAAGTACTATTATGCTTAAGGATATTTCAATAACTTTGACGTGACTTGCCCAAGAATAATATTTGGTGTTAAAAATGGAACTTCAGAAGATCTGATAGGAATTCTTAGAAATGCCATCACAGAAAGAAGGAAAAAAGTCCCAGTATGAGGTTTTGCCTGTTTGGATTATTCTATGTAGCACAAAAAGGTAAAAGGCTTTTTTTTTTTTTTTTTTTCCAAGCAACAAAGAACTATTGAAAAAGGAGCTGAGTTAGACATTGCATAGGTATGTTGAAGGACAACAGAAGACATAATGGAGCTGCTGGAGCACCACAGTTAAAGACCACTGAGATGCACAAGTGTTTTCATTTGGCAATCTTCATTGTTTAGATATTTGTCAACTGAAAAAACCCTCGTCTACCGACATAAAATACACAGCTGAAAGTTTAAAAAAATCCAAGAAATTGAAATGAAACTGTTTAGCACAAATGAATCAAAATTTGCACAAATGAATCAAAACTGCATTTACACTGCAAAGTGTAAAATGCTCAGACTTAATTTCTTAGAACTTTTCTAGCACTTAAATAAATGTTAGAAAAGAGGTTTTTAGAGATTTATATATATATATATTCTGAAGAAAATTAGGTTCTATTTGAACAGGCTTCAAAATATCTTCAAAGAAAATACTTCAAAAATCAAGTTCCGTCAAATATATTATTTTGCACATTCTGAACCATATGCATTGTTATTTATGGAAGGAAAAATTTGCATCATATCACATCCTCTGTGCATGTCTCAGTATTTGTATAAAAGCTGGGACTTCTCTTACTCTTTTTTTTTTTTTCCTACATCTACAGTTACTGGGGAGAAAAGAAGGACAAATGTGCCTTTCAGGTCACTCAGAAGACATCTGGTAGTGCTGGATGTTGAGAGAGAAGGCAGAAGCCATTAAAAATTTAGGAAAATAATAGAAGCAGCTTCAGCTTCATAGTGAACAAGGCCAGGTCTTCCTACTGACTGTGAGATAACTCTGCCTGCTAAATTATAACCATTTGTGATCTGCATGGCTGTTAGGGAAATAAAATTCTATTTTTAGACTCGTGGCCTGGGGTATGAAGCAGTTGTATCACCTCATGCTGAACTGATATTCTTCTTCACCATCCCTTAGGACTGTTTGCATATGGCATTGGAAACACAGAATATCTGTAAGCTGAAACCTGTGATCTTTACCTTCACTTGGCTTTTTAGACACACCTCAGATTATTCACCACCTATTTTCTCCCTAGCATTAAACCCCTATTAAACCCCTACATTTTTTGAAGAAAATGTTAGGTTAAACAACCCAGGATTAATGTCCTTTTTGTTTGTTTGTTTTAACAGCTGTGGGGTATGGCTTTTGTAAAGTATCTTTTTCTTTGGTATCAAGAATTTGCATATCTAGTTCATGAACACTGCAGACTTGAGAAACACAAGCTATACTGAGCATTCATGGAGTGCTCCAGTTTTGCTGCTTCTTTGTGTACTGTCCATTATGATCCATTTAATAGAATGATCCATTTAATAGAACGATCCATTTGAATGATCCATTTAATAGAATTGGGTTTCTAGTAATCAGGAATTTATTGTCTCATTGACTGAAGACTCAGATCATGATGCTCACAGTCTTCCTCACAGTTTTAATCTCTTACTTGGCATTACTTTTCTTATATTACAGGTAATATGCCAGTGTTCATACTGGATGATTTGATGATTTCACTGTGATTCTTTCTTGTATGATCAGTATGCCCTGGTCCAAAGGAGGACAAGGAGGCAGGGGAGTCCTGCTGGTGTGAAGCACAGCGCTGGTGATATGCTCTCAGAGGGGCATGGGGACGGCTCATTATTTTAAAGTGAAGTTGATTGCCTTGCTGCTAACTGTCTATAGGATCAGCTTTGAGTCCCAGCACTGGTTTTACTCACTGTGGTGCTGAATTAATTTGCGCCTCACGGCAGGGCATGATCCTAATTCCAAAGCAATGAGGTCAGCTGGCCGGAGAGTCAGTCGTTACCTCAGTAGCCCAGAGAAAGGTCTCAGAGTTAACTGCAGAGCAGCAGCATAGCTGTGACCCTTGAAAAGCACGAAAAGTACGACTTACACTCTAATTGCAGGGAAAGCTGTTCTGATTTTTTGGCAAAATGAACAAAATTTTAAAGGAGGAAAGACCAACACCAGAATATATGCAGGAAGATCACGTTCTTAAGCAAACGCTTCTCTTTTCGTAATGCAGAAGGCTTATCCTGTACACCTAATTACATTGTTGCCATGCACACCAGCCTGGAAATAAGGTTACAGGAAATAGGAACTGAGCCTTCATTATGGGGAGCTCATACAACATGCTAACCATGGTAACTTCTCACAGCTGTAACATTAATACTGTTTAGTAACTCAGACAAAAAAATGAACACTGCATCTCCAGTAAGTGCAATCCAAGATCTGAGATGCCTGGAGCTAAATCTCTAAGTGGATGCATTATTTTTATCACAATAACTCACTTTTCAAGCCTAGTCTAAACCAACCCCAATTTATGACTCATTGACTCCACCATTGCCTCCAACCCAAACAGAATCTAGCACTTTGGGCAACTCCGTATGCTACTCCTGCTTCTCACAGATGGGCCTAGCTCTTTGCCCTCCAGACATCCCCCGTGTGCCAACTGTATATACATATTCCCCTCGACAGAAGCCTTGCTTCCAGTTTGCAGCCAATGTGCTGTGTCATGACACAGCTCCATCCTCCAGGACTCTCCGTTAGGGCACTGCCTTTGAAGAGTGAATGTCCTTGGCTTTTCTCATGTCCCAGCCCTCTTGGTGACCCTGTCTTCTTGAATGCCACAGGCTGCTGGGATAACACATATCAAAGGGACACAAAGATTGAAACTGGAATATTCCGAGAGAAGGAAGATTTGGAGTATAATTTACTTATTATTGTGGCATTCCTTTCAGTAAAAAAAAAAAAAAAAAAGAAAGAAAAAAAGAAGAAAAGCTCAAAATGTTGATAGTCTTCAGTCAAAAAGGCAGCTTTTCTTACCTATGATTCTTTTGAGAAGTCAAAAGTCTGGTGTGCCTGATTTCAGTCAGAGCTGTTAGGACAGGTGTACTAAGGCTGGGACACTTGCACGCTCTGCAACCTGGTTTACAATAACTTTGAGGATGCCACCCACAAGTACAGAAACAAAAAGCTTAGGATATAACAGCAAGGATGAAGGCTCTCCAGAAAGAGTGAGGTAGTCCATACCTAAACCAGGATATGATAAACTGATGCTTGTTGATTAGGGAAGTTAGTTACCTGTGCATTCTGGCATTAAGTCAGTGGACATCAATTTGACTGCTGTTTCACTGAACCATTTTTGCTTTAGCATGAGGCTAAAGAAATAGTAAAAATGTGTATTTGTCCAGAGAATATAATTGCTTCTCAGAAATAATGTGATACATTCAGTACATTAATTCTTGAGGCCCTTAAGTTGTACAAATGAGAAAATAATTTATGATTCTGAACTGCATCTGAAAGGATGGTTCACAGGTTCACTCATGTGAACCAGAAATATTAAACAGACTTGTGATTATTTCTTGGCACTAGAGTTAGCATACCTGTGCTTACTTGAAATAGATATTACTTGTTCCAACGGATATTCACACTATAACTACCAAAGGACAGAGAACAGAGCCCTCCTTGGTATACATGCAGTTACATTGGCTTGAGGAGGTGGAGGAAGATCTTATAAAAAGCTTCAGGCTACATGAATCGGCAGTGTCGCACCTGTAAGTTCGATAAAGTGCAATAAAGCACTTAGACACCAGTAAACTGGTAAGCCTGCACAAGGAATTGGAACGTTTTGGTGGTTCTCACTCCCTGAATAACTTCTTTATCCTTTTCAGTTTTTGATTTATCAGGACACAATCCAGTGTGCTGTAAACCATGAATATCTGAGGAGTAAAAAGTACCTGCTCCTTTTTGTTTTTCTTTTGTGTAGTATCGCTGAGAAAAGCAGAACTTTCTTTTTGTGCATGAAGGGTGGGTGTAAAAAGAAAGAGACAGAATATCTCAAGCAGTAATTTTTGGTCTTCACAGATAAATCTAGCATGTGGGTAATAAATTATGAGTATAGATTTAGCACCAATGTCAATGAGCAAATTGTTGTTTCCTATTTTTGCCAGTAAGTCATGACAACAGAAGAGGAAACATAACACAACTTAACAAAAAGCTTTGAGAAGGGTATACATAGAAAAAAGAAATATATCTGTGGAACACAAGAGTAGTAACAAAAATCAAGCCTACACAGCAATTATGTACTTGGAGTATAGTAGAAATACATTTATAGAGAGCAGAATGGAAGCTTAAATAAAAAGACGGTTGTATATACCTTTAGAGTTGTACAAATAGGCACTTAAGGCAATTACAAGAACTGAAGATAATCTGAGTGCTGAATATTGATTTTCTATGTTGTGTAATTTAAAAATAATCTCTGTGTACACATGCCTGTATAATAATATTCATTTACTTCAAATATAGTTCTGCATTCCTTCTTCTTTTGCTACATACATATATATTTGGGCTAATTCAAATCCAATCAATATATATTTCACAGGCCTAACAGTAAACAGTGAAAACTACATATCTTTAAATGCACATTTTGGATTTCTTCTTTCTCCAGTAATTTCAAAGGTGGGCTTTAAAAATGGTAAAGTTTGCTTATTAAAATTAAAAGTGATCTATGTGACTTCACTGTTGATATCAGTTCTTTCCCCACCTGAGGTGAAAAATACCTTTTGTGATCAAAGCAGTCCCAGTTGCCTTCAGATGTAAGCATTTTTACAGACCATCGTGAAGTTAAGGGATCCCTTAAGCCTAATTGAGACTATCAAGGTCTAATAATTATAGAAAAGAGTTTGAAAAATATTAATATCATTTTAGTGCCAGTAGTGAATTCTCTGTTGTGAAGATAATTTTGGTAAAAGCATTACTCTATACAGAGAACGTATGAAATGAAATAACGATTTGGTTATCTCTACTAAATCTAACTTGAAACATTAAATTCACAAATTTAAATCTCTAGTCCGGTATTATTAGCTCCCTAACACTTTCACTTCATTTTAACTGTTTATATTAAGACATTTAAATTGAGTCATAAATACAATTTTGTTGTGACTAAATAAGAATATATACAAATGTGAAAAATTCTTCAAAGTTAAAAAACTTTCATTTTATGACTTTAGAAGTAACTGTTGAAATTCTGATTCATACCTAATTGAATAATTGTGCAAAGCTCCTTTTTCTCATCTCTGAAACTACATGGTTTTGGTAAATTGCCTTGTAATCTGGAATCTCTGTTTAAGTTTCTGTTTCTGAACTGCAAAGGAATTCAACATTGAGATTTTATTTGTTCATTTCATGCCTCTCTAGTTTTAGGCAAGGTGTTTCCAGCTAGCATTTTCTATAGATTTAATGTCCTTGAGAACTTGGACCCTGAGTGCACAGTTACTCAGCACTTTCTGAAGTCAGGATTGCCTAGAAATGGTAAGTCTCCTGAATCGTGCAGTGTCACCACATGGGAAAAGAAGAAAAATAAAGCTGTGGCAATTACGAAACAAAGGCAACAATCTCATTAATTTCAAATATTGTTTTTGTCATATTAACTTTTCAATGTGCTTCAAACTTCTGTACTGAATATGAAATCAAAACTGCATTTGGATAGGAGGGAGATTGAGACTTCATTTGCCCCGGTAAGGGAGCATGAAGAAACACATTTCTATATGAAGATTAAGTATTGTAAATTGCTGTAATGCTTGGAACAAGATGTGAATAATGAATTAAAATAGAGGTTTTTCTCTTGGTGTTTAATAATTCATTCTGAATTGTAAAAAGAGTTATTTCTTCCATTGAAATATATGGCGCTATGCTATGACAGGATTTATTATCCTTGCCCTACAGATTTACCAGAAAAATCTTTTACATCAATATAGGTATAAATTGCATTGCATACTGGGAAGGCTTAGGACCAAAAAAGAAATGAAACATCATTGGGGCTTCCTCCTAAAGGAGCTTCACAGTGGCTGTCCCAGCTGCCCTGTCCATGCCCTCACACCAGTAACCAGGTTCCTGCATGATGATGTGCAGAAGATTCATGCATTGCTCAAAACTTCCAGAAAATCTGCATTATTTATACAAGCTCTAACATTGTATTACTACTGTTGATGCTGCACAAGAATTTTCTGTCCTGAATATCAGTGAGGAGAGGAGGTTTAGCTACATAACCCTAGGAATCCTGTTATTCCAGCCATGATACAGATATTTTAGGGATCGCTGGAATGTGCATTCAATGAACAACAGAAAAGGAGGCATTAACAAAAGGATGCTCTAAATGCACTTTAGTCATGCCATGGACAGTGTTGGCAAATATGAGCCATCAGGACCACATTTAAATGTGATCCTAATCTCATCTGTTTAGCTGTCTCCCCATCTGCTGCAATTTAACATAGCTTCAGATCAACCCCATTATTGGCACCTGTATGCATAGTCCTTTATGCTAAAACACCTCCATCTATAACATACCTGTGCTTCCCTTCAACTTCATGCAGTCTGCACATTTCAATCCTCAGGGCTGTTAATATGTGACATATTCTGCCTGTACATGGACCATCTGACGCAGTCATGTGTGCTGTTTACCTTTTACTGTAAGTAACTGAATGAGAGCTCTATGAGCAGCATTTGGGTGGCCTTTGCAATGAGCCTGTTGCACAGTACAGCCACTTGATGAATTAAGCATGTGTAAAACATGTGGGAATGTTTGTAAGGTGGAAAAGGTTTACAGCAAGCATTAGAATATTAGTCAGCTCTATAATATGGCCTTATCTGGAATGTTGGTATGTGCCTGTCAGTCCCTCTCAGAGGTATTCAGCAGCTGTCCAGTAGCTACACATAAGGATTACACAGAAATTTGTCTGCTTTGTGTTGTCCATGCCCCATGCCCTTTTTGCAAATGAAGTACTGCATAGCACTATATGGCATATATACATATATATGTGTATATACACATATATGTGTATACACACATACAAATATATATGCTTTTCCAAACCAGAAAATAAAGTAACAACAATTTTCTCTTGGATGCCATGTAAAAAGTAGTCATGGCATGATGATTTGTAAGACATCTGGGCACAAGGAAGCTGGTGAGACTTTTGAAGGAGCTGTATGTCCATGGGCTACCTTTTGAAACCACAATTTGAGGTAGTGGTTTGGTATCGTAGGCCATAGGTATCATCTCACTGGCAATAATAATGTAAAGGCTTCCTGGCTTTATATATATATATATACACACGTACATACATATATATACATACATTTATTTATTTGTTTATTTATTCATTTATTATTTTTAACTGGATCAATGGTTTATGACCATATAAATGGTGGCAGCAGAACTGTTGGAACTTATGGAAAATTATGGAAGCCTGTTGAATATTCACTTTAATTTCACACTATATTTTCAACCCCATATGTGAGATTTAAATGGCAAGCAGTTGCCTTCAGTGTACCCTACAAAATTCACATTTATTTCATGGAACCCAGATTGTCATCCTTCAAAATCAGAGTTTCAGGCTTAATGTTCTTTTAAATGAAGAAATATGTGAACACAAACACAAATTCTTCAAACAAAGAATTATCTTGAAATAAACTAAGATTAGAATCTCAATACCTGTTTCCTTATATAATTTTTGTACAAATGCTAATGTATATTTAACGCCTCATGGCCAGAGTTAGCATTCAAGTGATTTATGCACTTCTCAAAGGACGTTTTCATAACAGAGATTTAAATTCTTTTAAATGAAATCTTCCTCTATAGGATTCTCTTTCAGCTCCAGAAAATGGTTCCTAACAACTTATACTGTCCTGAATATAATTGGGAATATGTTTCATATATTTCAAGTGTTTCCATACGGATTTTAAAAAAATTAAAAAGATAATTAATTTAATAAGGGTATTGGTAGTTATTTTCATTCTTTTTCTTTTCTGATTAATCTCAAAATGTACCAAATTGTGTAAATTATTTTTCCTCTTCATAGAAATAAAAAAAATAGAATATCTTTTCTTCTTGTTATTTGATAAAGAGGAAAAAACAAATGCAAAGTTTTGAAGTGTCACTGAGTGCTAGAGTCTCAAATTCAAAAGGTGATCGGATTTCTTGTATTACCACTACAAAATTCCAATGTTTCCAGTTGAATCACTGAGCTGCACATTGTTTTTCCCCTCCCCTCCCCTCCCCTCCCCT
>NW_010581208.1:12882-53181 GCF_000705375.1 Tinamus guttatus | reverse complement strand
TCCCTCTCGCCTGCCTCTTGCAAAAAAGAGTCTCCAGCAAATGACGACATTACTGATTTTAACTCAGATGTTAAGAACCTGTGTGGAGGCCCTCAATTCTGTACTTGTTCACAGTTACTAGTTTTGAGTGCATTTACCCATCATTTTTTACAGTTTTTCCCTCTGGCAGAGTTTGAGCACCCACTTCTGCATTATGCATTATGGCTAATGTGCATTTCGGGCCTGACTCCAGAGCTCCACGCATCGTTTAGATGTGACCGGAATCCATGGCAAACTGTTACTCGTCAGCACAGATAGGATCAGGGTGAGTGAAGGATGGAGGTGTCTAACACGAGATGCAGGGAAAATGCAGGCAACTCCGTCCAGAAATGGAGTCATCAGAACTTCCTCCTACCCTCTAGGCAGCTACAGACTACACAGCTATATTTTCAGCAATGTAAGTCCCTTAAAGTTTTAATTTTCCATAGCACAGATTAGCTCTTCCTCTGCCTGCCCAGGGTGAACGGGGAAATTCACCCTGGAAGAAATTAACATTCAGTATCATCTAAATAAGATAATTTAAACCCACATTTATTAGCTACAAAGAAGAATGCTCCCATAACCAAGGTACAAGCTAGGAAGATGGAGAAAGCAGAGATGACTCTCAAGAATTTCTTTGATGGCTATGGCATTTTGCAAAATATCTACATATACTATATATGCATGGATGTATATTTTTATATCTACCTTTGTGGACCTAATTCCAACTTTAGGATAAAAAACAAAGTACAACACTAGAAATGCATCTAAAAATATAATATGTAACTCAATTTATATTCACTTTGGATTATGCATATCTTCTTTCTGTAAGCTGCATGCTATTGCTATTGCACCCTTCTATTGCTGGTCTCATATTTATACTGGTTTAAGAATCAATAAATAAGTTTATCCTGGGAAATGCTCATCAGGAGTATTCCATAGACTGCTTTTGATTCTATAAGTATGTATCTATAGATCATACAGGATTACATCAGGTTGAAGAACAGAAATTTTTGTACTCCAAAATATTAGATGTCACACACAATTAAGTTAACAAGGGGATATAGCAAGCCTTGGGCTTCATATAGGGAAATATCATAGAATAAAGAGAGTCAAATTTTAAGCCTTAAGAATAATAATTTATTATCAAATGTCTTAGCTATAGAACTATACTTCTTCAGTATTTACTATTTCCCTTTGTACTTTGGCAGATATTGTCCCTAGCAATGAAAAGAATAGGTCTGAATTTGGAAGTTAACGAAGTATTACTATGATTCCAGAATGGAACTTACTTCCAGAGAATTAATAGTGAATATTGGTGTTGCTCCCACAGCACAGAAGTGTATCTGTAGAAGTATATAGGTGTATAAAAACTAGTGTTTTCATGCAAATAGGTAATTTTATTTTTATTATCCTCTCATTTCAGCATAAATGCCATCAAGGTAGCCTTAGGGTATTTTCAAGCTTGATTTTGTAAACTTATTATAAGACTGGCATGTGAAGAAAACTAATCTGAAGCATCAACGGGTTTGTGATTGAAAAAGTGGTTCACAGTTTTATCTATACCTTTTTATTGTGATTAAATGGGTAAAACATGGGAAACATTAAAGAGGAAAAAAGGGAAAAAAGCTGCATCACAGAATAGGCTTGTAAAACTGCTGAATTAGAGAAAGTCAGTTGTACAGTGTGATTTGCTACTCTGTACTTCTAGCAGCAATATTTTGTCTAATACAACTTTTGATGAAAAAAATCCTATCAGGATGAACCCAGACTATTGAAAAATGATTTATCTACACCTCCTCAACACACAAATTCTTGGGTAGTGCCCAGTTTTCATCTGTGGAAGCATTAACAGAAGCCCAAGTACATCACAAAACGTAGGTGTTGGTAAAGCCTGCCTTCCTTTCAGCAAGTGATTCTGTTAAGTCAGGGTGTTCAGAACATCCACAATTCCCTTCAGAAGGGATTGTTTCATAGTGCTCCAGTTTTCAGAATGTCAAAAGTCAACTTATATGCTGGGCTGTTATGAAATTAAAAAAATAACATATAAGTAGAAGAAAAGTTATGAAAAAGTCATTTTGAAAGGAATAAAATTCAGAAAGTTTCTGTGGAGTAAAGTGAATAAAAACATGATTTAACATGTTTTCTAGATTTTCTTCTCCTTCATTTGATGTACATATGTTTCTAAATTCACATTTCTATCACTGTAAGACAGGTAATCTAAGGGAATATTACCGTACTCAGCAGAAGAAGATTCATTTCTTTGCCCTTTCTCATGACTGTGACCCATGTGAGGGACTCAAAGGCATCATCCTATATGGCATGTCAGGAAGAAGATGATATGGTCTAATTCCTATTGCATCAGATTGTATGTTAATAGATTCAAAATGTCCATGAAAGCACTTATTTTACCTAAGTTAACAGTATTTCTCCTTTTCCCTTTCTCATCCACTTGGCAGAATTTTCCTATGCACAGTCTGTATGGGAATGTTTAAGAAAAAGGAAGTTAAAGCATGCACAACCTGTTTTAATTTAGACATTTTATGTCCCTTTCTGATCTTCTGAATTCCCATTAAGTTTTTCAAATGATTTGGGGTGAAATGTCTTTCTGCAAGTCAGAAATTGGTAGGCTGGAAGCAAATTTTTTTTTTTAATCGATAGGACAAGGCGTATAGCATGGCCAGTACTAATAAAGCTTCTCTACATTGTTCTGCCAGTGTTCTCTGCCCTGACCTACAGAAAGTACATTCTTCCTTTTAGATTGAACTGTAACTCACTGTCATTGCATCTTCCCTCTTTCGATTGTTCCAGGCAGATACTGTCAAGTGAGAATTGTGCCATGCCTGATACAGATTATTAACTAATACATCTAAACTAACCTATGCTGTTTATGAAAACACATGTATCTGTGCATATTTAGTAATATATTGACTTATTTTAGTCATTTGTATTTATTTAGTCATCAGTAGAAATCAGTAGGAAAAAATGTTAATTTTAACTTCACTGAATGATGCATCTCTATACAGAGCTGCACACATACATTCTAGGAGCAAATGCCAATAATACTTCACATTTTTGATGCGATGCCACATTATACAGTGAGTCTTTCAGACCTTTTTATTTAGACATGCGCTTAAGTAGCACTGAGGTCAATAGAGTTCAACTATACAACAGCATCATGAAAAAACCCACTTTTTTCCTTGATTGTTGTTGGAATTGGGATATACTTCTACACTGAGGAAGCAAAAATTGGTCATGATTTATATAATAAAATCTGTTTGTCAGGGATTACAGCAGGTCTGTGGAATCCCTGGCTCCCTTAGCAGAGAACGTTAATCTTGAAAAGATTAGAGTGTATCTATGAGATAGGGAATTCACACAGAGACAGCAGAAAATTATTAACAAGTTTAAGGAGGTTTTGGCCATGGAGCAGAAACTGGCCAAGCTAAGAACTGTCCAATCATAACTCTGTTACTAGCTATTGTCCTTTGTAGTCCTCAGCAACAAGCAGCAGCCACGACGAGGAAAGCTCTGTATAAATAATGTACTAGGAGAACAATAAAGCATAGTTTGCATTGCATCTACTCTAGTTGTTTATGTTTTTGGCCGTAACTAATGCGACATCTGTTCATATAATGTATAGAAGTATATTTCATAATCCTAAAATATTTCAGAATTATCACCCAGCAAAGACAACTACAACCGATAGACAACTGTAGGTGTTCTCTCATCTTCCAGAAAGAAGACGGTTTAACAGTTTTCACTGATTTTCCCTTCACCTGTCCCCCACACAAGTTTTTTGCCTCTTCCTTTATACCATGAAAATGTGTTGGTTGTAAACACATCTTCCCATCAGCAATACATTTATATTAAAAACAAAAATAAAAACTTTTTCTAAAGTGAAAAAAAGATGAAATAATGTTAAAATATATTTCAAAATAAAAGGTTCCTTGTGGTTTGGAGGCATGTCTTTTACTATTCCTAAATCAGTTTTAGATCCTCACAATAAGTGTCAATCCCACATAACAGATGTCAGACACCTAAAATTAAAGAATATACACTACAGAATATAGAACAGTAGAATAACGATGACCATCAAGATTGGAAATTGTGAAATCAGACTGGACTGTAAATGAAAAGCAGATAAAAGAGAAAAACTATAATGTTCACTATAAGAACATACAGACTGTGGAACCTGAATAAACTTGAACAGTTCAGTTGCTCAAGAGGAATGTGAAAAATGTAAAATAAATATCAAAGCTAAAAAAGAACCTATGATTGTACACACACAGAAGTATTCCAGGACTGAACAACAGATTAGATAAAAGAGGAATGTAGAAAGTTGAAGAGCAACATGAAAATGAAGTGCCAGAAGTCAGTAGCTAGAAGTATAAATGTGAGAAAATGGAGACATTGGTTTAACTGAGAAGAGTGATGGATGAAAAGACAAATGCTTAGAGAGAGGTGGCTGATTTGAAAGCAGAGAATGAACAGTTGAAGGAAATGCAGTAGAATTTCAACTTGCTTTTAAACCTATATTGAAATAAGTGGTCTAGACAGAGCTAGAGTCACTGTAGCCTTGAGTCACCAGCAGCATGAGGAGATAATACAGATGCTTAAGAGTAGCAGCTCTGGACTAAGGATGGATTGATTTGTGCTGTATTGCAAACAGATGAAGAAAAACTTTACTCCCACATTACTGTTATGAAAGTAGTGCTATCACAAAGATTAAATGTGTCAAATCCTTTGTTTCCAGGTACCTCTCAAGAAGTTATAAATCTAACTCAGATCTACAGTATGTTTGCAACAGGATGAAGTAATATGAATTGGCCAACCTCACTTTCCTGAGAAAAGAAACTTTAGACTCAGATTCCGAAGGTGATGAGAACTGAATGCAGCTGTTTGTCACTATAAATCCCTGGGAAAGTTACACTAATGTATATATGCCTGGAAGGATATATCAGGTCTCAGTGCCATTGGCTCTTGTCATGACTCATTCTGCAAACTCGAATGACAGATAAAATTATTTATTTTGCATACTGCAGGTAGTACAACTAAGTAGCAGAGGAAATAAAGCAATAAAACAGGGTGCTCTCAAGTTGCTCTCAATATGGCATGTGGCTGCGGTCTTTTTCCCATCTGATATCAAAGTCCTATCACAGACATATAGCAGGAAAGGCATCTCTCTGGAAAAGGGTCACCTTAAGAAAATAGTCACCTGGTATGGCAGAAATAGAGGGAAACAAAGGCAAATCTATGGGCAAAATACCTCAGGTTATCAAGCCAAATACACTGATACAAGGGGAAGACAGCAGCATGGAGAAAGTACAGGGTGACACACCAAAATGAGATGGAATAACGCAGAACGCATCCTGAAGAGTAGGCTGGTGAAGTACAGGAAAAGGATCATCCTATATAGAAGTAGGATTTTTTTAACAGCATTTTGTAAGACATGAAAACTTTCAGTCTGTTAGAACAACATAATTTTCAGAAATTTTGAAAAATATATGTTAAAAAAGAGAAACTAAACAGTGAAAGTGAATGCTCACTTCTTTGCCTGTGCCTCTACGCATGTACTCAAAGGTGAAACAGATAGTTTGTATTTAGCAGAGCTAATACCATAGCACCTCTGGAGGTATCACACACGGCTGCTTTTTGGGTGGAATGGGAGATGGAGGACAATTTTTGTATATTCCTGCCCTCTAGATGTAATGATAAACTAGGCAACTTCGTAGCCTATTATTTGCAAACACAGATGAAAATATTATCAGGATTTTGTGGAAAGTTTAACCAAGTGTATGTAAGGAAAATCCTGGGATAGTAACAAGAGGGAACATTAGGAGTATTTTAAAAATAGCTTTCTGATCCTGCTGTAGGGCAAGCAATGACAGGAAATGATGTTTTAATGACACGCAGAGTAGTGATAGATTTAGTTAATTTTCAGGCCTAGCTAGAAGCCCTTCAGGCTATTACAGCTCTAGTCAATCATGCAATTTGTTATTATCAAAAAGACTGGAATGGTGATTCCGTCAAAAGATGTCCCAGAGAATGCCATGGCTGTATGCAGCAAATAACAAGAGATTTGGCAACTCAAAAGCAGAATTATGTATTTACACAGTCTGTGTAAAGCTGGAGGGCTAATTCAAAAAGCAATCCAGATTCCCTCCAGAGGCTATCTCAGCAATTGCTGAAGTGTTAATTGACTTGGAGGAAGAGGAAGCAATTCACAAATGCAATTTAATAACTCACCAACATAGTGGTTTATAAAAGGCAGATGTCTTATAGAGATTAACAATGACTGTTATGTTTAAACAAAGTAACTAACTTGATTGTTTGCTTTGGTGGTGGCATCTTACTCAGAGACCATAGCAGCCATTGCAAGTGGGACTAGGTGGTCTTTTGTAACAAACATAAACCCAGCAGATTTTCTCCTGACAGGAGGAGAATCGGTACAATTTGCCTTCATCCTTAGGGAATTCCTGCGAGCTCTTGCAGGAGTTGAGAGAGCTTTTGTTTAACACTGTTCATGGTTACCAGTGCCTGAGATGCTTTTCAAATGTTTTCAGATATTAGCCAATTTCCAACTCTAATTAACTGCAGCCTCTTTCTCTAAATTTGACCTCTAGTTTCAAACCGATACTGTGCTGTTTCTCGCTTCAGTGTCTACTACTGTTTCTGGAATGTCACACCTTGCTGCAAAACTTCTGC
This sequence comes from Tinamus guttatus, assembly GCF_000705375.1. The sequence goes on along the minus strand of NW_010581208.1, from coordinate 46,455 downwards.
CTTCCTGCCTGACGTGACTGTGTTATAGCAAAGGTAAAATTAGTCTGAGAATCATTTAAATCTCCTCACAGGGGTTTTGTGAGCTTTAGTTAATTAATATTTGTAGAGCACGCGACAATCTTCAGATGACTATATACTACAAGATAGTGGCTATGTTGTTAATTTTGGTGATGATAATTATTACGTGGTTCCAAGCCCTACAGAGTTAGGGAATGTTACTCAAGAAAACAACAATAATTCCCCATACCATAACTCCTCAGGGTGAGATTTAGAAATATTTTCTTTCCCCAGGACACTTTCTAACACCATGATTAATTTAGCTACTTTTCTTTACAATCTGATATGCAATGCATGGGCTGATTAAACCTATCTATGACTATATAAAGAGAAGTGTTGAGAGAGGGACAGAAAAACAAAATGTCTTCCATTATGTTATGCAGCCACTGACCCCTGTTTATATCAGTCCCAGTTAATGCCACAAAATTTGACCATAATGGTAAACTTGTGCTTTAGTAGAGACTTTCATCATGTTTTCTTCTCTTTTCCCTCCATTAGTACAGAGAACTATTGGAAATGGTTAGTATGGAAGCAATAAAAGATAATAAGAAAGTTTCACTGCACATTTAAACACTTTATATCTCCTGCTAAATTCTCTTCTCTAAATTTTAATTGATTTTGAGGGATGTTTTTCTGTGAGGGGCAGAAATTGGAAATCAATGTTGCAAATTAAAAACTCCATTTAATTAATAGGATAAGAAAACTATGATACTTTCCAATTTATAGAAGTCACATTTCCATATACCTTTTTATTATTATTATTTTCCTGTAACATCTGCTATAGGTTTTGCAATGGAATTACATACTCCAAGGAGGCCATTTGTTGTAATGGCATGTTTCGCTCCCATAAAAAACACTCTATTTCCTCTAAATTTCAAAGACTATATTTTACATTGGATGTTCACTATCTAGGATGTGTTATTTTGAAAACAGTTTCAGACACTTTACTGAGACCATTAAACACTTTAAGGTTCAAATTTTATTTTTCTCAGTATGCTGGCTGCCTGAACTTTACCTTTAAATATGCAGAGGTGCTCACATCCTAGACAATCAGGTCCTTAATCATCCTATAAATGACCACGGAAAAACAGTCTCAGGTCATCATTTGGTGATACCTCTCTCCTCCCTGGGAGAAAGCTGGTACCAATAAGCATTAATTTCAGAGATTTGGTGGACAACTTCTTCTTCTTTTTTTTTTTTTCATTGCTTCTTATTCCAAACAACTGTTGCTCACAAAAGACAAGCCACTCTGTTAGCAAGAATCCTTGTTCTGTGGCAGATAGCGGTGGCTCTTGACTAGCACACATTTATCAACACTGCTGGACTAAAATGGTGACTTCTTTTTTCGTAAGGGAGATGGTCCAAAATCTTGGTCAGCAGCATTAACAGTTAACGTTTGTTACCACCAGCATTATTTGGATAAATTCTCACAAAGTTTGCTGGATTAAAAACCGCTTTTCCATTTAGGTCTTCTGTTGCCATCTTCTCACTTGTTTGTAGGGTACAATGAAACAGTCCCTTGGCTTCCAGCTGAAATGCTTGAAAAATTCTTTCATCTTGTATGTTGACATATGGTACTTCCTTCCACACATGTCCAGCTTCGTACCTCTGTCTCTGAGCCATGAGGCTCCAACATGCAAGTGTTTCCTGCTCACCAGAGGGGAAAGCCTAGCACATGCATGTAGGCCGCCCCCATCCCCAGTGTGAGCGGGGATGCCTTGCTGCCATGGCTGTGTTTTGGGCTGAGAAATAGGATCTTTGGTAGACAGAGAAGGGCACACAGGAGGGACAAGGACAGCGTATTAGTATTAGGTTAGATATTAGGAAAAATTTCTACATGGAAAGAGTAGTGAGGCATTGGAACAGGCAGCCCAGGGAAGTGGTGGAGTCACTGTCCCTGTCAGTGTTCAAGAAATGTGTAGATGAGGCGACATGGTTTAGCTGGCAGGGTACTCAGGGACTTACAGTTGGACTGGATGATCTTGAAGGTCTTTCCCAACCATAATAATAATCTTTCACCTCTCCATTTGCTTGCACAGTGAACACACATTTCAACTAACAGACACAATAGATGGTGGCATTATTTTAAAGTTGGTGGAAGCCAGGAGCATCTTCCCTAAACGCCCTTCCTTCTAATTCTGAACATTTCCAGCTTCCTGGGGCGTTGTCATGTCCCAGAAGAGCAAAGGAAGACTTAACAGATTTTAATGGTCTGAAATAGCACCGGAGAGTTCAATGCTTGAGCAAAATAGGTTTTTCCTCTTATCCACCAGGTATTGCAAAAGAAGCACAAGATTCCTATGAAACTATTGTATATGTCTTTCTTATGATGCTGCACAGTTCTACAGGTAAATCAGGCAGGACTAAAGTCATTTTCATTTTTCTTCCATGAATCAGAAAGCTTCATTCTAACAGTGCAAACATTTTAAAAAATATCGTACTGTAGAATTGCATAGGGAAAATCAGCATGGTTCATGAGAAAAAAAAATCAGCTACATTAAAAGGATCAAAAATATATCACAAATTACATTTTCAAACTGATAGTCATACGGCTAGAAATAACATTAAAAAATCCATTCATAAAGAGTAATAGGTCAGCAAAATCCTACTATTGTTATATACATTGTATGGATTATTCTGCCACATTTATTTGCTGCAAGAGATTGAGTTCACGTGGCAAGTACTGTATAACTGTCATTTAAAAATTGAATAACTTGAGGAGTTCTGGTGAAAACATACAGATGCTTTCATATTCGAGCCAATATCATTTGTGAAATGGCATTAAGTCTTTAAGTAAACTGCAGAGAGCCAAAATACTTAGAATGTATTTACAACAAAACATTCACCATACCTTAACTATTTCCTATTTGAAACTCTTGTGTTGTTATAAGAAAGGGGAAAAAAAACTTTTACTTTAAACTCTATTAGGTAAGTACTGTAACATAGTTATAAAAAAAGATTTAAGAAAAGACACTTTGTATCTACTTGAATGGGAAAATAAGATCAATATTTTCATCTCTGCTTCAGTTTAATAAGCAGCTCATTGACTTTGCAGGAGTTATAGCAGACAAGTAATCACAGGTATACTTGTAGCATTCTCAAAGGCACATGTCAGTGAAGGAAAGATAAAAGTCTGCAACTGCTCTTATTTTCCGGTTTGCACAAGGTAAGATGCACTCTATTCACATAGCATAAATAAAAACTTTAAGCAGTTATTTAGTTTTGTTGTTGTTTTTGTTGTTGTTGTTGTTTTTCTTTTCAAATGGTTTGGGAGGTAGTTAACTTACTAAAGAGAGAAACAGTGCTGAGCAGCCTCCCCTTCATGAGGAATAGAGTGAGGAATGGGCTATCTTTTATAGACACGAACCTGCTCCAAAATGTCATCAGATACCAAAATACAAATGATGGGGTATGACTGACACATGTCTGAATACTTTCAATAAGACCTGCAGGGTTTTTTTTTTTTTTTTCTTGTCATAAAAAAAGCAAACAACTACTGAACTTGAGATCATTTTCATCAAGAATAGAGATTGTGATATTAGCTTCAGACTTTACTGGGAAATGGTGAATGGATGATGAAAAATAAGAAAGAATTTATAAAGAATACAATGCTTTGAAATCTTGAAATTCATTTTAAAGCATCTTAAACTTAAATCCACTTCCAAGTGATTTACTAAGTAGTATCACATCTAGTTTTGTACTGGAAAGATAACTTTTCTTCTTATAAAGGTTTTATCAATTATATCTTTCAAAAATGTCAGACAGATGAGAGCTTAGTCTCATAAAGCAGCTCCAAGACCTTGCAAGGCTATGTAGAAATTGATTCTGTACTTTGGTGATATGGTATATCCTGAAATGTTGGGTTACTTGCATCTGATAAGACGTTCCAAGACAAATCATTTCCAAACACTGAATCTGATTTGGATAGGGTAAAGGCTACTTAGTTTAATCCTCATTTCTGTACCTTTCTTTTTAGGAGACTAACATGCTTTAAGTCTAGACTTCAATAATTCAAGTAAATAGTAAGTAACAAAATGCTACCCCCCAAAACAGGCTTTCTTCTGCAGTCCCTAACTGGCAATTTACTGCATATTTCAATAGTGCATGAATTTTCACAAATTTCATTAGTATATCATTGATTGCTCATTTTTCAGCTCTCAAAACAATTTAACATAGTCTCTTTCATGCAGAGAATAACATATTCATATTATTTGATTTTTGATGAAACCAAATGACCCTTTAAATTTGCAATAGGGTTCTTTAATTTTGCATGAGTTTCTTTACTGCTGTTCATTTAATTCTCTGTTTCCATTAACCATCTGCAAGCATTTGACTCTATGACAATTATTCAGCTGTGCCACATCATGACTGACATATTTTATAAACGTTTAAAAGAAAAAGAGAGCAAGAAAGGGAGGAAAAAAAGCCCCACATTCAAACAAAAAAGTCACAGTTCAGAAGCCTGTATTTTCCATACAGCTGAGACATCTGAATAGTAATTATTGGTCCGATTGTAAATCCAGACTAATTGCGTTTTGTCTTCCTTTCTGATAAGCACTTCACGATGATGATGATTACTTTCACTAAAAGATGTTCACTCCATTGATGTTTCCCCACACCGAGAGCCAGGGGGCCCTGCAGATAAAAGTCTGTGCAGACAAAACTGCTCTTTTCTGTTTCCAGAACAGAACTGGCCATGATTTTTCCACTGAGAAAGAGCCCCCGCGTGCTCGAGTGAGAAAGCAGCCCAGTTTAGATGTCTGGCATTTCCCAGCCTGCCCTCTGCGTGAGGGGATTTGTGCCACTGTTCATTAGAAACTGCATTAATTAACAAACATAACTAAGAGGCCAAGCTGTGCCGGTAATCAGTGCCGATGAACTAAGCCACTTCTCTGCACGCACAAAAAAGCTGCTTTCCCCCCTATTTTGAAAGTCCCCAATTCAAGAGAATTTGGGTTACTGATTCACTGTTTTGGAAGACTGAAATGTTTTGCCATAATAATTTGTTCTTAATGTTTGCATGTTTAGTGATGAGTTCCAGTAGAAATGCTAGGAAGCCCAGTAGCACAGGGAAGAGAGTTAATATGTTTACTTAAATCTCTATATTTCAGAGAACCCAATTAGGTTAGACATCTGCAAGCTTAAAACAACAAGTGAAAGCAAATGACTGCAGAGTTGGGAGTCTCTTATATCTTTGGCACTTTTGTTTGAGTTTTAAAAGGATGGTGAAAGCTTTGACAGAACCACAGAGATCATGCCGTCTGAAAGGCTATACACCATTAGACATCCCAAGAAATAGTGAATAATTAATAGACTTTAAAAAATGAAGACAAATACTTTGCCATGTCTCTGATGGTCAGCATTTTTTTTTTTTTTTGGCACAAGTGGATACAGAAAAAAAGAAAACTTTTCTGAAGACTCATTGTCCTACTTCCTTGCAAGAACCTGGATGAATTTCCTACAGTTCAAAACAACAACAACAAAAAAGTCAGGCACAAAACTATGCTTTTCATTATCCAGGGTGCCCGGTTGAAATTGTAGACAATGACAAAGATGATAGATGAAAAAATTTGCCCCATTTCCTGGGGGAGAAAACACAAAACTTCAGGAGATCTCTTCAGTGGTGGGCAAAAATAGATTAATGAATTTAATAGATTAGTAAAATGATTAGAGGAAAATTAGATGAAGCTTGGATGTCATCCAAACCGAAGATATCTGAAGATGAAGAAGTTTCGGCAATGACATTTTTTGCCTTCTTCTACTGCACAGTTGTTCGTCATTTTTTTCATTGGATTAAATTAGAAAAGTCTGGATAATGCACCATAGAGGTTTCCTATACTGAATTACAAAAGTGGTACAAAGAGATTATACCTTTTCTTCAGGGCTCTATTATTATTGGAAAATTCAAATCTCCCTGGAAATTCTTGCATACCTAAATCTTTCTACAGGAAAGAGATGAGTTGTGCTGGTTTCAGAGAGAGACTGCAATCAAAATATGTGCCCAATTCATATGCTGAGGGTTCTTTAGAAGCAGAATATCAAGTTTTCCCAGAAGGCTGAGGAATTTAAATACATATTCCATTTAAAAACCCTGACTATTTAGGTTTTTTTCTTTAAAAAATGTAGAATGCATGTCATTTTCTTCATGGCCTATTAAAATCAACAGCATTTTTCTCAACCACCTCTTTTATTTCTCAAAGACAGTGAGGTTTTTCTACCTTACTTTTTTCTTTTATCTTCTTGTATTTTTATTTCTTTTCTTTAGAATGAGAATTATAATGAAATCTCACCATAAGTACAAACAAGAAGGAGTTCAGTTCTGAATTGTATCTCAAAATCATTTCAGTCTTATTAGTATTATCCTCCCTAGTGGGAAATATGATGAGATATGACAGAAATGATATGAATCCCTATCAGTTTACATCCTCTGTATATTACGGAACTGGTATGTTGTTGGAGTTCATATTGAAAAAATACTAAGCTCTTTATTGGCTCTTGTATGAATTAGTATGAATACCTGTATGAATTCAGGTGTTTCAGGCTGGTTGAAAATGAAAGTCTTCAGTTGTCTTCTGTTCAATGCTTCCATTTAGTTGATGGTCATTTACTTACTTAAAAAGCCTTTTTTCCAGACATCAATACAATAGCAGTCCAGAATTTTGTGTAGCGAATAGCTTTTAGTTTTCCATAATTACCTGATTATGTCATAGTCTTTACCTGAAAGATGAATCAATGGGAAACCTTACAACTCGGATTACCTCACTATGTTCTCTGCCACTGATTCCCCTATAACATGATAGGCCATAATAAAAGCACTAAATCCAGCATTTTTTTTTCACTTATAAGTTACTTATCTGCATTTTTCTTTTCCTTTTTGAAAGAAACACTCAGAAGAGTGTCTACCTCAATGCTTCATGGGAGTTATAATATGGAAGATGGTGAATTGCTGGTTCAAAGGTTCTAAATTTGGTTAGTAATTGAAAGGCACAGTAGCAAGCCCACCAAATACACACAGAACAGTGTTTCACTTTTTTTCAAAGAAATTATAAAATTATTAACCGTGAAAACAATCAGAACTGGATATGGCTAAATATAAGAGATGGCTTAAACTTCCAAAGATAATCCTCAGAAAATGGCATTCCAACTTCAGCATGCTCCCTCTTTTTATTGCTTACTTTTCTTACATGTAATTTTCCTTAATCTTAAATAAGTATTATTTCTTCTAGGATTCTTACTTTTTGAAATTTTCCACCACCAGAAAAAAATTGCCTGTTTTGTCCTTATTTTCACATTTCTGAATTCTGCAAAGTCTGCTCTTAGGTTCAGAATAAAAGCTGTTACTCAACAGCAGTTAAATTAAGTGAAATTTTTACTGGATCCCTCTAAATCTAAAGAAGGGCAAAGTATTTTGTAATCAATATATTTTATGCTATTTAGTAAGAGGATTTGCTGTTAAGGCTGCCTCTATAAATGATTTACTAAGCAGTAAAAGAGCTTCGAAATTGCTTGTACTGCATCTCAGGGCATCTAAAACTATACTTATAAAGGTTTTAAAAAACTTTTAAACTGAGCTAATTGCTCTGCATTAATACTTTCTAGAAGGTCTTTCTCAAGTGTCCTCTACTTCCCACATCTCTGTCAACTGATTCACTCTGAAACCTTCTACTTGTTGATAAAGGCATTCATTTTAGGGCATGTCTAGAAAAAAACACTCTCATTTTCTAAGAAATGGAAAGTATGGAAATTATATATTAAGTATTTCATAACTGCCACATTTACTTTTGCATAAAGTTTTAAAATCACATTTTGACCTCTGCTTCAGTATACTGTGCAACCCAAGACATCCATGAAATGACCTCAGAGACTTTTTTTTTTAAAGGAAGAGAAGATGATGCCTGCAAAGACTCTTTGCTTTAAGTAGGACTACAGAAAAACAAGAGAAGAGCTTCAAATATTTAACACATTTAAAAGATAAGATATGAAAACCTCAAATGTCTTTCCCTGTAATGTCTGAATGCTTACCCAAATCTCTTGAAACTTAAGAACAGCTAGAAAAGTCTAGAGGAAAGGTTTCTAAGATTCTTATGGAGACACAAATGCCTCTATTTATTTATTTATTTATTTTTTCTCTACCATGCACATCCATACACTCATCTAAATACACTTTTCTCCTGAATTTTACCTGTCAGGTAAAATCATTCAAAATAAAACAAGGCAGTAATTATGGAACATCTGACATCCCGTGAAAGGCTTCACTTGCAATTTGACTTAAGATTTCTTATCATGACTTAATTTCTCCGAGCAAATACTCCTTCCACAGCCAGCTCAGCAAGAACGATGCAGTCTGGTTAAAGAAAGATGATCGGCAATACAGTACATACACTTATTCTGACCATTTGATCAAGTGATGTTATATCTTGCAGTAAAATGACATTTGTCATGGGGACAGAGAAGCTGCCAATCATAACAACACCAACTTGAAGATTAATTTAAATCTGCTTAATCAAGGCACCTGAGAAAGTCCACCCTTTATTTGCTTCAACAACTACTGCAAAGAGATGCTGCAAATTCTGGTCCTTGGCTCTATCCAGGGTACAACAGACACCTTAACTTCTACTGCAGGCTCTTCTTAGGGCTTCTTCAGGAATATATAGACAAAGAGATGTAATCAACCAACTTCTAAAACCTCAGTTTTGAATAAATACCATGATTTAAATGAGAATAATTGTATGCTCGGTGTGCATAGTACATTTTGCAAAGAGGTGCTCTTGAACTTTTTGTGATTCATGGAGTGGGTTAAACAGTAAGAATATTATATCTCAACTATCTCAGTACTTACTTTGTGGGAAGAAGCACTATATGTGAAAAAATTATTAAGAAAAGGTCAAGCAAATAATTGTTTCCATCTTTATTGGTTTGGGCCAAGTTTTCCCTTGAACTTAATGGGCTTTGCAACTCACGTTTGTTCTTTTGAACATTTGTTCCTTCTTAACACTGAGAAAATTTGTTTCATCAAATCATGTCTATCTTACTATTTTCTTCAGAAAAACTCTTTCTAAAGACCTAGCTCATCTTTCATGTAATTCAACATGATTTTTGCATTGTTTTTATATGTGTAACTCAAATTCTCCTTCGCTGAGGCACTGCAACTGAATTCAAGAGGTACCACTTGGTGCCAAATGCTAACTTGAATCTAGGAGCTTAGTCCATTACACTCTGGTAATATCACATATCAAAAGAAACAGTGTGGGAAAGTATTAAGTAATAACTGAATTTCTTTTTAACATAATTCCATTCGTTTTGCTCATTATTTTTTCTTGACATTACTGTAACTTGGTTTATATTAGCTTTATGTAATCTGTGATTTATTTATAGATGTTCGTTTGCTCAAACAAGTAATGTTTTCAAGTAAATGAAAACATCTCTTATACACAGGTTGTATGCAGTTGCTTTCAAAAAGACCAGCTTCTTCACTTCTTCTGTTTCTTAAGCTAAGCACAGGGAAAAAGTTGACTGTAATCCTGCAGCTTGCCCTGCAAAATCCATGCAGAACCCCCAACTCTACCATCTCACGATCACTGCAGCCAAGGCTGCTTCTGACTTTGACATCTCCAAAGAGTTCTTCCTTGTTTGTAAGTAAGTGGTCATTATCTTCACTCATAAAGGAGGTGAAACTAATCAAAATAAATTTTAAAAATAGAAAACACTATACAATCTGGCATATAAGAAGCTTCACAGAACATCTGTGAAAGTAAAAACACCAAGAAAAACAAAACCAGAACAGAACAAAACAGAAAATGATAAACTTCAAAACTTAGATCCAAAGCTCAGGAAACTCTAAAATCACTTGAAGAAATAAAAAGGTAAAATTTGAGACCCCTAAGAATTTAAAGGTTAGTCAAATTCATGTTGTTGGTTATCAGCATAGTTATAGACTAATGAATGGATAACAATTAGCTGTGTGAATGTTGTATACATGGTGTAAAAACAAAATAAACATAATCTGTCTTAAAGTACATATTTCTTGCGTAGTCTACAGGTCATGAATGCTTTGGGACTAAAAAAGTTAAGCGTTCTTCCATCGTAGGTGGAGAACAACTATCCTTCCTTTTGGACTGAGCAGAAAGACTTTAGATTAGTGATGAGTACATAAGTGGTCATGGAAGGCCATACTGCTGAAAAACAGTAATCCCAATGCGTCTTTGCAAAATCCATCCAGTATCCTTAGTAATCACCTGGATAATGGAAATTATTCCATGACTCTTATTTAAAAAGTACCTTAAAAATACAATGTTAAATTGATACTGGCTGAAGATGACAGTTTATTCATACATCTTCTAAATCCCACCATACATAAATGCTACTTTCAAGCTTTCCTATAGTGCTGAATTTCCCCTCCTTTTTCTCCCTAGAAAAAATAATTAATATGTTATTTCCACCTATCAGTCTTTTCAAAAGGGGTAGTGCATTCAAGTGTGGATATCTTAGAGTAGATATCCTATGGTGGATAACTTACCACATTCCTGACTATTGCAGTCAAATAGTCAAATTTTCATTAGATTTTAGCTTCTGTATTCCTGAAGATGCTGAGGCTGCTCAATTGTTTTTTGTTTCTGAACCACTCATGTACAACTTTATTTCTGCTCTGAACTTAGATGGTATTGTTTAAACATGTTTTTAGATTAGTAATGTTATCAGATCTTGCCCACTTTCATGATACACTGCATAAACAGTGATTTGGATCTGGTTTATTTTTCAGTACCTCTGGATTTCAAGCAAAATATACTTTCTATCAAAGTAAGATCATTTCTGCCTCTTTTCCCAGTATAAAAATGAGCTGATTCCCAAAGAAAAAAAACTCTTCCAATTGGATATTTCCTGCTTCTAAATCATACTTTTCTACCTCTTCCTTTTGATTACTTTCTAAATTGACTATTGTTTTTCTCGCATAATAAGATGACACTGTCATGTGAAAAAATACAGATGTTATTGCAATCGATTAGTTTTCTTTTTCTGTTATTAAAGTTTGAATGTGTATGTATCTAAGCTGCAAGATACGTTGTTCTCAAAAAGCATTTTGTACATGCTACAACTTAGGACTTCTTTTTCTGACTGCATATTGTTTGGGGGCTCTGAGGATTTTAGTTATTCGATATACCTGGATTAGAAGGGGTAAGTGGCTGGTACAGAAAAACATTTATAGGTTTAAAATATACGAGTAGAAGTACTAAAAACAGCATGGATGTATGGAGGTTTAAAATTAAACTGCTTTGCAAAACTGAGCTATGCTCCCTGTAGAAACAGTATATGGCTGTGAACTCAATTAGAGAAAATAGCATGTTAATCTTTAGTCCAGAGGAACTCAAAATAGATCAAAATCCAATACACGCAAGATAACCCTACCTAACACTTATATTTCTGAAAGAAAGTCACTTGGAACTAAAAATTCCACTATGTCTTCGTAATTCTCTTGTCAGAGAGTGTGATGAAATATAGTGATCTTCTGAATTCTGTTTCAGTCTTTATATTTTGTATATAAAGTGAAAGAAGGAACTGCCCTAGATTTCAATAACTTTCAGAGCCAATCTTCCACAGCCTGAACAAACTGTCAGGCTGATAGGCATTGAATAAGCATGTTTACCTGTGATTTTACACAGGAAAAGGTATCATTTTAAAGGAAAATGAGGATGCATGAGTCATGAAATGCATTATTACTGTTCAAACACTGTGTCATAGGATAGATCATCAAACTGGCAAGTTATTTTCTGCCTTTCAGACTGAAGAAAGGATGTGATTTTCTATTATGAACAGCAAAGACTACATCATACTTAGGAAGTGTCATGGCCAAGAAATCAATCAAGACATTTAGACTAATCTTACTATTTTGAAGCAAGTACAGGTTGTTTTTTTCCATGAGAAAAAGACACTACCTGCTTCATAAGACAGCATTCTAAGGTAGAATTAAAGATTTTACAAATACTGCAGGCTTTGTCTCCATTGTCATATAAATGGCACCTGCTAGCTATACACACTAGGGAACATGCAGGGATCACTCCTTCACTAGTTAATAATACGAAATTAGCTCATGTGGCCAGCAGTTACCATAGCTGGAGTCTTTTGGTCCCCTAGCCTGGCTATGTAGTCCATTGCAAGATCCTAAGGAAAAAAAAATATATATTTTAATAGATATTTGAGCTCTTAATTTTAGTTTAGAAGTAAAATAGATCCAAAACAGTGCAAAGACTTCCAGAGGACTTCTCTGTGTTTTGAAGATCAGAGCAGAGATCCTTTGTGTTCAATTATTAGTCTTAGAAAGACTCTGAAGGGTGCCAAAAAAAAAAAAAAAAAAACTTTTTGAAAAATAGGTAAACTGGGTCTCGTGGGGAAAAAAAAACCCAAAGTGGTAGCTGCATAAGCTCTACCAATAAGGCCAATAAGGAGCATCACGTACAGTGTTGACTTATAAATTCTGCCCTACTAGTTTATTTAGCAATTCAGAAAAGTCTTGTGTTCCCTTTTTAATCCTTAAGACTTTTTATTCAAAGAAATTGCACGGTTTAAACTTTTCTCTTAAAACATAGCTGGGGGAGATAGGCAATCGTGCATTCTTTTAAGGAAGAGCCAAGTGGTTAGATCACTTTTGTTTTCCTCTTTTTTTTTTTTTTTCTCTTGTGGAAAACTCAAAACCTAAGCCCATAGTGTTTAAACAAAGCCTGGTTATTTGTAGATGGAAAGAAGTTAGGGGAAAAACACCTTTTATTTCTTACTGAAAATACATTTGCCTTTTTTTTTTTCAACTCTGAATAAAAGAGGCAAAAAGTCATCAGTGTTACCTCATAGGGATGTTGCAAAAAATTAGTTATTTTTGGCTAGATTTTGTAGAATAGATTGCTTGAATTGCCCGTAGTTGAATTCACATCTCTCTTCTAGAGATGACTACTAGAATCTACTAGATCCTTTGGACTACATGAGTCTTCCTTTCCAGGAAGGATAGCAAAAAGGTGGTGAAGATACATGCTACACATTGTCCCGAAAGCATGTGTGATGAAAGCATATTTTGCCTTTTCCAGATATTCACAAAGAGTTGGCATTGTCCTGAAACAAAATGTCTCCCAGAGCTCCAGTTTTTGAGTTCTAGCTTCATATTGTGCCTCTCATGGGATGCCACTAAGAGTCACAGTTCAGCCTTCGGAATATTGAAATATGTACAAGTACATGAACACACACGCAAACAAACACACAAAAACATTTTGGCATACAAAAGAATCAAAGCCATGTTAGAAACATTATCTAACATGTCTCACACACTTCTGTGTGTAAGTGAGGCTGGGGCAACATTCCTGAATCTTTCGCTAACTCATGTGGTCTTAGGAATCTTCTTGTGCCCATCACTGTGATAAAAATAGGAAACAAAAGAAAACACAGACTGCTGTGTCAAGAAGATGAAAATAACCGCATAAGATCAAATAATGGCATTAGTTCTCATCAAAGCTTTTTAATGTTATCAAACAAGAAAATATATATATTTTTTTCATTTTAAAAGAAACCAGAAAAGTAAAACTTTAATATTCTGGAAGGTTTTCCCAAACTTCAGAGTTAAAATACAGTTTCTTTTTTGAATGAAATGTAATTGGCAACAACCACAATTCTGCGTTCTGTCCTTTCGTTCTTCAAAATAAATATGTAGTAAAGCTGCAAGTTAACATTAGCAAACTTGCAGCATGGAAAACTTAAAAATATTTTGAAACACATCCATATTACATTATTTCAAACATGCTTCTTGTTTTTACTGCCAAGTATTTTGTTGAGAATTCTGCTACCTCTTATAAATTTCAATTAGTATTTTTTGTTTCTAGCAATTTATCAGAGATCTGCCTAGAAGAAATGTATATACATTATCAAAGGTTGAACTGCTGCTGCCAAAAGTTCTGACAACTTAGTATGTTTTTTCTATATGTTCTACATGCATATATCTGTATTCCTTCCAAAATTCTATTATGTTTGGTGGATGCTGCTATGACTGCAACTATGCTATTTTGATAACAACCATCCTGCACTTTTTGCTTTTGCATTGTTTCTTGCAATCTTGAGCTAAAATATTTGAGAGCGATAATAAGAGTTCTTCATGAAAACAGAGATAGGGATTCTTAAGCAACCTAAATTTTACTTCCAACTGTGGCTAGGCTGAAAAGAGTTATTAACTTGGGAAATAAACTCTGTGAGTTTTATCCTACAGTAAACACACACACCGAAGCCTTTCAGAAACTTTAGTATGTAGTATTTGAAAAGACCTAAAGTCTAACACGTCTGCGTCTTCACAGCTATGCAGAAACTATCTCCATACACTTCTCAAGGACAAATGTACTCATGCCCACTTTCTGAAAGGTCCTTCAAACTTACTCTGGAGCAGGTCCAAATGGGTTCAGAAGCTCAGCTTTGAGAATATCATGAGCTTAGACATTTCCCCAAGGGCTTCTGATACGTGAAACTGGAAATAAATTCTATGCTTGGCCCAGCTACTTGAAGTGTAGTTTTATGTGGCGAGTCCTGGGCAAGCAACTGCCCAGTTCCTGAAGGGAATCTGCAACGGGTATCACTCTTCCCTGCAGGGAATTTCTCTGCTTTTTAAATCTCTACTCTTTAAATGACTTCTTTTCAGCACTCAGATCAGCATTGGCTCTCCTAATACTCTTACTGTTTTTCCATATCCTTTCTTGACAGAAATCAGAATATACAGTATTTTGGTATCTGCTCCTCCAATATGACATACTCATCTTTTTACCTAACTACTATAACCATTTTAACTAAAGATCAAAATGTTAGTAAGTAGACTAAACCATTGCACAGGGTGTGTATACTGAGCTGCAGTTCATTTTGACCTCTTCATTTTTTCTGTCAGTGAGTTTCAAGATGCAGGCCTATGTTACACAGGCATAAGCACTTTATTCTAAAGTATAAAATTTTACACATGACTGTATCAGATTGCATTTTGTTTGAATGAGCCCAGGTCATAATCATATACATTAATCTGGGATACAAGTGTTAAAATTCCCCACGGCATTTGCAAGGCTTGGGTCTACCTTGTTGAGCTCTGGTGCTCTCTTTAAAGTCAAACCACGAATTTCTAGTGATTACTTGTGTTCCGTTTAGTACATATGTAAATATGCCTTTTGACTTAGTGGCGTTGTCTCTGGATCCTTTTCCTGCTGCAATTGCTGCCTGACATGCTGACCACTGCCTGTATGCACAATGCCACATAACCTGCACCACTCATACGGGTACACACGCATATGTAGATAGATATGTACATGCATCTAGCATTGATATGCATATACATACACATGCATATCTTTATAAAAAACATTCCTTTTAACCGTAAGACTAAATAGAAAATACTTTTTTTTTTTTTCTTTCCCAAGCAACACTTTAGGTGGCAAAAATATAAGCGCACGAGATCGTTGGTTACTCTGTATTCACTACCAGGTGCTGAGGTGCCCACCCCAGCTCAAAGACAGGAGACACTGCAGCGATCCCCGTGGCCTCCGCTCTGCCCCGCGCCTCCCAAGATGCCACTGTGGCCGCGTGCGGCGCCACGCGGCCGGGCGGCAGCAGCATGTATGCCATGTACTCATGGCCTGCTGCCCTCGCGCCTCTTGAGGTGGCTGCCAAAGAAGACCCGATACTCCAGAAAATTCAGTTAATCCTCGCCTGGGAAGTGAAGCGATAAGGAGGGACAGTACGGCCCAAACATCCAAGTGGAGTGGGACAAGGGCAGCTATCCCAGTGGTGTCTGAAGTGGCAGCACTGCCGGCTGGGCTCTCCTGCCCCTTGCGCAAGTAACGGTATGGCTAAGTAAACAGCAGTTTAGGCCAGTACATAGTGCCGTAGAGAAGGAATTTCCTTTTGTTTTCTTTTTTTTTTTTCTTTTCTTTTTTTTTTTCTTTTAATGCCTAATGAACTCTTACAGTTTCTCTCCAGTAGTACACTGTCCTTTAAATTTGAGAGGTGGACATGAACCAAGATGTGACATGTTTTCACAGAATCACAGAAACACAGAGTGGTAGAAATTTGAAGGGGCCTCTAGAGATCATCTAGTGCAACCCTCTGCTCAGGCAGGGATACAAGCAGCACATGGCACAGGGTGGCATCCACCCTGGGTTGGTGGGTTTGGAAGATCTCCAGAGAAGCAGACTCCACAACCTCTCTGGGCAGCCTGTTCCAGGGCTCTGTCACCCTCACAGTAAAGAAGTTTTTCCTCACATGAAGGTAGAACTTCCTGTGTTTCAACTTGCACCCATTACCCCTTGTCCTGTCGCTGGCCACCATGGAGAAGAGCCTGGCCCCATCCTCCCTACAATCACCTGTCAGCTACTTGAACATGTTGATCAAATCTCCTCTCAGCCTTCTCTTCTCCAGACTAAACAGGCCCAGATCACTTAGTTTTTCCTCATACGACAAATGCTCCACTCCCTTAATCATCTTCATGGCTCTCTGCTGGACCCTCTCTAGAAGCTCCATGTCCCTCTTGTCCTGCACCCAACACTCCAGGTGTGGCCTCACCAGAGCTGAGTAGAGGGCAGGATTAGAGGGTCAGGGTCCCCTCCCTCAAGCTGCTGATGACGCTCCTCCTGATGCAGGCCAGGATCCCATTGGCCTTCTTGGCCATGAGGGCACATTGCTGACTCATGGTTAACTTCTTGTCAGCCAGGACTCCCAAATGGCTCTCTGCTTTCTGGCAGGTCAACTGCTAATCTGTGCTGGTATCTGGAATTTTGTTCAAGATTGTCCACCGGGTTGACCATACATCTGAGAAATGACATATCTCGTGTGTTTATTTTGAAAATACTGCTGTCCTGCATTAGGCCATGATAGTTGTGAAATATAGGTAGTTGGGAGTTACTTAAAAACTTTATCATTTGTGCAGCCTCAGGTCCCTCTACTTGACTGAAATGAGCGCATTAACTTTTTGTATAATTACAAATTAAAGAAGTTGCAGAAGATTTATCAAGTTAAAAAAAAAGTCCTTTTGATTTGTGGTTGTATTAGAATTTTTTTCATGTTACATCATTTAGTCTCATTTAAAAAGAAAAAGGAATCATAATAATTTAATGGAAAATGTCTAAGTCTACTGACATGCCTTAAAGCCTCAGAAGATCTTGCCACCTTCACATATCTACCATGCTATTGTTATCTTTAGTTTGACTGAAGGGACTGCATATGTCCATAGACATGTAATTTTTTGATGTATTTTTATTCCTAAGTGCGTGTGATCATCTTGACTCCAGTTTGGCACTTTCAATATCTCTCTTCTTAAAATGCCTATGTTTATTCTCTGTTTTTCCTTCTTTTAAATCTGTGATCTAATGAGTACGCTCTGGCACAGAGGTGACCAAAATAACCATGAAGCTTCTGAGAAGATTTAATTGTTCATCTGAAATTGTCAACTCTCACAAATTGTTTGCTGAAGCTCTATAAAATAATTCAATGTAATGAAGGACAAATCACTGGCCAACAGGAATCATATTCCCATGAGCCTTGGAAGGCATCGCTGTGATTTAGTTTAGCTGCTAATTGCTAACAAAAAACGTATTGATTGGAAAAATTGCTGATATCGTGCTGACCTCTGTGATTGTCAACTTTTAACCTAATTTATGTGTTTGACCATTCCTTTTGAATACTAAAGTACTTCCTATCATAAATCATTTTTTCTTTGATTTTGTTTAATAAAAATATTGGCAGATAGTAAGTACCAGTTAGGAATCTAGTTTTAATTTCCCTTTTTGACTAATTAACTGTTTACATCTTAGCTCTCTTTATGTATATAATTAACATTCCATTTTTTTAATTTGATTTGATTTTTTATTTGATTTTTATTTGATACTATGGTCTGTAAAGATGATTTTTTTTCATTAAATATTGTCTTTGTCTTTCATGGCTAACGTCAATACAATCCATTGTTTGTTGCATTATACTGATAAGAATTCAATATGCAGACTGTACAGAGAAGATCATGGAAATACTACTGTTTGGGAATTTTTTTTCTGATTGAAAAAAAATTTCCAGCATATATTGTAAGCGTTCAACATAGTTTAGCAATATCAGGAAATGTCATTGTGTAAAAAACAAAGATGTGGAAAAGGTTTATCTTTTCCACTTCTTCAGAATGCAGTCAGAAACCTGTGCCAATTAAGCAATAAAGAAAGGTTTACTTCATAGTGATTTAAGATTCAAATTCAAATATAATATATTTATCTTTGGTTAGAGGGCCTCAATAATGAAAATAATTGAGTATTGTTTATGTAATTATATTGCACTGCATTCCTTCTCTTTCCTAAAATAGTTTATGATGAAGGAGATCTTCCTTATAACCAACTTTAAAGACTGTTTCAAAACTACTCTGGTGTCATTATATTAAGACATAGAGAAAATTCTCAAAGTTGGGAACTATTTTCAGATTCTGGGTTAAGAAGTTTATCTTACATATATGTCTCCCATCTCCATGGATACCAAAATTTCCTACTAAGACAAGAATGTAGCTGTAGAGAGAAACACCATAGTCTAATTTCTGATATCTTTATCTTCACTGAATAGCCCCTTCTTCTGAAATAATTGCCCTGCCAATAATGAGGCTGTTTGTGTTATAAATTGTTTCTCAGTATGAAAAAAGCTATTAGATTATTGCTGAATCTAACCAAGCAATTTATCCACCTGAAATTGCAAAGGAACTTAGACATGCATGATTCTAATATTGAAACTGGAATCTGTCAAGAATGCTAAAGTTAAGCATGGATTTTATAGAGAATTCCATACCATATTTATGGATAAAGTGTCTTCCCAAATCATGTTAACTCTATTCTCTATAGGCACAAGTAAACATATTTGGACAAATGTGCTCAAATTATGTAAAGTCTCATCAGTCATATATAATAAAATCTTATATAATAAAATATATATATCAGTCATATATAATAAAAGCATTTATAATAATGCACTTGTATGTGCATTTGCGAAGTTTTCATATGGAAATGTGCATACAAGTAAATGCATAGAAGGCTGGTGATTTTATTCTGGTTATACCAACTGTCTGTTGAAAGACAGACCTCTAGAATTACAAAATCTATGAACATCTTAAACCAAATAGTTCAGAACAGTTTAGAATTCTACCTTTCAAGTAGAATTGACCTTCTTAAGGAATTTCTTCCTCATTTCCTTGACTGGGACTATTTCAAGATCATTAATCAGTTTCAGTGTACAGTCTTTTGATGGAAAGGCTGAGTTTCTACTGGAAAATTTGTGGAACTTTTATGGAAAGTCATGCCAATTCTTTGTGAAAGAAGTTGCAGTCTTTCATATTATGTTCTTCACTTCCATAACAATGACTTCTAGCCATTTTCCTGAAGTAGGAGGGATTCTTAGTCAACAAATTAATGATCACATTTATATGTCAGCATACCCCAGTTATGCTATTCCTTTTTGTTCTCTTTACCTTTTTTAGGGAGCCTACCAAAATGAAAGAGGAAAAGATGAGAGAAAGATGCTTTACTTCATGTTACTGTATCAATATGACAAATTATGTTTATAACAGGCAGATTGTAACAGGCATGATATTAATTATACATGTAATTATGTCCCTATACCGCTCAGTATCAGCAAATAGTAATATTAGAATATCAGCTCCCATACCGAATGTCCCCACCAAATGTCTCTTTTATTTTTTTTATTTATTATTATTTTTTTTAATAATCTTGCATAAAAATGCCTGTTGCCAGCCATCTTCCTTCTGGCAAGGCTTCTACACAAGCTGAAGTGTAATATTTATTCCACAAAGGATTGTGTATAAGTGCTATCAATTCAGCTGGACCAAAAACTATTTCATTCATATTGTAGCATAGGAATGAGTTTTCCTAAATCCATCTACTTGAATTAATCCATCTTCCTTTGGGAAGTCAGTTGTCACAAAGATGGAAACAGTGCATGTCTGGAAATAATATATTTTTGAGTAACTGTAGAACACCTGGAGGCTGAGAATTAGGTAGCAGTTTACTCTCAACCTCTTCAAAGGATAGGTGATTATACCTTTTAGACGTCTGTGTAGCAAAGATCATACAGATGTAACAGCCTTCTTTAGGTAGGATGACTAATACATAGAAAAATCGAGGAAGATTCAAAGAATAAAGCTGAAGTTAGAATTGTTGTTTTCATAATCCTTCATTGATTCTGCTTTTCTCGTCTTCAATTAAAGGATGCTGGAAACGCAGGTCAGGTTTCTGGCCGCTGCAATGGCATTATCCCGTCTGAGTGTTTTGCTCTCCATAGACGTCCCTGCAAATACCTGAGAGGCCAATCACTTATGTTTCCAAGGAAAAAAATCAGCAGAAAAATAAGTAAGCAAAGGAAAAAGCCAAAAAAAGCAAAAAGCAAAAAAAAAAGAAAAAAGCACAACCAGCTCAGTAGAGCGTAAAGCAGCAGTAAAGCAGCAAAACCCACAAATACCTCTCTTTTTTCCTTGCAGCTAACTTCTAAAAAGCATCTTAGATGAAGAGTACTGAATTTAAACTTACTTTGTTCAACTGCTGCAAGAAAGGACTCCTTCTCACAGGAATAAATGCATTTTTTTTTCTTTCTTTGTTTTCTATGATAAACAATTTTCATAAATTTGAAATAAAATAATAAAAAGTGAGAACTGCAGCACCCTACAATATATTCTGCAGGACATAAATATGACATAGCTAGCTTATTTTAGGTTTCTAATAGTCATTTACTGTCAAGAGTACATATTCTTTTGAATCCAGTTTTGGGAATGAGTCATTGCTTAGCTGAGATCTGCTTTTATAAATCTTGTCATGGTATATTCCCACATCCGCTGTAAAATACCTGGAGATTTAGGGAAAAAAAAAGAATAGATTAATATTGGATTGGTTAGTCATTTGTTCATGATAAAGTCTAATCATTAGACTTGAAAACCATTAAATAAAAAAAAAAAAAGTAATGAAAGTGCAGGGTATGGAGTACATGTCAGTAACGTTCAAGACGATTTTGCTCTTGTAGATAATAAAATGTTTTGAAAATGCTGCTATATACAAACATATATTTGCTAGAAGTTTAAAAACTTAGGACAGCATTTATCTTATATTTTAATAAATTAATCTTTTTTTCTGACAGGTAATTTAAATTTTAAGTTGATAATGATACTTTATATTTTATGTATTAAATTTGTATGCTGAATACATTTAAAAATTTTAGGAAAACGTCTCTTTAAAAAATCTTTGAAATTCCAGTTCATAGTTTCTTTCATGTGAAACATCCATAGAGACATGGCCATAAATAATCTCAATTAGCTTTGCATGGAAAGCAATATTTCTCCTCACCTTTCAAAGTTAGAGATGAAGTATAGGCTTCTGGTCCAGAAGAGTTTTAAAAGAGCCTGTGTTTATAGAGGAGTGTTGATCAGTAATTTGCTTCATAACTCAATTCTCATTTCCCATCTCTGATTGGTGGGAATACTGAGAGCTGCTATAGGCACAAAGGGCAGTTCACTAGGTCCATTAGACTATTTCTCTCAGAGAGAACCAGACTTGGCTTTGTTCAGAGACATAACTGCAATCAGAAGCATACGAAGGCTGGCTTCCTTCACGCTGTGCCTTAGCAGATTTTATTTCAGATTTCTAAAAACCTACTGTTTTATCTGTTATAAATGAAAACATATTCTAATAACTCTAGATACCACCAAGATATTTTTATGTAGAGTACATATCAGAATTGCTGTCAGGTTGATTTGGATAGGAAATTATGTAAAAGAATACAATATAAATGTATCTCAATGATTTACTCTGTTACTGTAAACAATCAATTAAAAGTAATCCCTGACTTTGGTAGACTTTGTTCACAGCTCAATATTGACATCTACAATTTGTCAAGTTTCCTGTTTCACAACAAGAAGATAGCTCTGCTTTGTGACAGATGTAGTTCTTCTGGCTGTTTATATAACCTCCTATACATTTAAACTTCTGTCTTTGCTAGGAAAAGCTGGTGTAGCAAAAATACCTGCACAGCTTATAAAAGACAAATTATCAATGTACGATATGAAGGTTTTGGGGTGACGTTTTAAAGTTGGTATTTCCTCCCAGTTAAAAACAGTAATAAGAAATCCAAAATAAATCTTTTAATTGCTGCCATATAGACCAAGTCTAGTGTAAGGCTTGTTTGTGTACGTTTTGCCAGAATGCTAACATGATCTGAAGACCCAAGTTCCTTTGATGTATGAGGTGTTTCTTACATAATTCTGTGTGTTTCTTTGAAACGCCATGTAACTTTTTGGTAGAGGCTCCATTCCACTTTGAAGACTTGGTAGGAATTTTGACTGAACCAATATGAGAAAGAATGGCAGGGTAGCATTTACTCGATGTATAATAAATAGTGTAAAGCATAGCTGAACGTAACTCCTCACCTCCAGGATGAAGGCAGTGATTTTTCAGTAGTTGAGTGATTTGACCAAAATGAGTTTGCTTTTGATAGAATAGCAGCGACTTGCTTTCTGTCATAAGAATATTCCCCAAAGAGATCTCAAGTTATAAAAGAAAATCAGTCTTTGGGAATTTCAGAGGAGTTTATTCTAAACTCAGTGTAATAATATCCGTGTGTAATGGAAATTTTAAATACAAATTGCTGTACCTGGTTTCCTTACGCTGACTCCAGTTTAGAGATATGGGAGAGAAGAACGGGTAATTCAGAGGAAGACTATATTGGCTAATTCTCAAGTGATATAAGGTTTTGTGGGAAATGTGAACCTTGAGAAAATTAGAGAAGCTGAATGGCTACTGCAGGAAATGGCTACTCAGTAAAATCCAGACAACACGCTATTCACCCAGCACTTATTACTGCTCCCTTTACATTTTCTATAGAGACACTTCTGTTGCAGCATGTGAATCTTGTTATAAAAGATTTTGGCCACTGCTCAATTAAAAATGTTCTGTTTGGCAACTTTCTGATTAATTATATAAAAGAGGAAATAATAATTAATTTAAAAAACACTTTGGAAAACCATCATGATCTATTCTTAAGGCTTTCAAAGTCTTAAATTAGTCTAGCAGCAGAACTGAAGCCCTCTTGTGGGATGGCCACCAGCATATGGAAGGTCTGCACCCTTCATCTGAAAGAAGATTCGTGTGCGGATATGTGCAGGAACATGAAAAAGGCTGACTGATTTACATATTGATTTTAATTTTTCTGATTTCTGCTTTCAAAATGCAGCTAGCTAGCTTGCAACTGACCGTATTTGGCTTTTGGAAAGAAATACATTAAAAAAGTAGCATACTATCTTTCAAAAATCTTTCTGGCCAATATAAGGCAGGTTTATGCCCTTAATTTCTGAATATACACCCAATAAAAAGTTCACTGCCCCAAAAGACACAAGGGGAAAAACACAGAAATTACTCTTTAAGGTTTTATTTCATGTTTGACCAAAAGTGACATGAAGCACAGCAATGGCTGCAGAATCTCTAAAGCACACTTTCAAGTCCTCAATCAAATGAGCAAGAACTTGAAGGCTGTGCCTGGCTCCCCTCTGTTTTTCAGGTGGGCATTCAGACTTACATAGGGATTTCATATATTCCTCACCACGCGCATCTAGATGTATAATAGCTTTTTTGCAACCTTGGGCTGTTCTCAATGCCCTGGCCACCTACACTGAGCAATAAGGCGACAAAATTGAAGAAGCTTTTTAGCTTTTATAGCTTATTGATTTTTATATTTTCTGATGTATTAGAGCAATTTTTCAAACGTATCCGCCTTACCTTGATATCTTGAGTGTGGAGAGAGGATTTCACATTTATTAGCTTTGCTTTGGTGAAAAAAAATACAGCAGTAGAAGTACTTCTGTGTTATCTCAGGGATATAAATGGTTTTGGTATTAAAAAAAAATCAATTCTTGGAATAAAATTCAAAACTTGTGTGCAAGTGTTACATAAAAAGCAGACAACAAGGAATCCAACAACAAGGAATTCGCTTTTGCAAGTAGGTAACAAAGATGGTTTTAAAAAGTACAGTCCTGAATTGCAGTTGAACTCACTGATGCTCCAAATAGGAAAGTTCTGTCTTAATGGAGAGCATATAATACGGTAAACACTTTTTTATTATCTCTGATCAACCGTGACAGCATTAAAGAAGGAATGCAGCAGAAATGTCTTCTCCAGTGGGAGTATTATTTTTTGCAGATTGGCAGCAATAAAGTAAAGTATGAGCTCCCTTATAGTAAGAATTTTGGGTTCCTTAGACGATTTGAATTTTTAAACACCACAAACAGGAAACTATGCTGCAATAAAAGTTTTCAGTAACTGACCCAGTCAAGGGTCAGCTATACTACTCTCTTGCCAAGAACTTGATTTCTGTTTCTCCTGTAGTACTCATGAAGTGATGATTGTGATTGAATCTGTCCAACTTCAATGATCTTTGTGCCTCATTTGGTTATCAGTTATGTGACACATCAGTTATGTGAACACCTCCCAGTCACTTTACAATAAAAACACTGTAGTAATTGTCTTTGTTTCTGATTTTGTACTTTTTGATAGCCTTTTTCTCCCTCATGCTAGAAATGCATGGGTTAAGCTACTTAAGTAGTTCAAGCAGGAGAGTTAACACTACTCTTTTTTTTTTTTTTTTAATAAATATTGAACATATTGTGTGTTCTAAAGTGCTAACATTGTCAGAGTCCCTTACTGGCCACTCTGGACTTCAGAAGCCAAGAAGATACTTTGTTCCCTTTCAAAGTTTTCCATTTTAAGCAAATGTCTTCTCTGTATGAAAAATAATTGTTATGTGAGAAGTGTTACAGAAGGAGTGGGAAAAACAAATTTTCAGTTTCTATGTGGAAACACATGGACTCTGCAGTATGTATTTTATCCCTGAAAAAGAACAAGATGCACTGTTGGGGCTGCTGTACCCGTCTGTTGTGTTTCTCTCTAGACGAATAAAATTGACAGTGATTTACTTCAAGTCTAGAAAAACTGTACCCATTTACAAATGCAATGACAACAGAAGAGGAAAGTTGGCACTTTTTATATCTTCCTGTTAACACATCTTTTTCTGATTAGTCTGCAACGGTGATGCGTAGAAAACTCCATTTATAAGTGCCCCATATAGTACATCCTCATTAGAAGGCTTCATTTGGAAAAGCACTGTATTCCTTATTTTCCTTGTTATCCAAAATTGAGAAAGAAGCATAATAATATTTTGCATGAATTCCAAAATCAAACTTTAAAAAATTAAAACTTCAGCTTTAATTAGGAGATAAACTTTATGTTAGAAGGGATATGTAATTACTTTGTTCTCCACTTTGTCAGCTGTTGAGCAAATGCCTGGACAGAGATTGATACAGGCTTTAACATTGCTTCCTTTCTTCAACCATTTGCAGTTGATACTTGTATTTTAAATATTATTTGACTGCATTTGAGTTTTTACAGATCTAGCTTGGCACTGAGTACCTAAAAGGTAAACAGAAAAGAGAGGAATTGTGTTAGAACTGGAGGTTGTGCAGATATGTGAATACTTCGTTAGTAGGTCAGTATATAGATGTGTAACCTACCATAATGTCCTAGTTTGATGGTCTTTTCTTTACTGCTAGATTGATTATAATACAGAACATAAACATACTTTTATTTCTTTCAAATGTGCACATTATTAACTTTTCCAAATAGCAGACATTCTGTTTTCTAATTTAAGGGTCAAGTAATATGGTAAGAGAGGGAAACATAAAACAACTGTGGTACTATTTTGTCATATTTTCCTCTCGTTCCTCTTGCCCATTAAATTAATTTGCTCTATAAGAGTGAGAAGGATGTGAAGAAACTTTAGAACATGCTATTTTCATTAAGCTGCAGTAGCCATGCTGCAAAAATGAAATAGGATTGCATACTTCATGAAGACAAGGTTTTCTTTTCCCTTTTTCTCTGTGGATCTATTAGGAGGGTAAAGAACAAATAATACCACGGATAAATTATTAGCAAAAGGTGAAAATTGTATATGAAACATTTTGCTTCATTTTTGAAGATATGATGTGAAATTAGA
This sequence comes from Tinamus guttatus, assembly GCF_000705375.1. The sequence goes on along the minus strand of NW_010581208.1, from coordinate 20,337 downwards.
CTTCTGGAATCCATGTGGTACGCTAGTCACATAGCTAGAACTCTGTATATGCTTTTTTTTTTTTTTTCTTACCACTGATTCATTTTATTTACCCCAGATAAGTCACTCCCCTCCCTGTATCTGCCTCACCTCTTCCTTACTGCGTTCATTATTTGTACTGTCAGTTTTGGGGGGCAGAGACACATTCTACATACTGAGTCTGAACATATATTTGCTCTATTTTTTTTTCTAATTTTTTTTTTCCTGAGAGATCTTTAAGAAAACAGATCTTAATATTCTTAAAGAAAGATTAAAAAGAAACATTTGATTTGTATTTTACTTTTTTAAATTGAAAGCTGCAATGTAAGTTTACATTGTTATTGGCTCTTTTTGCATCTCAGAGTATTTATAATCCACCTTTATATAGTATTGTTTGAATTTTATTAATGATGCCATAGCATACATATATGAAACATGTCAGGCTTATATACATACAGACGTACAGAAGCCTGATGTTCATGTATATGGACTTCAGATTTTCTGAACCAACATTTTTTTTTTATTCCCCTGTTTAGCCCATCTTGACTAAGATAATGGGAAACAAACTTTAAGAATGGATGAGGTCTTGAGAGTTTATCAGGAACCCTCTCAGGCATGAATCTCTAAATCACCTTCGGCCTGGTGAGCAAAACAACTGAGTAAATTTATGATCTAACTTGATGGTTTATCTAGAATCTTTCTTCTATGCATCAAAGCATGAAGTACAGTTATCAATTTATATTCACTTATTGCTTTTATGGCATAAAGGAATCCTTCATCCTGAAGGAAGATAGGAAGAGCAGTCAATATATCAGCCTGCAAAGGGAATAGTTAAAGATTCACAGACCTGAGAAAGTTAAAATGTTAATTTTCAATTATGATTCAAGAAAGTCATTCCCAGTTGACTGCAGCAGCTGGAGAAATTTGAATCAATTTGCCTTGAACTCTTTTGGTTTTCCTAAAATTAAAACTTATATAGAAGTTAAAACTTTTGAATTTATCATCTTTGAGCCTAGTCAAAGTACAGGAATTAAAATATTTGGAACATTTTGCTTCCTATCCTAACTGGGCACAGGACAGCAAAAGAGGAGAAAGGGAGGAGAAGAAAAATAATAATTCAGGCAACTTGGTGATCAATTTCAATTTTGAAGTAGTAAGTATTCTAACATGTTTCATTTATTCATCTAGTATCTTTTATTACTATTAGCCTCTTTAGTTGTCTTAAAATAAACTAATGGGATGTACACACTAAAATATGTTTTTAGGGTGCTTAGATTAGCAACTGGTGGTAACTGATAACCATATCAGAAAAATAATTCATTCCCTCTCTTTCAACGCTGTACTAGCTTTGCTGGTCAGATTGTTGGATCATGTTAATTCCAGTATTAGACTGAAAATAATCACAGGTGGCCAAAATATATTTGTGAGGGAATTATTTTTTCCCTGTGTTCTCAAGATTAATGATCATGTGAGTCATAATTCTGTAAAACATTTATGTAGACCAGTGCACCCTAAAGATGATTTTGTTGTTGTTACCAAGCGAGATGTAATTGAAGGTTCACTTCACTTCATTAATCCCCCCCATTGTGCTATTCCTATATGGGTGTAACATAAATTTTTCTCATTCCTTGTTCTGCTTCTGCCTCATTTACATCTGCATTAATTCTTTGGTGGATCATTAGAAACTCATAGTGTACCTGATGACCTGAGAAAATAGTTTAACTCTTTGCAAAATGTAAGGATTTCAGGCATCTTAGTTAGAGCCAGAACTTCTGGCTTGCATTACAGGAGAAGTAGATAAAGTGAAATGAATGATGAAATGGTAGAAGTAAATTTGTGCAATCCAGTCTTCAGTTACTATCTGCAATACATACTTTTCATCTCACAATCAACCTCCTCTAACTTCTCATGTGTTTTCATAGCATTACTTTCAAATTGGGGTTTTTGCAGATGTTAAAAGGTTTTTTTTTTTTTTTTTTTTTTTTTTCAGTTTGTAATATTCCTTGTGGTATTTCTGAAAAACTAATATACCCCTGGGACATAGCAAGTGAAGACAGATGGACACTCACTGTTATATAGGAGAGGAGAAATGAATTTTTAAGTTGTACAAATAATTTAGGAACATTTAATTGCACATGACTGATCTATGCAACCATCTGAGCGTATTAGGGATATTTTTGTCCTCCAGTCCCTCATTTAGTATACAAATTGTTGCTGTATGGATGTGCTTGAAAAGAAAAATTAAAGAGACAGCTGCCCTTGACAGACTCTACAAAGGTTTGAATAATAATTTGCATTAAACTTGTCTATCTCAGATCTCAGAATATTAATGCCAATAGGCATTGACTGGCTACATAAATACCAAAGCTCTTTTGAATAATGTATAAATACCTTCAATGGATGAGGTCATGTTTATAAAAATGAATTACACTATGTCTTTAAAGGAATCCTGAAAAAAAAAGAAGTAGAGATTTTGAATTTTAAATCTGTGTATTATTCTTGTGATTGGTTAAATATTTTAGGTTCTTAGATATACAGCATTTCCTTCACTGTTTCTGAGAAACCATTTTGTGGCAAAGGCCCTTATTCCCATACATTAATATGTAGTGGATTATTTTCTGCCTAATGATCCGTTATTACATTGCCATAGCTATTAATACTAGCATTTGTTAGAAGCAAGGGCAGGACAATTCTATTGCTGTTGTTCTCTTTTATTTTCTTTAAGAATTTGAAGGAAATTAAATTCTTCTAAATTAAAATCTGTCATCTTAAAGGCAAAGTAGAAGAGTTGCATGCAAGCAGTAAGCTGAATGTCCTATGGCAAATTTATAGGCTTTTGTTTTTATTATTATTAAAGAGAGAGCTACTACAGCTAAATTTTGGCATTATGGCCTTGACCATGCTCATTACAGCAGCTAAAAGCAAAGTGCATATAGTTCCGGATGAGGACGTGTACATGCAGGTGCAGCGAACAGCAAGCAAATGAACACTGCTTCAGGGAAGCGAGGAAAGCAATCCTCTCTCCCTGGGAGGTGATGAAGGCTGCTTTGGATGAAGAGGGGATTGGCCTGGCTGCTCACTGCCTTTTCCTTCAGCGAGAGGAACCTCCCTTCTGTGACTGATTCCTTACGCTGCTTACAAGAGACAGCTTTACCATTAGCATTACTACTCCCGTGACTTCCATAAGGAGACCTTTGCTGCTTCGAGTCAGCCCTAAAAGTTCAGTTTCCATCTCTTCTCTTGCTGCCATAATTTACTGATTTGATGCAGCTCTACTGCACATTTGCTAATATTATTTCTGCCCAAAGAGTGGCAATAGGAGGAAAGTAAGAAGCCAGATTTCAGTTCCCCTTATATAGTATCGATATGTGAATGTCATTAGAAGACTATTGAGATATAAACAATTTCATCCCCTTTCCAGAGATAAAACAAAATGATACTGACTTGTTTTATGTTCTTGTTGTGAATGTCCAGGTACCAGAATTAATGTCACCAAATCATTGCTCGCTCTCAGCTGAATTTTGTATATATATCGTAGCTTATCTATATGCTCTGGGTCGGTATGTAATTTTCATTTCATGGGAGACCTCTACACTACTGTTAAATAGACTTAAAACCCTTCAATTTGGTGTTTGAGATCATTTGGATTTTATGCAGGTAATATTGTAACACCAGTTCTCAGTTGTTCTTTTGTGCCCATGCAATTGCAAAACCAGTATTTGCTTAATTTTTGTGCAGCAGTAGGATTTGCTGCTGAATCACTGGAACACCTTGCAGTTCCAAGTCTTTCTCCCTTTACTAGTGGCAACCATTGGGATTACTGCCTGATGTACTGTGTGACAATTAAAACATTTTAAATCTCTTCCTCCTCGGTGATTTAAAATAAATATAACCCACTTTGCAGAGATCCTTTGAGACTCCTTATCAGTTCCCTACCCGTTGAAGTCGGGTTTAGTAAGATGCAGAGAGGTGCCTGCTGCCACACGTCCTAGGAGCTGCAGCCCATTCCTTCCTAATGCACTGAACAGCCAACGCTGCTACCTCTGCCAGACAGCTCTGCTATCAATGATGGCACGAGGGTAAAGCTGGGGGGAGTTTAACCTCCCTGTGGACTCTTTAGCTGCACCGTCCTCATTTTCTGTGGTTTTCCTTGTCTGTGCAGCTCCAGGGCTTTCCCAGATACCCTGACCCCACAGGAAAAAGCTGTGATGCAGTGCTGTGAAAGTGGGCTCTGCAGCAAGGGAGGAGAGCTCAGGATAAACCTGGTAAAACTAAAAGCATTCCCTCGGTGCAAGAACCAGATTTAGGGGAAAAGGAAGGAAATTTTTAGGATTTTGTGGTCTCAGAGGTCTTACAATTAACTGTGCTAGTGTGGGTGCCTAGAAAACTTCGTACTGTTTAGAAAGTACAAATGTAAAGTCTCAATATACTACTGTAAAAAGAAAACTAATATATACACGAAGCAGAAGAGCATTCATTGAATTCTCAGGAATATTTTGTCAGTTGATTCAAAGATTCCACTGTTGGAATTTATAAATTTCTATATTGACACTTCTGGACAAACTCAAGGAGAACCTACTCAAAATATTGCCATGAATGTGGTATGTCCATGAGGTACATTTTCCTGCTGTAGCATGGTAATCAGAATTACTCAGAACTATTCATAATAAGCCAGAATATGAAAACGGTCTCTCTCTCTTTTTAAGCCATTATCTCTGAACAAGACAAGTGTCTGCTTTTCTACTACAGAATTTTATCTTTCCCGCGGTTTGGCAGTGCTGTGTATGAGTTCCACTTGCTTTAGCAAGAAGCCTATGCAGTAGTTTTACTTAATGAACTATTCAAAGATAATTTCCCTTGAAAATCTTAATAAACAGACATCTGTGAATAATGAAATAGAGTGAAAGTAGGCAAAATTATTCTACTATCAAGTAGTTTACTTTTTATAGGTTTGGTTTATTAATCTTTTCATTGGAACTGTAGAATTTCTCAGAAAACAGACATTCATTTATAAATAATACTTCTGAACAAGAGAGAAGGTCAGTGATATGTTTGGATTGGCCAGTGCCAAAACACTGAATATTTCTTAAGAAAACAAGTCTGTATGATTTTTTTTTTGCATATGCATGAGCTCCTATCTGAGTTCCTGTCAAGCTGCACACACAGCTGTGATTCTGAAGGTCCCTAAGGCTGTGCTGCTTACTCCGAAATTATTATTTTTTTCTTACTTTTTACCTGAAAGGCAGCTAAAGTAAATTCAACCCTCCAGTCCCCTCAAGCATTGCCCCTTTCAGCTAGGGAGAGTTAGCTAGAGGAACTGATATATGCCAGCTGGAGGTTTTTGTTAGTTTTTGTTGAAATATTTTGAAGAATATAAACATACACCATTGACTGTAAAAACAGAATAAAATTCAGTTTGAACTGAACAGTTTGAATAACTTGAAGTTGTTTTAGAATTCTCTTAAAATATTTTGTGAACTCCCATACCATAGAATATTACTGGAACTTTTAGTCCTGTTTTGAATTAACAAGGGAGAAGTTTCAGATTTTAATATTCTGTGGTCTGACTGCACTCATTATTTTTTAAAAAGGTGCTGCTCTGTATTGAAATATAATGTAAGTACGATTAACCATGTTAATAGAAATGCTACCATAAACTTTTATACCTAGGAGTAATGCTGTGTTTAAGGACGTGAAGGAAACAGTAGCACTACTCAAAAATTGTTCGTAGAGCTATGAACATTTTGAATGCTTTTAGTGGAAAGGGAAGTCATTTATGGAATAGTGAAACTGAGTTTGGATATTAGCGCCCCAAACAACAGCCTGGCCAATTACTTTTTATCCTGATGCAGCTCTGAAGTAGGATCTTTATTTGCAGTTTAGTTCTCCCTTTTTAGTAGAAGTATTTACTCTCAAAAGAGAGAAGGTCAGTGTCTGATAAAGTTTATTGTGTGTTTTCTGATACCATTACCTGCCTAATGATGAAGAGTTGAGACTTTTGAATTTTGTATTGAATTATGATTTAGCCACCACTTTATTACAAGGATAAGAATTCTTACCATTACTGAGCAGAGTTGTTCCCTCTGTATGATTGAAACAAGTTATCCTTACTACTTGAGTGCCTATAAATACTCGGTGTATTCATACATGTTCAAAAGGGCTACAATTATTGCTGAAAGGTAGTAGTAGCATGCAGAATTTTAACTATCATTGCCATGTACCAGGAAGAATGTAGAATTCTTTATTCCTTATTCTGAACAGATGACAGTGAAATCACTTGACTCACTTTTTCCTAGATTTTTTTGTTGTTTTAGAAGAGACACTATCCTGATTAATTACAATAAAGTCTATGCTATGAACTGTCATGTATGATAGACATTACAGCCCACAAAAAGAACATCAGTTTGAAAATGCTTGCGACAGAATAGAATGCTTTAAAATGTGAATTTCATTCCCATGAAAAGCATCAGATTCCAGCAAAATTATATATTTTCTAAAATCAATACAAAGAGTTTGAATGTTGATATATAAATCAATCTTCTCCTAAAATAAGTTAGTGTATGGGGCAAAAAAGAATATTTCACAAAGATCTCTGTCAGTCTCTACGAGATACTTGACTGATGAATAAATAGTAAAGATAATTACTGGATATTCAGAAACTGTAGCTGTTCCCTGCAGTCTTCTCTGAAGTATAAAAATAGATAGACCTAAAAGATTATTATTATTTTCTACTGTATGGACTAAAAAAGAACAAAAAGAAAAAAATACAGAATTTTTTCCAGACTGTGAGTCAAGTTCATCATTTAAGTACTTAGAGCACCTCACAGCTGGCTTTTGGTTTACGCATTTGGTTTTTCTGCACTTACAAGCCAAGGCTTGAGTAATGGCATGTCCTTTGGATGACAAGGTCTCACCAAGCTGAATGGGGGCTGAGAAAACAGATATCCAAGAAATAGGAAGCACTTCTAGTTTCTATGTGTGAAACATAGTCAAAGAACATGCTTTAGAAAAATTAAGGCACTTACTGTTACGTAGTAGCAAAGCAACCTGAGTACAAAGGAAAAGTACACGGTTAAACGCTGTGCAAATGTTGGAATGGAGAGGCAGAAGGGTGTCGACAGCACACAGTTTTCTGTCTTAAGCAGTGGGTGATAGTAAAAAGGCGGTTGGAAAGTAGGCTTATTTCTGACAATAACTGGCAATGAACTGCAGGATATTTAGAACTTGCTCAGAAAATTTAGAATTCATAGCTTAACTCAGGAAAAGAAAAGCAAAGAAGAAACTGTACTACAGTCATGATAAAAGAAATCAAGTAAATAGAGCATTTATTAATTTCAAGTTTGTAAACAGACCAGTAGGTGCCAAAAAGTGATGTGGATAGTGAGAAACAACCTGCTGGCAGTGGAAGATAAATAGGTAAATGCAAGTTTACAGTGA
>NW_010581207.1:16054-28016 GCF_000705375.1 Tinamus guttatus | reverse complement strand
CTCCCGCCGGGAGCCCCGGCTGGAACGCGGCTCCCGGGACGTCCCGCCTGTCACCGGGCTGCAGAAGCAACGTGATGTTCCCCCCTGCGCGGGTGTGTGTGGAGGGGTTTAACCCCGAGCCCGGAGCAGCAGGCGGGGGATTGTGCCGGTGCTCGGAGCCAGGATGGCTCTGCAGAATTCCAGGGTGCAGGAAAGCTGCTGCACGGGGCCTGCTCCCGCACAGGTTTTCCTCCTCTTCCCAGGCTGTCCCTGTGCCCCCCTCTCCACAGCAGCCCATGGGAAGCCCTCGTGGGGACGGGGCTGCACAGCCTCAATCCAGACAGATGTTTCTGCTGCACCAGCCAGGAAGGAGGGAGGAAGGAGGGGGCAGCTCATTCCTCCCAGGGAATGGGAAAGTACACGCAGACCCGTGACCTCCCCGTGCGTTCGGAGTGCGTGATGTTACCCTCCCTCCACCCCCCGGCACGCAGCACCCCTCCCTGAAGCCAGGGGACGGCGGGACGCGTGGGGGACGCAGCCTCCACCCTGCGACCCTTTCACAGAAGCGATTGGAGCCCGTGGAGCTGAGACAGCAGCATCTGGAGGGGGACGGGGCCAGCCAAGGCCCAGACGGCCCATGTGAATCGAGGCCGAGCTCTGACCTAGCTGGGCAGATGCTGAGTGCTCTGTTCCAAGTGAGCTCTGCTATCCACTGCTTTGCTAAGTCCAGCTGGCTCCAGCTCAGCACAGGGTGCTGAAAGCAACAAACCGTTTCATTAAGCCTAAGGGTTTCAAATAAAGCTGAAGTGAAGAGCCCGGAGCCCTGGTGTTTGGTGTTGCTGGCGCTTGGCAGGGCCTTACCTCCGTGTAGATGGAGGGGGTGAGGTAGCAGAGCAGCCGCACGTCGTCCTCCTGGCAGGCCTTCATGTCCATCATGAGGCACGTGTGCAGGTCCCCCAGCTGCGTGGCCTGCGCGAAGGACTCGTACAGGTTCATCTTCCCCGCTGCAGCTTTGCTGCAAGGAGACGGCGGCGCTGAGGAGCAGCTTGACATGACCCCGGGCTGTCCCTGGGAGGCAGCACGGGCCAAGCCAGAGCCTGGACGCTTCCCCACTGCTCCCTCTGGCCTACCTGGCTTTTAAATAGTACAGAAGGTGGTAGCCAATCTTGGGTTGCTTCTGATAGAGCTCTGATAGGAGATCCAGCAGCAGCGAGAAGCCGCTGTTATCTTCCTGCATCTGGCAGAGGTTCCTCGGGGAGCAGAGGAGACAACCACGTTACACGAGAGCTCTCTGCTGACGCCAGGGACCCGCAGCACGCGGGGAAAGGCAGCTCCAGGCCCCAGGTGTCCTTGTCATCTGCTCTCCAGCCTGGACACAGGGCTGCTGCTGAGTGTGACGGGCCACACAGCAACACCAGGATGGGGACACGACCCTGTGGCCACACAGAGAAGGACCCAGGAATCCTGAGCTTCCACAAACAACCAGATAAGCTGCAATTTTCCTGCGTTTGAAGTGTTTTTACTAAACAAAACACAGTGTAGGCAGAACAAGGCAATAAACTCTCTGACTCTGGGATCCTGGGGAGCACTGTGGCAAGCCAGAAGGCAGAATTAGATCCAAGCAGTTCACTCATGACAGTGGTCACAAAAAAGCTCTGGACATTTCAAAAAAACATCAGACAAGAAATATCAGACATACCTAAATATTAGGTAGAGCGGCTTCCCCACTGACTCCTCCAGAGACCTGCAGGACAAATGCCATGGTCAGAGAGCTGTGTGCATCTGCTTTGGGCCAGCAAATGGCAAAGGGAAAGCCTTGCACGTTGCCTGCTGCTGTGCCTGGGGCCCTTCAGGATTAGCCCTAGCTAATGGAGAGACAGAAATAGTCCTGCTAACAGCACCCGGGAGCTCTGACCCGGAGCTCTGCTCCAACCCAGGCCAGGAGGAAGCTGTGGCACGGGCTGTGTCAGTACAGCAGGGACACGGGGTATTTAGCAGCCCACATGCCTGGTCAAACAGCCAGGAGCCCCAAAAGCACCAGCTAAACTGAGCTTCGACAGCACGACTTGCGGTAGCAGCTTCTTCCTGCACTTGTGCAAAGGAGGAAAACAGACAGTTTTGTGCACTGGATACAACTATTAAGCAAATTCATGCTGACTGTTTGCAAACGCTGGAAGCCCCAAAGAGAAGCTGGTGGTTTCAGTGCAACTTTCTGAAAATGGTGGAAATTTTACTGTGAAAAGCCCAAGTTCCACTGTGAAAGGATGAGACGGAGGAAAATAAATGCTTACTCCTCTGTGATTTCTTCTGGCAAAACCTCACCACGGAAATGAGCCTTAAATAGCTCTTGGAGGCAGGATGCAAGCACTGATAACTGCTCTGAGTCAAAGTCCTCCTGGTGGAAAGAAAGGAAGAAGTGAGCAGGGGAAGCAGGAGCTCAAAGCCTGCCTGCCCAGCACAGGTCTGGTTGGAGGAACCCAGCATGGAGCCCCGTTGGGGACAGCAGCACATGAGCCCTTGTGCTGCTCTGCAGCAGTGACAGGAGCTGCCAGAGCTGGTCACCAGCAAGACGAGCCCAGCTCCAAGGCACTTCTCAGCCACCGGGATGCCCTTCTGCTCGAGCAGCCAGTGATTCACTGAGCTCAGCTCTCCCTCTGCAGAGCAGGCAGCAAGAGCACTTAGCAATGAGGATTCCCAGCCCTGCCAGCCCTTTCCCAGCGTCCGCACGGAGCGGAGGAGCAGCCCTCGTGTGCTGAGAGGCCACTTGACTCTCAAGGAGCTGATTAGAGGGAGGGGATGATGTTTAGCTCCCTCCTGGAGAGCAGCGAGGGCTCCACCACCGGGCAGGACTTGCTGCAGCCTCTCCTGAGCACCAGGCCCTGGGCCAAAGCCAGGGGAAGCCGTGGCTGCACAGCCCGCGTGGAAGGCCCGGGAGCTCCGTGGCCACCGGGTGAAGCTGTGGGCACATCCCAACGCCTCCTGCCTCCGCCAGCATCCGCTGGGGCCGAGCGATCCTCCCCTTCCCCTGCTAAACCTTCCGGCAATCAGCAATTTGGAGCCGTCCTGAGCTGGAGGTGACACGAACATCTGTGTTGAACAGCCACAGACGGAGCTGCCTGGTGTCATTCTGAGCTCGTTTACGTTCCGAGCTCCCTCGGCCTCCTGTGCCCCAGTTTAACTGCAGCTCTGCCACCTCTGCAAGAGCTGGGCAGGCTCTGAGCTCAGCGCGCGCCGCCGCTCCGCAGCGCTGCTCCCAGCAACGCGCTGTTACCTCCAGGACTTGATCCACGATTTCCTGCATGACCTCACACTGAGCTTCCGTATCGCTGCAGCACAAAAACAAGAGGAAATCCAAGTTACAAAGGAAGATACGGAGAGCAGGGACAAGGGGGCTTTGTGCTGAGCTGGCTACGCTCGGGAGGCCCCAGGACCTGCGTCCTGCTCTGCGTTGGTGCCCTGTCCAGAGGAAGGCCCTTCGGAACCCACTGCAGAGCCCCAGCCCTGGCAGAATGGACTACGCTGCTGCAGCACCTATTCCCTAAGTGCCTGAGGCAGTCTGCAGCAAGACAAACTAATTAAATGACTGAAAGCATAAGATTAAATGCACTTAAGCCATAAAGACATAAATTAAATCAGCCTACTATGCCAAGGCCTGGAAAGCAGGAGCTTTTTAACCTGCTTTAGATGGAGTTAATTCCAAGGTCACTGTAAAATCTACAGTGGAGATGGAGAAATCCAAAGAACAGGCACATCTCCATCACTGGGGAATGTGCCCCACACAGAGAGGTACCGAAACACCCCAGAAGCAGCAGCCCCAAAGAGCTCCCACCAAGGCTGTTCATGTCACACCACAGGCCCCACCAGCCCTGCGAGATGGGCTCGTGGAGCAAGCAGCATTGCCTGACAGTATTGCAAGGTTTTGTGTGTGGCTGCCCTGAGGAGACCCACACGAAACACAACAACACCCCAAAATACCAACCTGCCCTTCTGCAGCTGCAGGACTTTATCCTTCAGTGACTCATCCAGTTGGTCCAGGAACGGTGTGATATCAACAGGCTCCTCCACAATGGTCTCTTTGATCGGATGAAACCTGAACTCCCTCTTCTTCCCTGCAAAAAAGGAAGCGACAGTGGGATAGTTTTCCACTATTTTCCCAAGCAGCTACGTCTAGGAAGTATCCCGGGTGATCTCTGTCCTAGCAGCAGGAGTCACCACCCAGGCAAGCAGCTGTCTGATGTTGCCTTCACCATCTGGACCGTGTCGGGGTCGCGATGCCCTGGGAGGACAGGCCTGCATGCAAACGCAGGTCACAGAGGAACAGGGAATCCACGAGTGCCACAGCCCACGCAGGAGCGCCAGCGAGGGAGCTCTGGCTGCAGGATGGCTCATCCCCTTTCCTGGAGTCCTCTCCTGCTCTGCGTGGCGCTTTGGAGCCTGTGCCCCCTTTGGAGGCTCCGAGCCAGCCGAGCCGGCTGCAGGGCACCACGGGGACAGGGTCACACTCCTCCAGCCCATTCTAGGCCTGTGGCCCCGCAGAGGGTGAAGCTCTCCATGGAGCCACGAGAGCGCTTCCAGCAAGGCCGCGAGCAGCTGGAGGCGCCTGCAGCTCCAGCGAGCTCGCGGAGGGGACGCCGGCCTCGCGCAGCAGCCTGCTCAGCCTGAGGCCTTTGGACGTGGAGGCCTCCTGTGCGTGTAACGCAAACCACGTGCAACGCAATTAGCAGCTGCCTGAAAACAGACACCCTGTTCCCAAACAAACCACCTGGGCCAGCATCTGCCACGGGGATCGATTCCCAACAACACAGTGCAGCAAGGCTCTGGGATGAGGCAGAACCACGAGCTGAGAGTGGGGAAAGCGCCGTGTCCGAGGGGCCGAAGCTTTCGGGAACAAACACCCGAAGGAGAGGAGGCCCAAGAGACCCTTCCCGTGGAGCCAGGAGCGAAGCGCAGCTCTCCCCGCTGCACCATGACACCAGCGCTCCGGAGCATCAGCACAGCTGACTGCAGCTCTCACCTTTGCTGTTCAAGTCCTCTTCGTCATCGCTAAATGCGGCTTCTGCATTGTCATAGCAACTGTCATCCTTGTCAGACATGTGATTGTCCATTTCCATGGAAACGGGCTCCTCAATTTTGACTGCAAGAACAAAATGCAGGGGAGTAAGAGCAGGAGTGAGGTTACGATGGCTCCTGGCACAGCCCTGGGGCAGGACGGGCTCTGCCTACAAGTTGCATCTGCTGCTCCTCAGGCTCCAGCGAGGAGACCAAGTGCCCCGTGGAGGGGAAGAGACTCGGCAAGACTCTGGAAAAGCACCCTGGGGAGCGAGACTCTATTTAACCATCCCCATTTGGTGCCACGTTTGGAAGGAGAGCAGCAAAGGCCTGAGCATCGTGCTCCCTGCATCATCCCTCGCCCACGCCAGCCTCAGTCCCTGAGCTTCAGCCTCACCATCAGCTTCACCAGCTGCACCAGGCAGTGAGACTCGAAGCATGGGGAGATGCTCCTTCTGCTGGAGCAGCCGATGCAACGAGGAGCCCGAACAGGCACGGTCCTTTTGCAAAACCGACAAAGCAGCCGCTCAAATGCAGGGTAGAAACACTAGCTATTTGCTTAATCTCATTTTAGTAATTAATTAGTCTACAGAGAAGGATGGCTAAGTAGTCCCTGTGGAGCACACAGAGAAATAGGTAGTTTGCATCTCCAGGGTGGGCTGAAGGAGCTCACCCGTCAGCTCAAGCAGTCACAAACGTTGGCACGCAGTGACCTCCCTCTGCTTGCCCAGGGGTTGCTGGCAGCCCCTGGTCCTGCACTCCTGCTGTGTCTAGCAATGCTGGACAGGGCCCGTGCCTCAAACGGAGGCAGGAAAACGCAGGAGCAGGTGGCACAGGAGCCAGGCAGGGATGCAGGGATAGGAGATGCTGTGCTGCACCCACGGGGGAGCAGGCAGAGCTGCAGGGCTCCTCCTCGATGCGCTCAGGACCACCTCGCTGCCTCTCAAGCCTAAAACTGGACCCTGCGGAGCCCCTCGCTTTGCTCGACGCCCTCGGGCACGGCGCTCTCGCAGCAGGGAGCTCCCCTCGTCCCGCTGCAGCGCCAGCGAACGCTGCGGAACAGCCAGGGAAAGCCCCGCGATGCGAAAGCTGCCGCCGCCTGCCCCGCTCCCTACCTTCGATGGGGGGTGAGGGCGAGCTGCAGAACTCCGGGAATTTCTCCCTCAGCATGGCACGGAGCTCCTTGTCCAGCTTGGGGTTGTCGAAGAGAGGGGCCAGGTGCCTGTGGGGGACGAGAAGAGGCTGGGATCACTGCCCTGCTTGGAGCAGCCAGCTCCTGCCTCCAGCCAGGGCACAGTCCTGGCAGCCCTGGCACTGCCCCGGGGGCCACCCTGGCACTTTTCCTGCATCACCCACCTGGATTCTCCCTACCAGCCTAAGGGAGGCACTGGCTCCACGAAGCCACTTGCCCCAACTCTGCCCTCTCGCTGCCAAGAAGGGCAAGGCCACAAACACTTCCCATTGCGCCAGGACACAGAAAAGAGCCTTGATCTGGAGCCCAGGAAATCTCCTCAGCTGGGCAAGGGCTTTGCCTGGCACTAGGGCCTGCAAGCCCTGACCTCCCACTGCAGATCAGCTGGGGCTCCCTCACTTTGTCACCACGGTGGCAGCAAAAGGCCCACAGGGAGAACTGAAGAGGCCTCATACGAGAGGGGAACTTTGTTCTGGTCACAGCTCGGTCCCCACAAAGGTTTGGGGACATTCCTACTGACATGGAACAGCTCTGGGTTATTTATCCCACCCCTTCTCTTAGCTCAAGGAACGGCTCTCAGGACAAGCCTCAGGACCATAAATACACAGCTGTGTCTTAAATACGAACATATTTGTGTTCATAAATAATACAAATGCCCTCCGCAGCTCTTCCAGAGCCTGGAGTTCATTTTTGCTAGGCTGGTGAGACTGGTCCCCAGGAAGCCTGGTGCACAACAGTTAGTTAATAAAAGCAGTAAAATTTAGGACTGTCTTACGCAAGGACTCGCTTCTCTACAATGTGGGTGAGAGAATTGAACACGCCTTGCCGGACATGAGCCTCCAGTGGGGGGTAGAAGTTGGGAATGATCTGAAAAAGAGGGGGAGATCAAGTCAGTGCCATGTTCCTGAACCCTTTGCCAACCCTCGGGCCTGTGGTGTTCTTGGACGCAGGCCAGAAAAGTCACCAGATGCTACTAGGGAGCAGTGACAGGCCCAGGGCCATGCCCCAAACAGCAGCGATTGCTGCAGGAGCAGCTGGGGTTTCTTGCATGTTGTGATGCTGCTGAAGAGGACCAAGGCAATGGGAGACCCCCCAGCACCTTCCCCTGCGTCTCGGAGGGGATGTGGGCAGAGATGGGCACCTTAAAAATAAATCCCTGCAGGTTGTTACCAGTCAGCAGAGTCCACACAGAGCCCTTGGTTTTTGGGAGGGCTGTGACAGCTCGTTCCGGGAATCTGGGTCATCCCATGAACCTTCCACCCAGTTCCTCTGCCAGCAGCAGCCAGCAGCTGCTTCTGGACTCGGACAACGGGAGTGCACGGAGCGAGCTGCGGGAGGGAGGGAAGCTCTTCCGGAGCGCATGCCATGGAAAGACCCCATGTCCAGGGACTCCATTAGCTCTTGCTGGGACCAAATTACTGGAATCGGCATTCGGCACCACCGCCCTGAACACAGAGGGGTCCAACCAGCTCTGCTCCCCGGGAATCCTGCCCAAGTGGGGCCCTCCTTCGAAGGGAGATGGCTCTGAGTCATCCCCAGGCAGGGACTATTGCAATGAGGCTCTCTTTACCCTCAGGGTGACACTGGATGAAGACCAAGGACTTCATTAGGTACTAAAGGGAACAATTCAGAAGTCCTCTTCCTACTAACGCTCATCATTCTGGAAGGATTTATTGGCAGAGCTGGGAAGTCTCTTACATTCCCACAGAGGCATTCCCATTAATGAATGACACACGAGCCCAATGCTCAGAGCTCTAGAAACAGCCCTGAATTTGCCAAGGTGCCGTAAAAGATCATCAAAACCTTTGGTGCTTGGGTTTAAGAGGCAGAGTCTGTCCACAGCACCCGCCTGCCTATGCTCTGGGCAGAGCAGTAAGGGAAAAAGCCCTCCTCGAGTTAGCATAAGCAAAGGGAGGTTAAAAGGGCTGCCTCAGGCTGCCAGGAGATAGTGAGCTGCTCTGCAGGCTATTTTGCAATCGAGAGGCTTGGGGCAGAACAGACCAGCTGATGCACTGAGGAATGCGGAAAAAAACAAGGGGGGAAAACATTTTTCTTGTTCTAGAGAATGGACAGTGAGGTGACACTGTTTTTTCTGCTCAAATATGACCGTCTCTAGGGATTTGCCTTGCTGGGGGATGGAGCAGCAATTGCCTTTGCCCTAAAAGGGAGCCCAGAGTCTGTCTTGCCTGGGCACGTGTGATCGGTGCCTGCCCTGCGTGAGCAGCCCACAGGAGCAGACTCCGGCTCCGGGGTCTGTTTTGGCACAGAGGGAAGGACACGGATGGTCCTGGAGCACCAGGAGGAGCAGGGGAGAGAGCTCAGGGCACGGCCCAGGGCTCTGCTGCCGGGGCAGGGGCCTGCTTGGCCGCCGGCGTCACGGAGCGGGTCTCTGTCTCCAGGCTGGACAGGCCCCGCGCGCTCAGCCCTTCCTCACACCACGGCTGCTCCGGGCCCTTCATCATCTTTGTGGCCCTGCGCTGGCCCCTCTCCAAGTCCCCCTTGTCCTGGGGAGCCCAGAGCTGCCCCCAATACTCCAGGTGCCTCCCCAGAGCTGAGCAGAGGGGCAGGATCAGGATCCTCGACCTGGCAACGCTCCTCCCGATGCAGCCAGGATCCCCTGGGCCTTCTTGGCCACGAGGAACCACTGCTGCCTCGTGGTTCACTTGGTGTCGACCAGGACTCCCAAATCTCCCCTCCACCCCGATCCTGCAGCCAGTTTGGCAAGGCAGGGACTCTCCAGCAAGGCACGGCTCACCCGGCACATGAAGGACAGCAGCGTGGCGGTGATGGCAGGGTGAGGCTTCATGGAGTGATGCATCACCAGAATGGCAGGCTCTGCAAGAGAGGAACAGCATCGGGAATCAGAGCCCACCATCTCTACCAGCTCTGGAAGCCACCAACCCTTCCCTTTGGCTCCTGCTCGTGCAGGGACAGGCTCCCCATGCAGTACCTATATTCATGATGCTGTCCTTCTCCGGGCTGAAGAAAAGCCAGTCATAAAATAGGGCGAGTTTGGCATTTGAAGCAGCAACGTTGGACTAGAAAAGAAAAAATAATAATAATATAAATTGGCTGTTGAGTATAGATCGGAGCCCCGTTCCCTTCTGGATGCCCAGCAGACTGGGTCCTGATACTGCCTTTCTATGGGGCACGGAAAGCCCTGTGGCAGCGGTGACGGAGGAGGACACGCGGTGCCGAGCCAGGCACTGATCCTGCGGGTCCCTGCGGCTGCTGAGCAGGGGAATCTGCAGACAGGGAGGGAAAATCTGCGGCAAATCTGCCTGTTCTGCAAGCAGCTCCAGCCAGGGCGACAGGCAGAGCCGAGAGGTCAAGGCAGCTCTAAGCCCGGGAGATACAAACCGTGCGCTCTGCTAAGCAGGGCCTGACCTGGGTGTAATCAGACCCTGCGTATCACTTGTTGTTATCAGTGAGGCTTCCACGGGCACATGAACAGTCATTTCCTCTCCCGCTTCGGCTCTGCTCTCTTTGCTAAGTGCAGCGGGCGGCAGGACCGGGCGGGATGAGGATTGACTGGCTGGGAGGGGGCTGTGGGAGCAAGGCTGCAGCGGAGCCTCTCATTGCAGGCACTCCTGCTTGGACAGGAGAGGCCCCAAGACTTGGACACAGGCCACAAACATAAGGGAAAACTAAAGGGCAGGCCAGTACTTGGAAGTGAGAAAGTGAGATTTATGCTGGAAAAGCTGATCCCAAAGGATCCAACGTGCAGCAGAGCCAGGACTAAAATCCAGAGCTCAGAACAAAGACCCATGTCCTAAGCAGGGCTCTGCAATTCTCTCCTTCAGCCCAGCCAACAAACAGCTAATTCCAGGCTCCGCAGCAGCTTTCAGCACCAGCAGGTTACCACTTCCCTGCAAGGCAGCAGCTCCCGGGTAGTTACGTGATTCCCTGTCAGCCTTGGCCTGAGTTTGGGAACGACAATTTGCGACTCTGTGACCGATTAGCAGCCATTCCTGTGCTGCAACCAGGCACTAATTACAGAAGGCAGGCACTAATTGCAGGGTGGCTTCCCAGGGTCCGTCGCGACTCACCGTGCAGGTGGTGAGCAGCCACCCGATGATGGCCCAGCGCGGCAGGATGTCGGAGCTGAGCACCTCGTTGGAGGGGTGCACCACGCCGCAGATGTAGCGGATGAGGTCGCAGCGCAGGGACTGGCTGTCGGGGGTGGACAGGTATTGGCGCTGGAACCAGTCCTGGTAGCGCTTCTGCTGGCCAAACCGCACCTGCAGGGAAAGGGCAAGCTGGGAATCCCGCTCAGGGCTTGGGAGCATCCGCTGCGACGCGGGAAAGCTTCGGAAAGGCTGTTACGACCACCACGGCCACCCTGACGCTGTGGCTTTTGGGCAGCCTCTGGCTCGTGCCCTGCTCCCCGTCAGCCCCTCGCTGGCAGCGTCTTCAGAGAGCCCAAGGGCCCCCGGGCGCAGCCCTCACATAGGGCCCCCTAGGCCCACCCGCGGGCCCTGCCTGCTGCTGGAGCACAGATAACACCCGGCGCTGGCGTGGGCCGTTCCTGCCTCCCTGGAGCAGCGGCTGCTGCTGCTGGAGCTCTGATAACCCACCGCATCGCGGCCATTCACAAAAAGGACTTGCCTTGGAAACCGGCCAGCCAGGAGCAGCGCTCCCTGCAAAGCCGTTTGGTGCCTTTTAATGAGGACCAGGGATGTCTGGGCCCATCTACGTGAGCTTCTGCTGGGCACCTTCCTGCCTCCTGCTGCATTAGATGCCAGAAGCAGAGAATATTTGGACAAGTGGAATCTCTACCCTCTGCCCGATGGGCTGCTCTTCCCCCAGACAGGGTGTTTAGCTGTGTACAGCGTTTTCCCTCGCAGAGCTCCATGGAAAACCTCGCCAGCTGAAGGACACAGCAGCCGGTGCTCTGTCCCTGTCACCACACTCAGGCCCACGGTGGGGAGGGGACGGAGCCGCCGAGGAGCCCTCCGAGACGAGTGCCCTCTTCCCCCCGGTGGGCACAGGAGCCCAGGAGGGCGCAGAGCAGTTACCCGAGAGGTCATGAAGAGGAGCTTGGTTTCCATGTCGGGAGTAAGGCGACAGGCCAGGAATTTGCGAGAAGTCCTTGACTGGAGGAGCTGCAGGACACCTAGGGAGAGACGGAGAGCGGTGTGAGCTCGCACAGCACCAGGAGACCCCAGCACCAAACTCACCACCATCCTCAGCAAGTTTGGTTTCTTCGACCACTTTTGGAGCATTAAAGTCCCTTGCCCCAGGGCTACAGAGAAATGAGAAATTCCAGACTCCAGGTTGTAACAAACCGGGCACCTTCCCCATCCCTGAGCCCTTCACAAGGGTGCACAAAGATGCTCTCGGACTTGTCCCTGCTACAGGGGATCCCCTGGTGCCGCTGCAGACAAGGGCTTGGGAACAACTGCTCAGCCTGGGGGCTCCGAGACGGCCACAGGAACATAAGAGTGTTTGGGGCTCTGCCCATTTAGCTCCAGCTTCTTCCCTGGGGCGAAGGCACCAAGCGGGAAGAGGAGGATCGGACAAAAGCAGAACTGCCTGTGCCCGGAGGGAAGGGAGAACGCAAAGGAGACGGGGAGGCTGCAAAAGCTGCTCTCAACCCCAGGCGGCTGGAAGGGGAGGAATTTATGACCCGAGCAGCAGAGCTTTGCTGCTGCCTGACAGGACCTGAAGGATTTACGGGGCGGCCGCCCGCGGCGCAGACAGGCGGGCGCCGCGGCCCCGCGAGCTCCGCTCTGCTCCGCT
>NW_010581205.1:12594-51712 GCF_000705375.1 Tinamus guttatus | reverse complement strand
CTACCTTATGAAGATTTTAAAGACAATGGATGGAGCTGGCAGCTATTAAGAAGTTGTGAGTTTAGAGCTGTGAAATAGTTGGAAATAAGTGTGAAAAAATAGAAAGATTTTGCAGGCAAGGCTCAGAAAGATTTTGCAAGTAATGCAGAATGGATGCTGAGCTTTGCAGCTTTTTTGCTTTTATACCTCATTATACCTCAGATGTTAAGAAGTCAGCTCCAAAGCACAGCTTGTTCCTAGCACAGAGGACAGACTGTCCCTGAGATAGAGCATAATTCATAATGCTGTGACATAGTTGGTTTGAAAGCCCTTTGTGGTTTTTATTTTAATTTTGAACTTGTCATTTCTTTCATCTTCTAGGCCCTGACAGATGTAGATGAGACATACAGGAAACCAGTACTGGGCAAAGCTTTCTATGTTGAACCTCAGCTTACTCTAACCAGGGTAGGTAACTGTCTTGCATTTTAATTTTTGGAATATCGCATTTTTCAAAGTAGTAGAAGGGTAGCATTGACTGAAGAACTATATTTACATTTGAAATGTTTTACTTTTATTACAGATGACTCAAACATGACTTGAACTGGAAAAAAAAAGTTTTCTGGCCTTTCTGAAGGTATTTTGGCCATAGTTCAGTGTCACAGAAGCTCTGACTTTCAGGTTCCTAATATCAGATCACAGTTGCTGTTAATACAATGTGATCTTCTGTGAAGTCACTTTGTGCTTTTTGATGCATTTGTTTTGTACTGTTTCCTGTCCTCCAATAGCCAAAATTCAATACTTTGTGCTGTAGCTAATTTGGCACAAATGGTTCTTTTTTGTGCCCATGAGTGATCCAGTTCAAACTTGTTCTGAGAGGTGACTTGGCAGTGCATAAATCTGATGCTAGAGTTTGTGTAGCCCACAGTGTTCATCTCTGATGCAGTTTGTCTGTTTGGTCATTTGAACTCCTAGTTCAAACTCTTAAGTACTGTGATGGCCAAGCTGCTTCATGCTACTCCAAAGCAAGATACCATCTAGGACCAGCTGCGTAAACAAAAGTTTTCAAAGTCAAAAACAGAACATATGATAGATGAACTTTTGAACAAAAAAAAAAATAAAAAGAGCTGTGAGAGAGCTGTTCCTGTTGAATGGCATAGCTTTTGGCCTTTTAAAATCAGAGCAACATGATGAAAACTTTTACAGTTTCATTGTTAGAAATCTACTTTTAAATTAATGCAATTTAAATCTATCTTCTAATGGATCCCAAACTCTCTTTTTAAAAAGATTAGTTTAATTAGTTGTCATTGTTCCTTTAGCCCGCTCCCACAGGACTGGCTTTCCATCCTGTTGCTAGGAAGAGACAGGTTCACTGAGAATCCTTTTCATTTATCCGTATTTCATAAAAACAAACAAGCAAAACCAAACCCCTTGCCTACTAGCAGAATAAAAGCAGTTTCTTTTCCAGTTTCAGGACTATATATTCCTAGGTTAATGCGTCTATACAGTGCTTTGGATTTGCTGTTCTAACTTCGTTTTGTTTTCCATTGTCTGCTCACCTCCCAGAATACCCTCAAGGCCTCCCTTAGTTTGGTTTGTTTTGGGGAGCACAAACCATCTGTTCCTTTCTCAGTTTGTCCTCCCTGATGATTGAGGCTGCTTAACTTGAGGGTTTGTGTCCTGCCTAAGGAGACCAGAGTGGAAATGTCTCTAGTACTACTGAAAACATTCCAAGAGGGTTGTGGGGGGAGAACTAAGGGAGCAACGTGCTAGACTTGTGTTGTTCCTGTCACAAGCTAAATGCTACTGCACATCTGTATTGCTCCCTAACTGCATTCCATAATGATCTCACGAAAGATACCCGTGCATGTGCATGAGATCTGTTCACCTTGTATCACAATTTGGCTTTATCAAGAAATGCAGTTTTTTATTGCTAGTGAAGGTTCTTCACTAACTGTTTATTGTGACCTCTGATTCCAGTACAAATATTCAAATACCACGTAGAAGTGCAAAACAGGAGGCCTCCCTTGTTTTATGAACACACAAATGTTCCTTTACAGCTATTTGACAGACTCAAACTGCAGGAGTCCTCAGTAAAGAAGGGAGCTGACTCAAAGACTGTCTCCGAGGAGCTCGTCCCAACAAATGACTCTCAGACGCTTGGATGGAAAGCTGGATCAGGACAGGGGAGAGCAGAAGATGAGCGTGAGAGGCAAAAACGCTTGAGCAGAGCTGGAGAGAAGAAGGTGCCAGGTGACGGTCTGCATGCGGCTGCCCGAGGGGAAGCTGATGTGGGTAGCGGGACTGCCCACACAGAGGGTGCCAGTGCTGGTGGTACCCAGGCAAGAAGCCAGTCTCGGAGAAAGAAGAGGCCCAAGGTGGATTATCAGCAGGTGTTTACACGCCACATAAACCAGATTTTTATCCGAGGAGAGAATGTCTTGCTTGTGCATTTAGCACACTGACCGGGCTGAGCCTTGGTCAGTGTATTTATTTGATAGCATGAATTGCCGCTGTGGTTCTCGTTGCTCTTTAGCATTCATGTTGAGTATCATGATGCTCCGACTGGTTTCCCATGACCGTAACAAGGTAGGGGAGATAGTTTTAACTGGGGCATTGTGAGCTTGTTGCAAAGCAGCCTGCTTAGGTCTTTGCTGTGGGGAGAGGGGCAGCGGGTGTCTCAGGACAAGTTGAGAACATACTCGTTTCTGAGACAAGAGGGAGATGAGCACAGATCCCTGTGATCCTTAAAAAGAAGCTAAGAGAGCTGGAAGAGTTTTGCTCTAGTTGGTTATATGAGCTAACTGTGGCACACATCCAAGGAGCATAAATTTAGACCTCCACCTGAAGCGAGTCACTAATGCTGTATATTTCACATGTTCTGAGTAATCTCCAAAGATTACTGGTGAAACCAACAGTTTATCCACTGTTGCTGTATGAATATGTTCTCTTCCAGATGTAATTCCAGTAGTAATTTTGAAGTAGTGTATAAAAAGGTGGGATGACATACTTCTGATGCCCGTTAGCTCTGTAATGCCCTGCATGATAGAAAACCTTAATTGTAATGCTTTTTTGGTTTGTTTCTGTGAATGATGGCAAGATTTTAAATTTTCAGTATCGAAGCTTAGGCTCCTGTTTGTTGTACTTTTGCCCTGTCTCACCAGCAAGCAGCTAATATAGCTGATCCAGGGACCTCCATATTTGGACTTTATCTGTGAATGTTGTGGATACATATCAAAAATTGTATTTTTACTTTTCATCCATTTGCTACTTAGTGAAGTTTGCAAAGATGTAGGGTTTCTCAGATTTGAGCATTTGTGCTGAGCACAGTGGTACTGTATCTACGCACCTTCCAACTTCCCTCTGTTGAAGTCCAGGGGTGGTGCCTCTCCAGTTGTTCTCATGGAGCAGAAATCTTTTGACATCTGTGTGAATGATGTGTCTTCTAATTCCAGTTGAACTCAGCTTTGGAGGTGTGCCTGAGGTGGTTTTGAGGTCAAACCCAGCTCATCAAGTCACTCTTAGCAGTGTTCTTAAGGTACTTACATCAGGCCAGGCCTCTGCAGGTATAAACTGCTTTCCAAGAGCTGCATGCAAAGTTTGAGGGTAAATGAGGCCGTTAATATCTAGTTTGACCTCTTGGATGTCAAATGACACTGGATTTCACCTTCTGTTCTTGTATTCACCTCAGTTACCTGGAGCTGAGAAACTGCCAAGATAATGTTTTGAGGTGGCAATGGGTTAAAAAAAAAGAAAACACTTCAGTGCTTTGTAGCACTTTGTAGGTTATGAACTGTCTAATGATGTCATAAGTCCTGCAGCTGAGTGACTCTGTTCTCCAATGACGTGTATTTCTGTTGACAAGCAAGCAGCATGCTGTGTTGGCCACATTAGGAGTATGTCTGGTGCTTGGGTGTGTTAACAGAAGTCATTTAGCAGGAGTTTCTGGACGCACAAAGCAGCTGTTTCCCTCTGAGGCAGCCTGAAACTTTTGTGTCAACATTTCTGATGATGAGGGGCTGGGAAGATTGATCAGATCAGCCTCTGAGCAGCAATCGCAAGTTCAGCATGGGACAAAAGTACTTAAATAAGCAGTACTATTGATGCAGTTTCATCAAGAGTTGAATAAATGAATATTTATAATTTCTTACTATGTACAGCTTCACTGCTGTAATCACTTCCTACTCTGAAATAAGACTAGGCACTGAACACTCTTCCCGTGGAGGCTCTTGCTTTCTCTCCTTTGGGCTGTTTGTGTTTGTGGTCTGCCCTTCTCTCCCTTCCCCCTGTGCTTCCCACACACTTTCAGCACTTTTCTCCTAAAATCTGGTTTGGGAAGATGCCTGTTGTCTTCATCCTTAGTTCTGGCTTTCTGAACCTTGCTTGGTTCACCTTTTATATGGTTATCAACTGACCATAATCCTGACAAATTATTAGAAACTTAGGAACCTAGAAACAAGGGACTTAGTTCTCATCTTGACTTACCAGCTTTTACTTCAAAGGAACATTTTTTCTCATTATGTTTTAGGCTGTAGGATTTTTTTTCCTTCTGCTTTCTGATGCTTTGTTTTTGGTTCAGGTGCTGGGATGACCATCTCTGCCTCTTCTTTTAGGGTATGTCAAAGGCTACTGGTTTTGACACCTCCCCTATCTTTCATACTTAACTAAAGGGTGTCCTATCGTCACTCAGACCCATCATAGTTTGACATCTAAGTGAATTCTTACCTTTAGTTACCTCATATTCTTAAATCTCTTCTCACTATTTTACACTGCCGTGTGCATTGTGACGTGTTCCTCCTGTTTAGTTACCTCATATTCTTAAATCTCTTTCTCATTATTCTACACTGCCGTGTGCATTAAGTGACATGTTTCTCCTGCAGCTACGCTGCTGCTTTCCTTGTCAGTTGGTACTTCACCAAGTTTTCAGTTGCTACTAGAAATCTCAAGGTTTCTTTCAGTCTTCCCAACATGAAATCTTGCAGGTGTGTGTTGCTTCACACCTACAAGTTTTTTTTCTTAGGTTTCATGAAAAATGCTGGTGCTTAGACTTATGTTTGTGCCTTGTTTTTTATATCACCACTGATCCGCTCTTTTTTTTTTCGCTCTTCCAAAATGGTTATGGTGGTCAGCAAGCCTGGGTCACAACCATGGTTGGTCTGCTTGTTCTGGTTCTACCTCATTATTAAACTGCTTCTCCTCTTTCTCATTGTTTTCTCCTTTACCGTGGAGTTAATTAAATTTTTGTCTTCCATTTTAGACTTAATCCTTTATTTGGTTCCTTCGTTTCCTAGTTTCCTATCTACCTCTCATTATTTTCAAATGGCTTCCTAAATATACCCCCTTTACTACTTCAGATCTTTGTCTTCCTTTTCTCAGCTTTTTCTGACACTATCATTTTAAAGCCCCTTTTCAAAATGCTATTTTATGAATTTTGCCTATTTCAAGCATAGTATTTGATTGTGACTAAACAAGTGAGCTTGTATGTATTTTGTCACTTGCATGTTTAGTCCTTCAGAGAAGTTGCTCTTCAAATAAAATTGAATGTGATATTCTGGAATGAAGTCTTCTACCTCACTTAAATATTCATGTAAACCTATGAAAAAAAAATGGAAACAAATCTTCTTTTTCAATTGTTTCTGGTTATTTCGTTCATTGACTTTTACTTTTCCAAACTTGGCATAAAATCCACGTTCTTTGTTCAAAAAGCTGTCTGCCCCTGCAATTCCTGTATTGCCACAGTGTCATAAGCAAGATGTAAGCACAGACATCTGAAGTTATTATGCTAAAAAATAAACAGCAGGGGCAGGAGATAGTCTTCAGAGGCAAAGAACTGTGTGAAAGAGAAAAAGTTTTGGGCTAAATATGAAGAACTTCTTGGCCACGGTTGACACGCGGGTTGCATTTGGTCTAGTATTTCTGGGACATTTTTCACCTGGACAGCAGTGATTCCTAAAGCTTGTTTACTGTGAGGTACCGAGTTCCTGCAGGACACAGAGTCTTCTGAACTACCTTTAAAGAAGGGCTGTGAAAACTTGAGAATTTTAAGAATCATTTCTAAAATACGAGACACCTGCAGCAACGACTGTGTGATGTATCCTTGGAGCTGACGTGTGATGTTAGGTATTTCTTAAAGTGTCATCATATGTTTTCTAATTGCCAACACAGTTTAGTGGGGAGCAAAATCCCGTGTGGTTGCTTTAAGAATGGCTATTTTCTTTGTATGGTGATGCAATCTATAAACCTTTCTAATATAGGTTGTTGAATGGGGTTTTCAAGCGACAATGGCATAAAATTCATCTGTGCCATGGGAAAGTAGGGAAGAATGGTGAATGGAGATGGACTGAGAGCTGCTCTTTTACCTTTATGTTATGGTCAGCATGATTATTTCTTGGGAAACCCTTTTGCACAGGTACTTCATTTTTATCAACCACTCCATAAATAGACCTGTGGAAGTAGAATAAATAGGGCTGTGATAGTAGAATAAGTAAGGCCAAAGGAATTAAGGAAGCTTGTAGGAAGTGTGGTTGTCCCTTCTCACAGCTGGCTAGTCCAGCTTTTGGCTCTTGCCTGAAAGTTTTTGCTGATCCAGAGACAGGTACTGAGCATCTCCTCCCCAGGTTGTTATTGAAGTAGTTGGTGGGAACTGCTTTCCATCTGTTTCTTGTCCTGCAGTTCTTGGATTCATTGTTTTAGATGAAGCTTTTCCTTCTGTATCATTTGGAAGCAGGGCCAGGTCTCTCAGCAGGAGAAGGCTTCACTGCCTGCTTTTTTCCTCCCTAAGGAATGTTACTAGCTCAGTTGTGCATCCAGATAACTGGAGGCAATTTGTTCAAATTCATGCTTTTCTCTGCAAGGGTAGTGGCAGACTTTTGGAATTAAGCATTTAGTCACAAGATCTTTATATCTTGGATCTTTTGGAGTAAACTGATTCTTTTTTTCTTTCCAACAACTCTGGATTTTCCTAGTTTGCTCTTGTAAACACTCATTTGCAGCTAGCAGTGGATGAAGGAGTCTCCAGGAGGAAAAATGGAAAAACAGAAGATGTCTAATTTTCATTGAATTTGGTAATTTTCCCAACATGGTGCACACACTGATACTCTTTCTGATGTTCTCCTGGAATAATAAATTTATTTGAAGACTTTAGAAGCCAGACTTAAGGTCCTAAATCTGTGATAGACCTAAATGAGTCAAGTGGAATCACTATTATCACCCGGAGTCTCAAAATGCAGTAGAATAGCAAACTGTGGAAATGTTAACTTTCTGAGGATATCTTTCTCCAGAGAAACTTTCTGTCTTTGATTAAATAGGTCAGAATTATAATCACCAGCTTAAACTGAAAGCTCTGTAACTGGCTAAAATCAGCATGAAAGGGATAAAGCTACACCCTTTAAAAGGCAATAGAGCAACATGCAAAGATGCAGTGATTCCTTCAGCCAGGCAAGCTCTTTTCTGAGAAGCTGCTGAATAACATGTTGGTGTCTGCTTCAAAGTGTGACTGCAAAATACTGTGCATTAATGCAAAGACTTTTTCTCTTCTGCTTGTGCTGCAAAGTGTAAAATGTCAGTTCTACAATATGCATCTTGTGCAGTGCAGAACTGTTTCACTTCATGCTTTTGCTTCTTGAAATTGGGCTCAAAATCTGAAGCTTGTACTATAGCAATCCTAAGACTACCTTTGCTAAAACATGTCAAAAAGCTCGTAATTACTAGAAATGGTATTGAAAATTGAAGGGATTACAGAATTTGTGGGATTATGTGATACTGCCTGATAGAGTGACCAAGGGTCATTGTTGTAATTAAGTATTACAAACCAAATAATCTGTATTTATTCTCAAAATATATTATCAGGATGTACAGGTGAGAATGTATGAAGCCACCATTGGAAGAAGAGAGTCTAAAGAAATTTTTCCTGTCTTCCGGTGAAGGGGAAAATTTGAGGTAATTTGTCTAGAATGAGATAGTCATCTCAAAGCTAATTCCGCCACGCTTGATGGCAGGTGAGCCTAAACAGGCCAAGAACCAAAGTCAGTAGGTGCACACAGAAAACCAAAGCTCAAGAAGACCCAGGCCAGTTTGCAGACAATCCAACAATGTCAGTTTACAATGAGAGTTTCTAGCAGGAAGCAATTTGAGTTTACAGTCTCTAGAGCATTAGCTTCATGCAGCTTTCTTGGTGCTGTTATCCTCACAAATAACGAGACAGCAAATTTGAGGACTCAGGAAGTGCTGTCCTATATTACCTTGTCTGGGTCTTGTTCATGAAGCTGCAGCGTGCTGAGACATGGGGCCTGATCTTGGGCTTGGAGGAAGAAAGGGGTGTCTGAATGTACCAGGAATTCAAGGGGGGCTTCCTGTAGGACAGAGATGTAACATCCTGGTATTACTGGTCTGGCTAGTGAGCTAAGTGGGAGCTCTGCTCTGCTCTGGCAAAGGAGGAGATGGTCAGAGTTGAGCTTTATTTTCATAATTTACCAAAAATATTAATACCCTGGTGAGGTATACTTGGACCAAAAGATAAGAATGCACTTAAATTGTCATTCAGAAACTGTAGCTCTCAGACTTCTTCCAGCAGTGCCTGTGTCTCTGTCAGATAAACATTACAACTTTTTAAAAAAACACAGCGCTGTTCATGTAGCCAGTAATGTGTGTTTCATGCCTAGAAAGGTACTCTTAAAAGCTACTGTCATTCAAAGCAAACACCCCTTTCTTCTGTCAAGAGCCGTATAGGTTAAAACCTGCTTGGAACGACAAACACTTGCCAAAAATTTAAAGCTCTTTCTGTCACGCTTTGTCAATGTATCAGGAGGAGAAGAACATCTGTGGTCGTGTGGTAGGAATGATGCGAGGCAGCCGCTTGCTGTCCAGACGCATCTGTTCCTGCCACCTTCACTGGCATTAGCAGCCTGGGCAAAAAGAGCAACGAAGCCACCGTGAGGAGGCAGCCCAGGGGCCGGGGGTCCTCCCTCCGCATGGGCCCTGCAGGATTGATGTCCTCCTTGAGCACTCCTCCTGCTGGGCAGCAGGATATTGTTATACTGCAGTATAACACAGCACCTACCGCTTTACATTGTCCCAACTACCGGCTTTTGTGGCCTGCTGACGGCAGGAGAATAGGCCAAGGAAAAAGAGGTAAGAGCAGATGCCTTACTTGATGACAGCTCCTGTACACAAGAGTCATTTCCATTGGCCTGTTTGATCCTGCCTCTCCAGTTTTGCAAAGGAAACCCAGTGGGAGAATAAAACGAATAAGCAAATTTCCTCTTCTGAGGCAGGGGTGGGAGGCGCCTTGGTTATCCTTGTTCTCTTCTTGGGGCTGCAGGAGAAGGGACTCCTTTAGCAGAGGACTATCAGCGATGGCTTGTCCCATGATGTTTACAAGTCCTTTTAGATGTTGCTGTAAGTGCTCCTAGCTGACAGAAATGAAGACCTGTCAGGGAAGGAAAATGGCTTCAGATGTTCCTGGATAACCCTTTTATTAGCTGCTAGCTTCGTAGTGTACACTGGCTGACTTAGCTGGAGAAAATTAGTACACCTGAGACTTTCAGGCAGTCTTGTATTCGTTTAGAATGAAAAGTGGTTTGATCAGCTTGTGTAAAAACATATCCATCCTTTTTTCCTCTCAGAAGATCAGTGCTCTCCCTCAGGAAAGAAATGAAAGCTGTTCCTGCTCCCTTAGCAATTGCTTCTGATTTCCACTGCTGCAGAGCAAAGTGCAGCTGTATCATTGTATCTTCTGCTTGACAGATCATCCTGAGACTAGAAAATGAGAGAAGTGTTCACTTTCTTTAGGACTAAAATGGGCATTACGAGGGGAGTAGTTGCACTGACCTCTTTTCAGATGGTGCATGCCTCCAATATAGCTGCATGGATAGGGACTTGTTAACTGATTAGTAATTTATAAAACTTCCTAAATGAAACATGGAAGAATGCCACAACCTACCAGACTAACGTGGGATCGGAGTCAGGTGCTCACAAATTCCGATCTCACCACTGCCACTTGCTCACTGTAAGGCCTCGGCCTTGGCAAGTCGCCTTCCCGCTCTCCCCTTCGGCTCCACAGCTCTAGCGCATCCGAGGGCGATCCCTGCCTGCCCAGGGGCCTGGGGGAGCAGCGAGTGCTGCCAAAACGCTGCGTGTTGTTACTGAAGCTGTAATACGTCAGGTAATGCAGATACGTAGATCATCTGCCCTCTTCAGGCACTCGACTGTTAGCCTTATGTCTCAACACACTCAAATGTGCAGGATATCAGGTACAATGACACACTTCAGTCTTGAAATTACTTGTGTCTTCAAGGTCAGATTTGGTAACTTCAGTATCTATTTCACAGCTGCAATACCATGTTTTGGTCAAATGGTGTTAAATGGGAGTGTAACTCGTCTGTAGTTCCTTTGTCTTCCTAAATATTTTGTTTATTAGGAAGCCGATGCTGCTATGAACATACTGAATAATACAGAATTTGCAATATTGTGCTTTGTAGATATATAAATATTTATATTTAACAGTGCTAAAACTGCAATGCAATAAATATATCCATGTAACAGATTGTTTCAAAGCATTTTATTTTTGTGCTCTGTCAATACGCTCGTTTTGTCAATGTTGAGACTTCTATTGCAGTGTCTTGGGCAGATGCCTGGATGCGGAGACCATAAGATTTGAATGCAAGTCCTGCTATGTAGTCAATGAATTGGGGCAAACTGCTTGTCTGTATGTTCAGAAGTATATTAATATGCAAAATAAGAGTATAATATATGTCTGATGATGTTTACATTTGGATCAGAAATGCTAACAATATGTTTGCTTTTGGAAAACAAAATCTGCAGTGTAGAGCTGTGAGCAGCAGTGTGAGGATGCCTGTAATGAGAAGGATCCGACAGGGAATTCACAGAAGAGGTCTACAACCCTTTGACTTTCATTTGCATTTTAAAGTGTTGTTTTACACTAGGAGTCTGCCCTTTGTTGCCTACTGTCTTACAAGATGATTTACACTCAGTGCGGCAATAGATCCTTTCAGATTGCAGTTCTGTCCATTTAATTTACAAGTGCAAAGGACATGACTTGTCCTTTGATGTTCATGCAGGTGCTTACAGGTAAGCAGGTGCTCAAATACCTTCCCAAACTGGAGCCAAAGCAGTTGCAACAGTTGTCTCTCCAACAGCCTTAGAGCGCAAGTTCTGCACTGCCAAAAGACTTACTTGAGGTTTTTTTCATTGTGTTTTCTTCTCATAAGTATTAGAATATATAGATATATATTTCTAGTGGGAAAAAGCCTGTTAAAACATGATACCACATGGTGGGAAACTTCATTCTCCTGTGCAGCAGCCTGGAGCAGGTGTGTGTTTTGGCTGGACCTGCAGGTGAGGCAGGACTGAAGGCTACGTGGTGTGAAGAGCTCGCCCAACCTTTTCCACCTGCTGCACTGCAAGTGCAAGAACATCCAAAGTTGCTCCAGCTCTTTTTAGAGCAGAGGTTTGTGCCTTAGCAAGTAGATTAATATGACTTGTCTACATGCAGATAACATAGCTCATAGCATTTAAGCAGACATTTTTTGTCATATTCAACAAAACTACTTGCGCTCATTAATCAAATCATAGTTAAGGGGTAAGAAACAGTCACAAATTCAGCTCCTCATTTTAGCTAGTACCCGTGAGTTCTGTAAGGCATAAACCTCTCATTTCTGATGTGGTTTGTTCTTTTTTTGGGAAGAGAGTCTGTCTCACCGTCTTCAACACAGGCAATTTTTAGTCTTGATTTTGTTCTCCACAGCCCGTTATGGTCCACAAGTCCTTAAACAGCTTAAGCATGTCCAAAATGAAGTTTTAATAATGCAGATAGGTATATTGCTGATTCGCATGCTCTGCTTACAGATCAGTCTGGGTGACACCGCTTTCTTGGAATCTGAATAAGTACTTGAACATTTTAATGTTTAAAATACAGGTATCATTGGTTTTCTGGGTTAAAGAACTGAGGCGTTGCTAAGTGGCATCAGCTGGGTTGGATTTTCTGGTGCTGCCAGGGTCGGCTCTGCCGAGGAGGTGCAGTTTCTGTGAAGATTCCCCCGAAGAGCAGCGTCTCGTGGGATGAGCGTCCTTCGGAACAACCTGGCCTGGAGGCTGCCACCGTGGACAGGAGAAGGTAATTCTGTAGTCGCTGCTGCCTGCTTTGAGGAGCAAGACCCACCTGCCCTTTGCACTTTCTCTTTCCTCCCCTTCCACTTCACCTTTTGCAGTATTTGGCTTTTTTTTTTTTTTTTGGAAAAAAACAAATGTCTAATGCAGCTTCCTGAATACCCTTAAAACCTCTTTTGTGTGCTAGTCATCCCTGTTGGTCTCCGACCAGCTGAAGAGTTTGCGGTTGAGGTGGTGTTTAATTTGCTAGCCTCTGTTTCACCGTTTGCTGGTTCTGCTGTCGCTTCCCTCCCATCTGCTTTTTGGTGTCATTACGAATTGTAGCTGCCGGTGGGATGGCCCTGTCCTTGAGGCCACTCGCTCCGTGCAGCTCTGCAGCCTGATGCTTGAGCCACATTTGGATGCAGAAGTAAGTCTAGGCCTAGGTACGTTACTGTCTTTCAAGAAATTTCATTTTATACTGCAGAAGAAGCTCACAGGTCTAGCTGTAGAAAAAATGTTTTTGTATATTGCTATTTATGCAGATTTTTAAAGGTGATTTTGGGGAGGGACCAGTTCAGATCCTCATTGCTGCTCAAATCTGGATCGTATCAGTAAAGATTGACCTGTGCTCATTTACCAGCAGCCTTGTTTGGTGAGTTTTGCTGTCTGGATTCCTCGGGGATGTATCTCCAAACCCCATGGATCCTTTCCCTGCAATCCGAAAGGGCCAAAGTCAGAGTGAGTGCAGGGCCCTCCCGGCAAGGGCAGCTTTAGACACAGTCGAGGTCCTTGTGGTCTGTGGGGACGAGGCAGAGGCCTGCTCCCATATCAAGGGGACGAGCTCCTGCTGTGCTCCATGTTTGGAGGAGAGCAGCACTGTGTTTAATTCCACTTGAGAAGGAGCGGCCTGCTTTCCTTGTCCAGTCAGGGGAAGAGGAGCTTAAAGTTACTGTGATCCCAGTAAAATATTCCCTGCTCGCTTTCCACGAGGTGGCAGTAGGATGAAGGATATTCCCAGGCGCTGTGTGGCCGGGAGCGAGTTCTCCCGAGCTGCAGTCGGCTGAAGGGAGCCCATTGAAGGGCCCCTGCGGCACCTCGGGCCCTGCTGCGGCGGCTCTTCCCTGTTGGTGAGGAGCCCGTGGGTGCCAGGAGTGCCGCAAATCCTGGGGCGGACTCCTCGCTGGGGCTCCATGCTCAGGCCAGCACGGATGGAATGACCAGGCCAGGTGTCCTCCAGATCCTGCTGCGGCTCTGGGAGCAGCCGGGAACCGAGAGCTCCTGAGGGAGCCGCAGGCCCCGGTGCCGCTGGGCCCCGCGCTGGGCCCTCTGTGGGACACGGTGTCGCTAGCGCGGCACACTCCCGTGAAACCTCATTTCCCACTGCCGCTGCTGCACCCAGCCCCCCGGCAAAATCGGTTGGGAATAGCTGTGGGAGTGCGGAAAGAGCCTCTGCCTTCGGGTCAGGGCATTAGGGACAGAGCGGGCAGGAACTGACCACACATTTCTCACCAGCTTTTGCCTTAGGTGTGTGCTCTGCAAACACAGCAGAGCCCGCAAAAGAAAGACCAAAAACACCGCTGTATTTGCTGTAGGACAGAAACCCAAAGACCTCTCTGGAGGCCTGTGAGGCATTCCACCTCCATACGAGGAAGAACTTCTTTCCTGTGAGGCTGACAGAGCCCTGGCACAGGCTGCCCAGAGAGTTGTGGAGTCTCCTTCTCTGGAGATCTTCCAAACCTGCCTGGATGCCACCCTGTGTCCTGTGCTCTGGGTGTCCCTGCTGGAGCAGGGGCCTGGGCTAGATGATCTCTAGAGGTTCCTTCCAGCCTCAGCCATTCTGTGATTCTGTGAGGAAGCTCTTGGGAGAGGAGACCAGGTGGAGGAAGGAACGGCAGTGGGAATGGCCTTTGTGTGTGTATCCTAAGAGGAAACGTCATGCACTGCTCTGGGTGTAACTGCTGCAGGAATTACTGCCCCATGTACAGCCACAGCTTGTTGTTGTGCATTTAAAGGCTGCAGTCATTCGTGTGGAAGCAATATGGCAGAGTAAACGCTGTAGGGTTGTGTTGTCTGAGGATGTGGCTGCTTTTATAGAGTTTTCCATAAATACAGCAGCATAGGCCTTGAGGAATGCAACCAGCCGCCTTCCCGAGGGGGCAGGCTCTAGTGGAATACGTTTTTCCCATCAGAGCATGGTCAATGGAACAATCATACAACATGTTGATCAGGAAAAAGGATGTGGGAGTTAGTGGAAAAACTGATACTATCGTTCTAATAGCATATAGGAACAGGAAGGATGGCAAACAGGATACTAGGCTGCATTAGGGAGAAAGAATACAAAACAACTCTGAGGCTGAGGAGGCTGGAGTCAGCGCAGAAAAAGCTGAACCAGAAAGCAGAAAGATACAGACCTTCCCCTTCTGTGATGGGAAGAAGGGTTCTCTGTTGGTTCTTTTGGGGAAATGTCAGGTAAATGTCAGGTAACATCAAAAAGTTGTGGAAGTGATGGAAGAAATGACTAGGAGAACTTTTTTTTTTTTTTTCATTGCTTGCAGGCTGCAGATTTTGAACAATAGGAAGATGAAGGAACATGGGGATGCGTAGCAGGATCCCCATGCACCAAGGGCTGGCTGAGAAGCAGTTGTGGAGCCAGGGATAAAAAAAGACAAAGCAGCACTGACGGGAATGTGCTTTGGCAAAGCAGCCCCTCTCCTGCCAGCTGCTGCAACACCTTGTGAACATGACGAGCATTGGAAATGTGCTTGTCCCACCCTTTTTGGAATTTCAGGTTTTGGTGCAGATGTTCTTGGAGGTGAATGCTGTGGAAGGACATGCTTACAGTGTCTCCTACAGAATCACTTTGAGGTGTCTTTGGGTTGAATGAGTATTTTGGCTTATGTTAATGTTGGCTTTTCCAGTGGGCAGGACTACACTTAGATCTCATTGAAGGATTCAAGCTTCTTGGCTAAAAACCTGACAAATTTGTACAGGCAAATCTAAAACCCAGACAGCCCTGGGAGCCCAGGTGCTTCTCAAATGTTTTCAGTTGGTATTTGCTGTTTCTGAGGCCTGGTTGTGAGCTGGGGCCACAGAAATAGGTGTGCGCAAGGATGTCCTCAACTTGGCCTCTTGCAACCACCGCTAAAAATGGAATTAAGTCTGAGAGCAAGAAGATCTTTGTCCTCTTTGGAAAGACTGTCACAGGGAAATATGGTCCCGTACGGAACAGGCTTTTTCATAACAGAGTGCTAGGATCCCACGTGGTATATGAAACTGTTATCTAGCACGTTGATCAGGAATAGGGAAAGGGTTATCTGGCACACCAGCTACATCTGCTTCTCAAAGCGCATGTGTTTTCTTGCTGGCTGTTTGAAAGTTAAACCTCTGCTTGTGCAGGACGTGCCGGTCCCCGCGCCCGGCTCCGGGCACACGTGTCACCGCCGGGCTCGTGCGCGGGCTCGCGTTGGCGCTCGGAGCGCTGGCCAGCAGCTGGCAGACACCCGGGGTAACGGTGCAAGGCAGAAGGGAAACCGAGCGGTAGGATCCAGGTGCACTGAGGTGGAGCCGCTGTTTAACTTGCCCTACAACCAGCCCGATGATGCAAACTGGTAAAAACGTCAGTGTTTTCTCACTCGTCTTTGACAGCCAATATGTTGCTTGTATCACGGTAACATTCGCATGTATGTAGTTTACAAAACTACTTTGCAGTGGATGTTGCCCCCAGTCCTCATGTGATGACAAGCTTATACTGATAAGATCATATTAATGAGTTCATTTTAAAGGCAGCCCTGTGCTTGTCATTCCTTGTTGGGTCAAAATGCTCTGAAGTCGCCCATTTCTTAGCTTGCTGTCTTAATTAAATACACAGACTCTTAAGAAGGGCTTGCACTGTCTCCAGCTATTCAAGCCACGGTAAATGTTAGCGCAGCAGAGTGTGAATCGCTTGCTGAGAGCCATCCTCTCCCCTTGCCTCACATCTATTAGGGAGTGTGAAGGGATGAACAAAGAGCTGGCGCCTGTCACAGCAGCCGTGGGCGGCTCTCGAGGAGCGCTGCGGGCTCACACGGAGCCAGGCTGCAGCCCCGGCCTCCGTTAAAGCTCCTGCAAAGTTTTGCAGCAGCAGAAACTGTAGCGCAGCAGCCAATGCACTTTCATACCTAAAGCTACGTCAAGGCGTCTGCTGACTTGGTGGAAATGACATCTCTGTTTTGAATGTAAACACAGGTCTGTGATGTCTTTTTTTGCTCCAAAACATGGCCACGTGGCTTATGAGATGAACATATTTGCTTACGCAAGCAGCTTGAGTGCAGCAACTCGATGTTTTGCAGGGGAATAAAGGAAAGGGAGAGCCAGTTTCCCAAGTTCCAGTCCCTGCTTCCATGTCAGGAGCTGGGCCACTGAGGTCCTGGGGAGAGAAGATGCTGCCTCTGCAAAGGAAGGAAAAGGTGAGAAATCACAGGAGGCTCCAGCACCTCCTTTGCCCTGAGGCAGTTTGGCCATGGAGGGGGCAGGCGAAGGATCTTCCCAGCTGGGCTGAGGTCTTGCAAGGGCCAGGCTGAGCTCGGAGGCACCAGCCTCTACCTGGTGACACACACAGAGCAGGTAGTGCCACATTAGGGATTGTTTTCCCCCAATTTCCTTTAATTTGCAGACATGCAGGAGTTCTCACAATGCTGCAAGCACCAGGGAAGAAGAGGAAGGTGACAAACTGTGGCTTTTGACGGTCTTTCATGCAGCCAAAAGATGTCTGTGCGCCCAAGTTCAAAACCAGTGGCCTTGCATCGGTGACTCTCCCGCTTCTCTCAGTGCCAGCAGAGCCCTCGGTGGACTGGAACCCAGGTGAGGAAGAAAGTGTCACTGTGACAGCCAGCGAGACAAACGCGGAGACTGTCCCAGCAGGTAGGGAAATCCCTGCACATGGAAAAACACTCCAGTGCTAGTCTAGGAAGTTCAAAGCGGAGACAGAAACTTCCCCCCTCAGCTTTTTACACCTAGATGTGATTTGAGAGGATGTGGTCCTGGGCAGGAAGGGCCAGGGACAATGAGTGAACAGAGGCTCCTGCATAAAGACATGTAAAAGAACTTAATTTCCTGGCTTTTAGGAATTTAACCCCTATTGTTCTCTCATCTTGGGTTTTGTTTGCAAATCAGAAGCAGGCAAAGATTTTGGTAACCTCGTAGTATCACCAACAGTTTGTTAAAAGACTAATTGCCAAGTAGCTTATGCATGGGGGACCATTAGTAATTCTGTAGCTATGCAAATTAAAACAGTGATGTATGATTTATAGCTTTAATAATGTTCTGAAGGCTCTTAAATTTTAATCACTTGCAACATCCTTTTTAATATTCAATTACTTTATTAACTAATTAGGTCACTTGCTGAAAAAGCACATAAGGCTGGCACTATTTTAATATCAGCTGAACATCACAAAATACCTTTGAAATGGTGTAAATGGTTTATTTATTTTAAATAGATCATTAAGATACTATAATTAATACATCAATTATGGAAAAAAGAGGACGAAAAATTGATAGATGCCAAGGCACAATAGCAGTGGCTTCTCTGCTCCCTTTCTTAACATTTGCAGGGCTGCTCAACACAGTGAGTGTGGCCACTGAAGCACCTTCCTACGTAATTCGTATTCAGCTGAGGGTGAGGTTCAAGATATGCTTGGTTCATTATAGATGTTTCTTGTATGAATTTAGCTTTCTGATTGATAAAAGCTCCACAAATGACCTTGAAAAGTAAAAGTATTTTAAAGGACTGCCCTCCTTTAGAGGTTGCTCTTTTGTCTGTCTCAGAAAAAGATAAAACCGTAGCGTCCTGGTCCTGCTAATGTTGGGGTGAAAAGCAGAGCTCCTGAGGGCAGGAAGGTGGGTTGCTGAGCAGTGACCTACCTGCTAGTGCTCAAAAACGGCCAGAGGAGTCCAGTCCTCATGAGAAACTCCAACGTTGCTGGCTGAACTCACCCGTTCTGCATGTCGGGTGTAGGGCAAAGATTACATCTTGACAAGTTGTTAGGAAAAAACCTGTTTCTTCTGCTGCCAGTAGTTAAAAGCCGGGCTGGTCTGCCTGGAGCCGGCGGGTTTCCAGGAGCTCCCGGCGGGAATGGCTGGGAGCCCGGACGCCTTCCCCTCGACAGCAACATCCCACGGGCACCGAGACACCGGCTGCAGGTGCCCAACTTCCCCTTAAAAGTCTGTCCTGAAAAATCTTCAATTCTGAAATATCTTCAAACCAGTCCCCTGGCTGGTGGGACACAGCTAAGCGCTACAGCTCACTATCAAAATGATTAACCTCGTAACTGTGACCTAACCTGGGCAAAATGAACCCAACTGTTAGCAGCAGTTGCTGGGAGCTTTTTTTTTTACCTTCTCTTCCCCTTCTGGGGCAGAAATTGGAACCCGTCATTCTCTTGCCCGGAGATCTAGACCATGACAATGCAGCAGACCCCACACCCAGCGTAAGAACAGAAAACTGTATTCCACAAAGAACTTCCCCAGTTGTGTTCCACAACGAAGAGAGGCCTGACCCGTAGCACAGAGGTTTAAGCCAACTCTTTATGCAACTCCTTAATTTTGAGAAGTGCCGTTTGTCACCAGGATGCCTGCAAGTCTGGAATGCTCTTTGAATTTTCATCTAAAACTTACTAGCAAGAGAAAAACTCTAGGAATTAAGTTGATCTTTTTAACAGATTTTAACTAAAATTAGATCAAGATGAGGATATAGATGGAGAGCAACAGTTTTTCCTCTGGAGAAGGTGCTAGAAAAGATCAATTTACAGGGATAGTAACCGAGAACTAAAACTTACATAGTCTAACTTCATCTCTAATGCATGACTCCAGATGAAGTACAAGGCTGGGACCTCAGTTCCCCCATACCAAAAGTGAAGCAGCACATACCTGTGTCACAGGGGAGAATGAAGCCTGGTTATTTAAAAGTTGTCGGTAATTTTAATGTCAACTTAAGTTTCATACTAAGTATGGCTTAAGATGAAATTCAAACTTTTCTCTAAAGAGATTTCCAACAAGTTAGCTCTTTACATCAGAAATAATTATCACTGCTTCAAGAAGCTAATATTTAGTATGATTACCATTGTAAAAAAGAATGTATTAGGTTAATCCAGTGGGGGCTAGACAGCTGCATAAAGGGGATATGGATGCTTAAAGTAACACTAAATCCACTTCACATTGTACAGGAGCCACCACAGGACACAGAGGTGCAGAATAACACGGTCAGATGCCAAACATTGCTACAGACTGGGACAACACATGATGCTACATATCCTAGAACAAGAGTGGAGACAACTCTTAAGGGGGGGTCAGGGATATTTATACAGCCAAGGGGGTCACTGCCATGGTTTTTAAGAGTGTTTATTTCACCCTACAACAACCTTGTTGTACAACATGGCTCACAGAGTGTTCTTAATCCCCTCAGAAAGCCCCAGTTCTCAGTCAAATAGGTGCATTTTTATCACATTCCTGTAACTGTCTCCCCAGTCATTTATTCACATGATAAAATCACGTGTCTCAACTCATTTCTGCAGGAAAAAAGCTCGCCCTCCTTTGTCAAACCGAAGCAGCCACCCTGGGTGGATGTGCAAATACCAGGTCACCAGTGCCCCCAGTACAGGGGCAGCAGGAGGAACAGGGGGGCAGACGGCAGCAGGGAGAGCGGGGCTGGTAACGGAGTCAACCGCTCACCTCCCCGGCGCGATCCAATGTGACAGTGACACTTCACAGCACATTGCACCCGATCTCATTTGAAGCTGACAAAGATTGTTTCTGTTTTATATCTATTGGTTTATTAATGGGCTACAGCCTCTTAAGCAGATGCATATTCATTAGATAGCCAGCTGTTAGGAGCTTCCCAGATGTCGAAAGGAGCGCTGTCTCGGAATGCTTTCTTTTTTCTCCTTACCATGAAACAAAGTAATTGTAGCTCTGTTAAAGAGCCAGTTAATTACTGAACCAGTACCTTATGGCACATGGTTAAAAAAAAAAATAATCTGCAACTTTGTGAGGAGTAAGGACTGTTTTTCTAAAATCAGCAATGAGCTCTCATTTCTCTGTATTGTAGATGTGCAGACCTCACATACATGCACAGTTAGATTACTCCTGGAGGTGGGTGTCAAGAACCCCCAGCTACACCAACATTTTAAACCTTTTTTCATTTTCCACCCACTGCAGAATTCTGCCTTAGCTCTTTTTCTCCCTCATCCAAACAGCAGCCATAAAAGCACATCAAAAATGAAAACAAAACATGTTTGTGCTTTTAAAGGCTGCTGTATCTGAGAGAAGGACATTTCCCCAGCATCCTAGATAGATAAAATTATAACGGGATCATCTAACAAACTCCTCTAGTTGCTTTAGCAACTTATTTTTTCCCTTTCGTTTTTTTTCCCTTGAAGCCCTAAGGAGCAGGTCATAGGAGCAGGGCTGCACTAGCCATCTGCCCCTGCCACCCCAGGAGGCCATTCTCCCACTGAAATATTTGTCCAAAATTCACATTATGAAGAAAAGTATTAACAGTGATGTTACATTTCTGGCAATCCAAGTTCCATCTCATCCTGTAGCAACAGCCTCCAAGGAGCAGGGAATATGGTGCTGCTTTCTGCCAGGCAGAGCTGCCCCACACTTATTAACAGAGGAGGGAGGGGGCAGCTGCTGCCCCAGAGCAGCCCAAGCAGCTCCTGGGTGGAATAACTGGAAACCTTCAGACACTCACTGCTTAGGGTCCAGTTCTCTCATTACTGCTTTTCCTTATTGCCAGCCCAAGGTGTCAGTTAATACCTGCAATCATATAATAACTGAGGTTCTGAGCATTAACTACAAGCTTACTCTGCCATTAAATTAAATATTTTGCTTAAAGTAAAGCAACACACGCTAAGACCCTGTGGGTTTGCCTAAAACAATTCTGAACTGTATCCAGCAATTGCTTTGAAGAAAAATGAAGAAAAAAAAAAAAAGAACACCTTGGATGGGAAGTGAAGGTACTATACAGTGTCATATGCTATAAAAGTATTTACAGTCATGCACAGATGAATGTGGAAGCAATTTTGTAGCATGACTCCTGGAGCAAAGGCCTCAGAGAATAAAAATGTCTTTAGATATTTGTTACCCTGTTATAGTTGATATCACCTTGAGTATACAATGCCTGCCTGCATTATGTAAACACTTCATTGATAAATCCCTCCCCCACCTCCCTTAAGCTGTGTCAGACTGTTCTTAGGTGACAGATAGAGTTGAAACAGATGCTGCTATAAATACCCTTGTTTAGCTGTTTTGAATATAATTTCTTTTGTAGAACATAGGGGATGCTCAAGTTACCACTGAACCTCCACCTGTGCAGGAATTTTTCTGCTGTACACATCACCAGGCATCATTTTCTAGGAGCAATTCCATAAACATGCAAGGAGAGACTGAGCCTTCCTGCTGTACACATCACCAGGCATCATTTCTAGGAGCGATTCCATAAACATGCAAGGAGAGACTAAGCCTTCTTCATAGGTACAGATACACTTTACAAAGCATTTCAGTAATTTTATCTGAACTCTTAATAAAGCTTCTAAATGCAAAGGTGACACTCTGCTTCCTGCAAGCAGCCAAGAAGAGTTAATGGCACCTGATATACAACTCCCTGCAGACCCCAACCCCGGAGCCCTTGGGACCCTGCCAGGATGAACAGGAGCCCGCAGGTACCAGCACGAGGTGCAGAGCACCCCTCGAGCAGGCAGGGAAGGCCCCGGGAAGCCAGGCTTCTCCTGGAGGACAGCGGGAGGGACAGGACCATGCGGGACACAGGCAAGGCCCAGCTGGGCTTCAGAGCAGGTAGCAGTTACAGCTGGACCTGGGGTCAAAAATGCTGGGCTTCTAATTGCACTAACTGATGTTTGAGGTTGCAGATTCAATCCATACTAGACAGCAGTGAGTGGGTAGTTTGCCACTGACTACAGTGAAGCCTGTTTTCATTTTCACCCTTCAAAGTCATTCCTTTTCTACTGAAGCAAACACTTGCAAACCATTTTACCTCCAGACTATATCCTAAGGATAGTATAGCTAAGCAGCACCTTTGCCTATGACCTATGACTTCCAGGTACCACATTCTCTTCATCTGAACAGCAAAATAAGTCCTTCATACAGCTGGATTCCATCATTGCAGGATAGAGTTTAGTGGGGATGCACCTGACTCATGTTCCCAAGGTCTTTTTAATGTTTATTTTGGTTTAAAGGACATCCTTCTGTTCCACCTGCAAATAGACTTGTTTGATAAGAAAATTCTCTCCAAGCTCTAGGCAACACTTTTCATAATTAAGGTACCAGTCCATGAGAATAATAAGAACATTAACATTAAACAGTTCAGTACTACAACGACTAATTAAGGCACTGCATCCATTATAACTTAGTCAACAACTAGAGAAATAGCCAAGTGTTTTACACTGGAGTTGCTCTAAACCCTAACAAATATATTTCATTATACTTGGTCTCTTGGCTGGAGGCTAAGTCATGGAAATCCCAGTAAGGAGATCTGAGCAACCTAAACCAAGTTATCTTTAAATTGAAAGTCAACTCTTTAGCTAGCTAAGCTTAGCTCAAAAGGACACGGGTATGAAGAGGCTCCCCCTGCACTGTGCCCCCACAGCATCACTAAGCTTGTGACGGACTCTGGTTTCGTTTTCCTTGCCGCCCTCCTGCCTTCAGAACTAGCCCCTTCTGCCCTCTGCGAGCAATTCTGCATATTTTGAACCAGGTTGAATCTTCCCATCTTTAGAACCAGAGGTTTGTAGCTGATTATTCTAAAGTTTAAAGGTTTCAGAACAAGCAGCAGAGCCATCTCTCATACCCAGCCGTTAGAGCCTGCCTTGATTACTTTGATGTAACAACACTTGAAAGCTCCTATTCTTTGAAACTAATTTAAACACATTGAATTGTTGAAAGATTAAAAACCGCAGTCAGCTAATTACACTCACTCTCATCTCTTATTCAGCAAATGAATCACTTTTCATTACCACTTAGCTGAAGTACATGAATTTCTGCCTAATTAGAAATGTTGTAGATGGAGCATTAGCAAGGCTGGAGCGGGTCAGGATATCTTGCCTGCTTCATTTTTAATTCCTAACAGTAGAGCCAGATAGGAAAGGCTTCAGATAAGAAGTCATTAAACAATTTTAAATTATTTATAAAAATTACTTTGCCCAAATTATAATTATTTTTTTTCCCAAATGCTCTCATAAACGTCAAACAGAATGAAAGGAAAGGCAACCCAACATTGATTTTAATGAACATTTTAATGTTATGTATAACAGAACATTATGAATACAATGGAAACAAAGTTTTATCAATTTAATAATAAAAAAGAAATCCAACATAAGAAAGGGGAAGCAATAAATTTCATACCTATAGTATAGTGCTTATATTCTTAGTAATATTCCCAGCTTGTGAGTAGAAAGTCTTTGTATTTCAGATTCTAGAATCATGATTCATGTGAACTTAAGCACAGAATTACAGAAGGAAAAACAAAAACAAAACCCAAAACCTTAATTCATTCTTTTGTTTTCATTAAATCAGTAAAATCTGTGACTGCTACAGGTATCCTTTAATAATATATATATTTTACTCCTCTATTGGATTCCACAGCTGCTAATGCCATATTTACACAAAAGGATCACCAAATGTTGTATAAAAGCTAAGATCCAATGCTGTTGGATTAAGTAGGGTTATAGATTTATATAACTTAACACAATGTAATTCGTCTTATTTTTTCTTGGTAATGACGCAAAAAGTAAATATTTTTGCCTTTTGTCTACTCCCGACACTGTGAATCAGTGACCCCATAGGAATATTGGTGTTAAAAGGACACTAAGTGCCACTGTAAAAAAAAATGGAAAAAAAAAAAAAAAAGCATTTTCTGGTATTTTCTGAAAGGAAACCTTAGTGGTCTTGGATGAAGCTTCTCCCAGACCTGCACTGGACATGAGTTGGAACAGCAGAGGCCTGTAGAGCCCCAGAAATGCGTTGATTCAAATCGCTGGAAGAGGATTTTTACAATAAAAGTTTGGATAACACAGCAGTGTGGCTGGAACATTAGCAAAAGTGTATATATACATTCTGGGTCCCTTTGAATTAGCCATAATCACATATGTAAGCCATTTGTTGGACAAAAATATATATTCTTATAAAAAACTGATCATAGCATTTGAGTGACTTCAGTTGTGGATTCAGAGTGGTAGTAAAAGGAATGATCCAATTATGACAAAGCAATCAGGGAGAAGGGGGGGAAAAAAAGAAAGTCAAGCTCCTCAAGAAAAAAGAAAAGTATAAAATTAGATTTGAACACTTTTACCCAACCCCCATTCCAGTCTACCATCAAGTTTCAACATTAAAATTGGTTCTTCTACCTAGGAAAGGCTTTTGATGGTCTCAATACAAATTATTTTGCAAAATCATCTAACATTCCTCAGAAGAACCTTTCATCTCTCCAGAATTTGAATACTAATTTTTCAACATTTAGAAAATAGCTTTTGGTTCTTTACGTAGATACATAGTTTAAGTAACTGATAAAGAAAAAAAAAAAGGTATTGATCAGTGTTTTTTTCCATCCCTTCCCAGCTATGTTTGCGCAGCTAAAAATCCTTCATTCAGTCTGCCCATGTTTTACTTTTTCTTTTTTTACAATCTTTATTTGCTAAAATTGGCAAAATTTGCAAAGGCATCTTGCTTGGGTTGTACAGTCCCAGGAGTCATCGCGATATTGGGGATTCCTATTGTGCCTGTCAGGCCCATTCCGGCAGCTGGCACTCCCATGTTTATTCCCAACATTCCCTGGTTCATCATTGGTGTAGGTCCTATGGAGGCCATTCCCATCGTACCTGTCATCACACCGGGCATTCCCATCCCCACGGGAATGGGCCCTCCCATCACTGGGCTCGTCTGGGGTCGCACAGGCATCATATTGGGCTGAGGACTGAGGTTCACGGCTGCGAAGTTTTGAGTCATGACATTCATAGGTTGTTGCATATCTACAAAAACAAACGGATGCAGCGACTTCAAACAGACTGATTGGTGCTCCAGCACTTTAAGTCTTCTACGTGATCAAGACATGTAGGCCAAAGATGCGGCTCTTTTGCTCATTTCCATATTTTCTGTGTTAAGACTCATTACAAAAAGCTTTAAACATTTCATAGCAATATGTGCTACTGTGCACATGAGTTCTAGAGATTAAGAAACCTAAAATTAAGACATGGGAGTAGTGCAAGCTCTACAGCAAACCTCTGTAGCGTTACCCAGCTTCCTAGATGATCAACCTCTACTTACAAAAGACCACTT
The DNA here is from genome assembly GCF_000705375.1 of Tinamus guttatus. Next base: position 26,302 of record NW_010581205.1, on the reverse strand, counting down.
TAGCCAGAAGCAAGACAGTTCTGTTACGAGCAGAATGATATCTAAATGCATGAAAATTGTAATTAGCAAAATGTTCTATCCTTAGGATAACCTACGAAACCCCTAGAGAGCTCTGTGTGCAAGCAAAAGAGAGCACCCACAGTCACTTACTTTGTTGCTGCATCATGGTATTAAGTGATGGCTGCTGAGGTTTGGAAGGCTGCATCCCAGGTACTAAATTGTCCAAACTGATATTTACGCTAGGATCTGACCAAGTTGAGGGTAAAGATTTGCTTGCATTTTTCTGGACCATCTCTGTGCTTGTGTTATAAAGAGGGTTGGGCTTCGGCATCATCGTGTTCACACTTTGCAGAGGCTAGAAAAGGAGAGGAAAATTTGTTGGGACTGACCACATACTCAAGCAACTTGTTAATAGCCTTCATGGTCAAAACAATAGAGACAACAATAAGTCAATGAGATGATCTTTAGCCATGACCTTCAGCTCTTTCAAAGCAGTTTTGCCATCAACAGATACATCACTGAAGTTAGAACAACATTTCTTAAACTAGGAATGGCCTCAGGGTGCAGGGTGAGACTGACATGCAGGCAGGGTTGGAACTTCAAGAACTGTTTCCCTCAACAGCAAGTTGGGGAATACCTCCTTTAGAAGCCAAAACACACAACTGAAACAAGATCCTCTGGGTTTGGGACACCTGTCCTCATGTCCATCTGCCTGCTAAGCTACCCAAAGTTAGAAACACAGCTAATGGCTCTAGGGTTTAAACATCAACCACTTCTTTCCCCAACAAGGCAGCACCACTTCAGACTGAAGACCATCCCAGAGAAGACCAGCTAATACAAAAGGCTTTCCAGGAACACCTGGCACCTTTTTAGGTGGTTAGATACAATTTCTGGACAACTCTTATGAAAGCTGATCAAAACATCCAGAAAGAGTGGAATGGGTCCAGTTTCAATATTGTGATTGGGAGAATGCAAAAGATTTAAGTCAGGAAAGTCATTAGCAAACTGCGCCCCAGCAGCAGCTTACCTGCGACCTTGACATGGGTAAGCTGATGCCCACAACATTACAGCTCATCACAGAGAAATCCATAGTTTGTGAGGAGGTCATGGTTGCCTGGGAGGGGCCCATCAAGTCAAAGAGATCAGCAGAATTGGAAGCAGTTGGAGGCTGGGCAGAGGCTGGCTGAAAGCTGCCTAGGAGCTCCACGGCTGGCTGCTGCACAGGGCGGCTCAAGAACTCTCCAGATGGAGCACTGGGACAAGGAGAAGCTTGGTTGAAGGCACTCCAGTCATCAAAGTCTCCATTTTCACTTGTTGCTGTACCTGAAGGGAAGGGCACAGCGTGAGAGGAGATGCTAACAAAGAAAGGTAGAAGACAGGAAGAAGCACACAACAAATGCCATATTCCATGGACTGAAACAAATGAGAGCTGATCTGTGTCCGTCCAGATTAACATCTGCAGGTAGAACCTCCATCTGGACATCATTCCCTCTCATGAATATTCCAGCAATTTTAACAAGGTAGCAAAGGAAATATGCAACACCCACGCACAGACCAAAAAAGACTGTTTGATAACATGTCACCTGTAGATGTAAGACAAGTAGGGAGAGGTTTTAGTCAAAAGACAACTGAAAGATTACTGAGGAGTACATTGCAGGCTGCAGACACACACACAGTCAGAACTGACCACATTTTTTTTCTTTTCTCCATTCAGAGCACTGATATTTTCAGAGACAGTTGTCAAAAGAGTAAATTCGATTATAAAACATAATAGTTCAAAACAAATTTGGTTATAGATAATCAGTAGCTCTTCATACAAAAGAAAAAATACTGACAGGAATAACAACAGAACTAGTAAAGGAAGTTACCAGGGAGTTAACTGAAATAAAGAATACTTTCTATCCTCTTAGATGTTCACATAAAACAAGTTTTTCAGATAAGATTTCTAATCTAAATCTCTTGAAGTAAAAATTCAGTCCTGGACCTAAAAAACCTGCCGGCAGACACTTTGTTGTGCTTAGGTCAGCACGAAAGCTGGGATTCAGTCGGGATTTCTGGACCAAAGGGCACGGAGGGCCAAGGGGCAAGGGTAAAATCATCACAAAAATCTAAGTAATGGCACCAATTTCAGGGCATGAAGGGCACTAACATTCATCAGCTTTGGGCTTTACTAGAATATTTGCTTTGATCTCCCTCACAATGAAGGCCTATTCGAGAGTATTTCAATTAGTATTGCGTATTAAAAATTAAAAACCTACTTTAAATATTCCTGATAGATTAGTAAATGCTGAGTGGGCTGCTTCTGCATTCAGACCTGTGCACTGAGCACACAATAATGGAGTGGGGGTAAAAGGAATGAGGTTTTGCCCCTTTAGTGAAACTTCTAAGATGATTAATCAAGAAGGAAAAGATTTCTAGAGGGGCTTACGCTGCTCAGGAATGATTAATCATTTCACAGCACTCCTTGTCCCTTGCATAATGGCGATTGGAATAGATTAATCACATTAATGCAGATAAAGGATTGTATCAATTTAAGCTGTATTAACACACAAATTATTTGCATAGTAGGCGGCTTTGTGTTTGCAGAGCAACTTAGTTTGGACTCAGGAAGCCCATAAAAAAACAGAACTATTTTTTCCTGCCAAGCAAATTAAAGGTATATTAACTAGTAAGTGCCCAATAGAGATTTCCTACCACAGCAAAAGGAGAGGACTGGCATGCTGACTAAAAGCAGGCCTGCAGGTAACTGATTTTTTTTTTTTTTTTTTTGCTATTGTCTTCTCATGCTAGACCTAATCCTACATCCATGCAACCAGTTGAGTACAAGCCGAGTGCTGATCCAACAGCCTTAAGTGTCAATTCTGTGAATGGCAGACACTTGTTCACAGCCAACTGAAATTAAATTGATATTTTCTAGGTTTCTTTTAAGGGGGAAATAATTTTGTAAGTGAACTGTCATTCGGGTAAGCTAAAAGAAAGGATTGGTCATCTTCACCCCGCAGATGCACATACGTAAATTCAAAACCTCAGCGAGGTTACACTGTACATGGAAGCCCAATTTGACGTATTTCCCCCTCTGCCAGACCCAGCCTTCCAGCAGCAGCCCACACTTCAGTGGAAGCTGGAGAAATAGCGTGTCTATATTCACCTCATTATGCCTTAACAAAGCCAACAATTTTACCCTTCTCTTTAAACTATGACAATAACGTTTTCTTTTAATCTTAAGAGACAGGCAGGATCTGAGGGTGTCCTCAAGTGCTATCATTTTTCTAGCACAGGTGGGCTGCTACTTCCCATTGCTCACCATCCTGCCTCTTTGTTCAACTTTTACAGATGGGCAAGTAGGAGTAACCAATTATTTTATGATTTGGTTCCATGCTTTCAGCAGTACAAGAGTTTAATTTGAACTCTTAGCTAAGTCAAAAGTTCTATTGCTGTTTTCATCATTATTCGCCTATATTCTCTTTATTATATTGTGGATACGCATAAGTCTATGTAATTTACTGTCCAGCCCATATAATTAAAGTTCTTATGACAGATTTGAACCCTCTGTGCATGTCTGGAAGCTACGAACAGCAGCATAAAGCACTTCCGAGCACTTCCCAATTCAGAGCACTGGCACAACTACGCTCTGCAGACTATCTTGCACTCCATGCAAGTCTTCTTTTCTAAATAGGAGATCTACTTCTATCTGATAGCTTTACAAATTGTCAAGTTGGAGTACTAGAAAAAAGATTCTTTGCAAATAAAACAGTTGAGTACTCAAAGTGAGCTTTAAAATGAGATTTGGAGCCATGCTTTATTATATGCTTTTTATTGAACAAGGATATATTTTAAACTTCTATAATGTATTTTTATGACCAAGTTCAGAAAAAAAACTTCAGGTCCAAAAAGACACGTAGTGCTGTGTCCCACAACAGGCCTTTTCCGTACTGAACTTAGCATTTGTGGTCCAGCTAGGTAAAAACCAGAGTTTGCCCAGCAAATGGAGATGCCTGTCAGTACTGCCGTGGGGCATCCCGTTCTCATCCCTCAACATCTCAGTCTGCAAATTATCCTACCTTGCGAGGATGGGAAACTTGCTGAAGCAGCAGCTGAGTTAAAATCAGCAAATCCTCCAAACGGGTCAGGAGATCCACCTAGAAACAGAAGGAAGTGAAATGCAAAGGACCGTGCAAAGATCCGCTGCTTTAACTGCACGCGGGATTCACGAAGAAAAGCTGCCCCGTGCTCGGCGAGATGCATTTATTGATTCCGCTCCGTAAGTCTGCACTGTTTTCCCCTATTCATCACCACACTTTACATACACAAGCCTGAACAACAAACTGGAATATTCCCAACTGCATTGCAGATCTTGTTTTTTTTCTTTTTTTTCCCTTTCTTTTCCTCTTTTTTTTTTCTCCCCCCTAAGAAACAATGTCAAGATACAAGCTGTTCTTATGACCTCTAAAAATAAGTTTTGAGAGATCTAAAAAAATTAACTAGGAATAAGCTAGATAATGATGGCATTAGTTTGGCAGTTGATGAAATTAAAACTTTTAAAGTATAATAGATAAAAACCAAATATGTATTGGAAACATCGCTAATTTATTATGCTGCTTGTCATGAAAAATTAAATGTCTTATATTTAGTTATGTTACTTAAAGCATGAAAGATTTTGCAATGATCTGGAGGACAGAACTTGCATTTGTGCGATTTTTTTGTTTGTTTTTAAATAACTTTTCTTCCTTTCCACAGCAGGAACATTAAGTTTTCCAACCAGACATTTTTATACTAGCAAATAAATTATTAATTTCTGAAGACAACATAGTAACATTTTTTTCATTTTAAAAAATACAGCCAAGCTACAAGAAAACCCTGTAACAATTATATACTAGAAAACAAAAGTATTTTTTCAAATCCAAAACCTAGTTGACAGCAATCAGCCAATTATTCTCACTGCTGCTTTTAGGCAGCTATTCCACTGACCCAAGAAAGCCAAAAAGTTGCGTGGAGTTGTTTGTCCTCAAAGATTTAACCTCCAAACAGCCTCCCCCCTCTTTGAAGAAGCTGCAGCAGTTCAATTATTTTGCTTTTAGTGTTATGTGTACATTATATAGGTTACATCACAGCTGCTTAGCCTGCAGTGCTTAGAAACTAGCCAGGTGGGACCGGAACATCTGTGCTGCACTCAAACACCACCAGGGACAGCTCCAACATCTGGTGCCATTTCTGAATTGTCTTATCGCTGCAAGACATTCTGCCCCATCTGCTACTCTCAACTGGGTTAATTAAACTAGAACCATCTCCTTTTTAATAAATGGCTAGCAGTAATAAAAGGAACCATTCACTTTGTGATACATGTGCACTTGTATTTCTTTTTAATGTTATTTTACTGTAGACCGTGCCAGCAAGGCGACTGTTCTTCCAAGGGGAAATGGCCTTTTCTTACTATGTGTAGCATATGAGATAAAACATGAGAGAAGGGAATGCAAGGACAGTCTCAGAGTTTTCAGGAATATATCCCTATTGTAGTTTTTACCACCTTTTCAAAATGGAAGCTATTTCACACAAAAATTTCTTCATCACAATTTCTGCTATGATCTTAAAAGTACCCTTCCGTAAGTTAATATAAAAGTTTTATATTAAGTATACCCTTAAAATGAAAAGGGTAGGATAAGCCAGTGAAATATTAAGCCAAAAGCTATGCTGATTATCTTAACTGTGCACTGCAATTAACATTTTCATAGCATCTTTTTTTTCATGTGCATCCTTGTTAGAGAGTTCAAAATAGGTTAATGGTTTGGGTTTTTTTTAATACGCAGAATGAGCAAAACAGAATTTGAGACCACAGCATCTATCAGGCCACATCATCAAAAAAAGAAAAAAAAAATCAATAGCATGCCTATTATTCCTGGACTTCTACACAAATAACTAGGAATTAATTTAATTTTGAAACCAGAAACAAGATGAAACCTAAGATAACTAGTCAACTTTTTTCTCCATCTCTTATTTGCCTGTTTTTAAATGAATCGCTGAGTCTGAGAAAGATCGAAGAGCGTAAGATGAGTGAAGTAATTATCTACAGAAAGGCATCATCAGAAAAAACTTCCAGAAGGTCCAACCGTGGATTCTGCCTCATCTTACTCCTTGCTACCAGTCCTCCCCGTCACAAACCAGTCGTGCTGCTTTAGTAACGTGCAAACCTGCACAGCTCAGCACCTTCCTTCCAAGGCTCTGCACACAGACGAGTACGTTCTGAGTTCCTGGCACTCACAGCACTTCCCTGCCAATTTCTTCACAGCGCAGATCAAAGGCTGCATCTGACCCCTTCCCTGTGTCTGCTGTGACACGGGGAACGTTCCCACACCCTGTGCTGCAAGGAGCACTGGTCGTAACAGATGACCTGCACGTGAAGGACAGTGCTAATCCTCTCAACAGGAGCTATCCTCAAAGATTCCCATGTGAGATTTGTCACTATAAATGAACCCTTTCCATCTGCCTTCCCAGGTCACCAAAGAGGTTATTTAGCAGGGCCAGCTGGTAACACGCCTCTCCTCAACACCAATTCTAAATGCTGCTTTGCAAAAGAGAGAGAAGGGAAAAATAATAATAAAAAAGCTTTCTACAGCAAAGAACCAAACTGATAAAAGATTCAAATATGCCAAAATATGAAAGCTGTCTTAGCTTTCTTTGAAAGAGAGGCAAGTCCAATTTGAAGTGAAAGTTCAAATTCACTTCAAAGTTGAATTGATTTAAAATGCAGTTTCACATTAAAAGAGTTAAAGGGACAGTTTTTATAATGAGCAGTTTTCTTTGGGGCAGCACTTTTATTTTGGTGTTGCAGTTGAGATCAACCAAGGGCCAAGATAACATGAGATAAAGAAACAAGTCTACCATATAGTTTAGATGAAGGTTTATATGAACATCATCCATTTCCAGACCTGCCAAGTCCTTAACTGCATTATAAGAAACGCTTAAAACTGAATGGATTGCACTTACTTTTAGACTTAATTAAAAATAACTGCATTACGAACGCAGTTTTTGACAGACTGATCAGGTAGTTCATCTTGGCATTGCTAGCTTTAATCCTATGCAATGCTACCACAAAAGATTCTAGGTAGCGATTTTTAAATTTATTTATTCTTCTATTTATGTAGTAGCATTTCTCAGATAAACTATGTCCATTCTCAGAATTAGTTCTTCAAAATATGCATTAAGAATGTAAAAGCAGAATGGGCTTACCTGTTGAGACTGGCTGACTGGCTCCATCAAACAACAGATCGACCAAGTCATTAGATGGCTTGCTGCCAGAGGGCACAGAAGCCTGAAGAAACCACACAATTAATCTTCTCTTACCCCCAACCAATTCTTAAAAGAAAAAAAATCTGGTAAGTGCAGCCTTTATAGGTTCCTGCCATTTAAACTGCACATTCACTTTGGTACAAAGTTTGTACAAGAAGAATCAAAAAGCCAGACTAAAAATTGTGTCATTTGTTCATGGATAAGACTTCTGCATTTAGGAAAAAGGGACCAGAAGGAAATACTTAGCACTTGTACAGCTCTTATTACACCAACTAGGGCTAAAAGCAGTAGAAAAATAGAAGCAAATAGTAATAATGTATCTGTTTTACTATCATGAATAACTGTCTCATGAAAAAAGGAACAGGTGAAATTCTAGTAGGACAAAATGTTCCACTTGATCCATTTTTCCTTTAAACACACAGAATATCTAAATACATGGAAGTGTAAAATTGATTTGTACAAGCAAGCATAGCAGAATTTTCTGAGAAAATAATCCTGGAATATCTGAAATAAAGAGATGCTGAAAAGACAGCTTAAAATTCAGGCAAGTTGAAAATGCTACACAGGCAATTGAAAATAATCTCGTTGAAGTGTCAGCTGTATTGCTTGCAATGTCTAAGAACAGAGCCTAAAGCCATGCAATTTTAAGTCACCAGATGTGAAATGACATTTGAAATGCAGGTATTCACCTATTACAAAACTAACAGCACTTTTTAAAAATGATTTTCTCGATTTTTTTTTTTTTTTTTTTTGGAAACAGCCTATTTGGCTTTGAAGCCAGTCTAAACTTCAGATCAAATACTGACCAATCAGTGGCTGAGATTTCTTTCTGATAACTGAAGAGCTTGCCAATTTGGCAACAAGTATGCAGGTTCAGGGAATCCTTCACACATAAGGCTAAAATTTTCACATTGACTAAACAGTAAACGTGGTAACGCCTTCATTAAAACCGAAAAAGAAGCAAAACAAAAAACCATTACATCTTAAAATGATCACAGAAGATGCATTCTATAATTAAACATTTCATAGCCTTTGAAAAATCCTACCTTACTATTTTTTGATAAAATACTTCCCCTGAATGTTGTATAACAAAAAATGTGTTTCTAATAGGAAGCTGTTTTAGAAGAGCACTGATTCCAAAGCCGTGTTTTTGTGCTCTCCTGTTGCCTCACCTTTCCTGTAGACTGTGCAGTGTGAGCAGCGTTCTGCTTTGGACTTGTTTTATCCCCTGTATAATGTGCTGCTGCTCCCAAGTCAATGGTTTTAGAAGGATTTGCTGTGCGTTTTTGCCTGGTGGTAGTAGTTTCTGTAGCCTGTGTAATATGGATATGTTTGGTTGTTACGATCTCCTCTTCGTCTTTAAACTCAGCTTTGGGAGATTTACCTCTTCTTGATTTTTCCTCATCACTGTCACTAGAAAAACAAAAGCAATAGAAAAACATTAGTTTGCATTATTTCTTGCTTAATTCTGTGGACATTTTGCTTGGGTCCTAAAAGCTTTGCTTACTATAGTTCTACATAGTGATGATTAATAATGAAGAAATAGTAATACTTCTTCCTACATTTCATCCTTCTAGCATGCACCACGAAGGCTGTACAGCACTACACCTATTGCACATATGAGGGAAAGAAAGGCAAGTTATTCTGTTCAACGCTGCACAGAAAGTTCATGGCAGAAGTTGAAAGGAATCTGGCTATTTAGTTACCTTCTGACAGGATCTCCCCCTCACATTATATAACTCCTCAGAGAAAAAAGTGAAGTTGGCAAGTCTGCTCAATACTTGCACCACAACAGAGAAGGTGACAGTAAACCAAATAAAGGTATCACCTATCAAATTTCAAAAATAGCACCTATTTCTCTTTGCAGCTAAGCAAGATTTTATATAGAATATTTGTAGAAAAAAATGTTTACACAATCATGCAGTGCTACTATTCATTTTCTACCAGCAAACACACATTTACTTTTTGAATATAGAACAGAAGCATCACCATTTTACATGAAAACTTCTTGGACACTGCATAATATTTGTTTATCCTATTAAGTGTTATGCTCTTACATTTAAAGCCTTTTTGACACAAACAAGACAATGTTCCCCCCGCCCCTCAACAGCTGTATTAGAAAATGGGGTAGGATTTCTATGTTACAGTGCAAACTGCTGTGGAGGAAGCTTAAATACATTGAAAATTATTTTGAAATAGCAATTCCCTTTTGGGCACGCAGTTGAAAATGGAAGGTTTTTGTATTTTAATAATGCATTAGAATACTAAAACTGCAAAATTTAAGAAAGGATGTCCCTTTGTCAGTGGGACTATGACAGTAACTGCACTATACTCTGGAGGGTACCTTTGTTCTGATAACAATAGTAGGCTTTTTGGAATACATTGCATGTGCCTCATTTCCTCTGTGCATATTACCTACTCACCACGGGGGACGGCTCGATTCATTAACATCAGTGAATACAAGTGCCCAAACGCCCCCATTTGTTAAAAAAAGAAAAAAAATGAAAGAAAAAGGCAAGTACAACTGCAGGCCAACCTTGTGGCTACCAGCATCAGCCTGAGGCAGCCCGTTACCAACAGGTGGGTCCCACATCACCACCCATCCCTTCACAACCCAGGCACTTCCAGTCTGACTTGCTAACAACAGGCCAGTGCTGCCATTTGGGAATTCTGTGCATCCGCTTCCACTGCTTATGCACCCAAATAGACGGGACCCACTAAGCACTTTTTGTTTGTGACATTAGGGTTTTAATGCAAGCTCCCAGAGAAGACCAATTTGCACATTAGCACAGTGCATAATCCCACACTGCTGAAGCTTTGGGGATTTAAGCTCTCTTTTAAAGTACATAAAACCAGGACAAATCACAACTAAGGCTCAGCCCGTAAAAACCTGCTGCAATGTAGCTGGTTTCCACATGCACCTCTGGGTTGAGCAAGTGATTGACAGGCATCAAACTCTGATCAATGGAGTTCCTGCAATGGAACTGGTAGCAATTAATCCCACTAATGTGAGAATGGGAATAAGTGACTAGCGAGCTACAGCAAAACGTCTAAAAGCTTTTGAGCAAGGAAATTGAACGTATATGCCAGAATGTAGGACAAACATTACAATACTCAATTTTCTCTGACAACCTGTACCACTTCAAAACTGCCTCAGGGGATCTTCCCCCCTCCCTCCTTTTCTTTAATGGTCACATAATGAAACATTATAGATTAATGTTCCTTCTAAGTATTTACTATGCCCAGAATAGTAAAATTGCAGTGCTTCATCAGAGAATTACACAATGAATGGAAAAAAAAGTTATAGATAGTGTTGTACCAAATGTACTCTACAAGCTCTACAAGAAGTAGATGGTTACAACTTCTATAAACCAAGTTATGGTGATGGGCTCTTCCTGGCTCTTCCTTAGGCTGAGGTTTTTTTTTTTTTTTTTTTTAAAAAAAGAAAACAATAGCCCTTAAAGCAATAGTTTACTGCTAATTTGAGATCATCTAAAACAACCTGCTGCAAAGCTAATGCTCTACATGAAAGCTGCTTCAAAGACACACAGACTCAGAGCTGTGGATCATTTTATAGGACAGCCAAATAATGTTTTGCTTCTTTTCTATCCTGTTATCTGCATAAACCAATTTGAATAGCACAGAAACAAGGATTGACAGAGTTAAAGAATTTTTATGCTAAGAGTAACACTTCACAAGAACATCTGTGTATTTACAAGTAATTTAAAGGGTACAATTCCAAAACACAAGGCTAGAATTGGGGCAGCCATTGGTTTATTTGTCTAAAAAGTACAAACCAACAAGCACTACAGAAGAAAACTGAGGTATTCCTTCCCCTCTGAGCGTAATTTCCTGGTCTTCTCTAATTGTAAGGGGATACTGAAAAAGGACTTCAGGTCTTCACAGCAATATAAGCATTTTTCTTCTATGAGAAAACGTAGATTAGGTTTCTACAGAGTTAGTTGCGTGAATTGCAGTTTCAATTAATTCTGCTATAAAACAGCTACAAGCTAGATTACTACTTGAGTTACTTCAGCATCTTTTGAGGGGAAGAAAGAACTGTCAGTTTCATAAATTCAGATAGAAATGCAAAACCTGCATCAAGCTTTCCTGCTGCATCCTGAAAGAGACTCATCTGAACTGTTACCCCTTCTAAAAATGAAGGAATCAGATTCATCCTGTCTTAGCACTTCAAAACTTTTATTGGCTTTACAGTTCAAAAGAAATAATGATTTATAAAGCTATCATATTAGAACAACAAAAAACACAACAAGCAGATTTGCAACCTCAGTGAGCATCACCAGCCACTCTTAGGAAGATATTACTGTAATACAAAACATCCTGGCATACTAGCAGAATACAAATAAAATAGAAAGTGTTTTGGAAACTTTCTGATTTTAGAAAGCAAATTTGCTTCAAGTCCAGAAAAACAGAAGTACAAGGACTTCACAAAGCATTTAGAACAAAGTGCTTTGTTGTGAGCTCCAGTCACATATGATTATTAAAAATCCATCTTCTCTATTTATTGAAGTTCCAGTATTTAGCTTTGTATTTGTATTCAGTCAATACACTATTAATACGAATTACGAAGTTTGTTATTTACAGTAGCTTTAGGTATAAACAGACATTCTACTACTTGGGGTTCAATCATCTTAGATACTTGTGCTAACACCTCAAAGAATGATGCCTTTTTACAAAGAAATCCATAAATTTCAACTTCTCCAATAAAATACCTTCTATACAAAACCTAAATCGAGAATCAAAAATGTAGTTTTATTGAAGATCATTTTAATTTGGTGCAGAGATGTACAGTCAGGAAATCCAAACACCCTGTTATGGCACAAGACAAGGTAGACTGCGGAAGGGACAGTCTAACACACTGGAAAATGCAAGACTTCACCAGCACAAGCAAAAATTCAGAAGCCATTTAATGAGGAGGTAGAAAGAGAGGCAGTATTTGCTTACAGCACATGCTTTACATGAACTATGGCCAGAGAGCTTTACAGACTTCACGTGACAAGTTGCTTTCGAAAGCTAAGTACAGAAGAGCACAGAGCAATGCACCATTGTTCAACCCGAAATTGTTTACCTCTCTTCTGATCCTTTCTCTTTGTAGTCTATTGATAGTAAGTTCTAAGAGGGAACCCTGATGTGTGCAAAGAGTACCAGATCTATGATTTATTAATGTTCAGGCAAGGCCAGGCTGCCTTTTGCTCAGAAATGCTACTGTTGGGAATTTTTTTTGGGGGGGAGTAGGTGTACACATATATGCATATGCATCTGTATATATATGCAAGTTTCTATATAAAAGCATGGATATATTTGAACACACTATAGAAAGTACCATATTAATCCTATCTCAGTGCAAATTTGAATTTTAAGCTGCTTCTCAAAAGGAAATTTCAATATATTTGGGCTTTTTCTCTGCAGCAACTTCAGATTCTAAGAATAGATTTGATCTCTAGATAATAAAATTCAATACACCTATTGAAGGTGCATTTAACCCTCTTCCTGCAGGCAAAGTAGTACAAATTTTCTTCCTTACTGAAAAATAGCCAGATGTGAAATATGACAGGTTTGTTCTGAGGTTCAATTCAAATTGACACAATTTTCTTCATATTTCTCACAGGTGAGCTCAGGGAAGCAGCAGCACAAATACAAGCGCCAACGGACTCGAGCACTTTTCTACATCCTTCTTCACAGGCACTTCAGCAGTTACAGTAACTGCAGCATGAAATGGGACCCTCAAGTACCCTGGCACAGGACAGACCACTGAAAAGCTGAGACAAGCACGGCCTTAGGAAATTCCAGCCAAATCCCCTGCCTTGCCAGCAGCCTTCTAAGCAAGGGGCTGTCATGGAAGGTGGCCAACAGCAGTTAACTCTGAGCTGCATTATTCCCTAGGACTGCACAAGAAGTCCAGAAAACAGGTTTTGACCCTAAAGACATTTTCATATACAAAAAAAGTCTAACTAGCAAACAGCAGTGTCAAAGAGCTTTATTGTAACAATTTCACAGAATAAATTTATGTTAAAAATAGCTCTAGTACCTGCATCTTTCTGGAGAGTCTTCTCTATCTTTCCTTCGGAACTTGCTGATGGTATCATCAATTCTGCTTCCAATTTTGTCACTTAGCTCACCTAGTTTATCGCTGAATGGGAAAGCAGGTTTTTTATCCCACTCGTCATCCCATTTTGATTTGGGCTCAGGGTCATATCTTTCACCTGTATACGGTGTTGAGACAAGAAATAATGAAGATAACAGCAAAAACGTGCCTGCAGTCCTTTTAGAAATCATCACAAGCCCCCCTCCCCTACAAACATAAACCTTACAAGTTTTCAAAGCAATCTGAAAGCTCCCACCGTGAATCCACAGTATTACAGCAAGGCCCAGCATGTAATGCCAATCATTAAGTGGCAGGAAT
>NW_010581204.1:38522-51620 GCF_000705375.1 Tinamus guttatus | reverse complement strand
ATCTTTCAAAGATGATGGAGAGCAGCTTAGCTATGACATCCACCAGCTCCTGCAGAACTCTGGGGTACATCCCATCAAGGCCCATGGATTTGTGGGTATCGAGGTTCCTTAGGTGCTCTCTGACCCCATCTTCCTCTACCCAGGGCAAGTCTTCCTCTTTCCAGGCATCTTCACTTGTTTCTAGGGCCTGGGACTCTAAAGGGCCGCCCTTGGTAAACACTGAAGCAAAGAAGACATTTAGCAACTCTGCTTTTTCTGTATCTTTCGTAACCAGGGCACCCACCCTGTTCACCAGTGGACCCACGTTTTCCTTGGTCTTCCTTTTGCCATTGATATATTCGAAAAAGCTCTTCTTGTTATTTTTAACATCCTGTGGCAGATTTAATTCCAATTGTGACTAAGCTTTCCTTGTCGCATCCCTGCATTCCCTGACAGCATTCCTATGGACCCACGTTTTCCTTGGTCTTCCTTTTGCCATTGATATATTCGAAAAAGCTCTTCTTGTTATTTTTAACATCCTGTGGCAGATTTAATTTGAATTGTGACTAAGCTTTCCTTGTCGCATCCCTGCATTCCCTGACAGCATTCCTATATTCCTCCCAAGGAGCCTGTCCTTTTTTTTCACTTTCTGTATAGTTTTACCAGCAGCTCCTTGCTCATCCATGCAGGCCTCCTGCCCCTGCTGCCTGACCTCTTACTCAAAGTGACGCCCTGCTCCTGAGCATGGAGGAAGTGCTGCTTGAATACTAACCATATAAGTTATGAATCATTGACAAGGACTTTTGTTGGCAGCACAAAAGCTTCATTAAGCCACATTTGTTCTTGCATTCTTGTGACTAAGCTTAAGACAAGTTTAAAACAGACCTTCTTAATCTGAATTGTGACTCCTGAGTAGCTGTATCTTGGGCTCAAAGGGTTATATCTCTAATAGCAAGTAAAACAGAGTAGCGGCACAGGAAAGCTGAGCACACCCCACAGCTCTGTGGTCATTTTTACTGCCTGGTAGCACATGTCGTGGCACAGTTTTGGCTCTGGACAGCTACCACTGATGCTAACAATTCCCATAGGTCAGTGGATACTTCGTACTGCAGACTATTCCCATTAGTCACTCTGGATGTGGTTTCTCTGCTTTCGTGTACGTGTGTGGCAGGGGATAAAGGGTGGGAATTTAGGCTCATGGATACAAATCATGCTCTGTCACTCAAATGCAGGATCAGAGAATAGTTCTTGGCCTGATTTATTTAATAATACAGATATATCCAATAGATCTGTAGTAACAAAACGCAAACAAGGAATTTTTTATCGTATCTTGCTATAGCAACAGATCCACAGCTACCTTCTCCTGTTGCAACTAGTCTTGGAAGTGGAAAATCCAATTTTGGGGGTTTATTTCCTATACATATCCCGATAGCAACACAACACTGACTTCAACTAGACGTATTAGAAAAAAAATAGGATTTGCAGATTGCATTGGATGATTATTTTCAGGGAATTTATTTGATTGCATCATCGCCAAAGGTGGAGCTGCATTCCAGCAAAGAAAGAGACTCTTCTTTTCTCCACAACAGTAGACACTTTTTTTTCCCCTCCTTTTAGTTTTTTGACAGACTAAAAAGATCCCAATCAGAAGTACAGAGGAAATACAAAAACCAAAGGGGTCAGAATCGCAGATATTACTTCCTTCCTCCTGTCTTAACTTCCCCATCAAGTTTAACAACACTCTTGTCTTACCAGTCTGAAAAAGACAACAGATCTGACTGTGCTTCTAGAAGCACAAAACTTCAATAGCTGTAGAACTGTCAAATAAGTCTAGATCTCTTTGTTACAGTGACAAGAAGGCCATAGTCTGTAAGTGTTAAATTAATATGCTGATGAACTACTCTACACCATTGTTTTGTTGGTAATAGTTTTAAAAGTTTTGTTGCAATAACATTCACAGTGATGAACTGAGTACCTAGCAGAAGTGTCTGTCTGTATTCCCTTCCTCAAACCCAATGGTTTACAAACCTCATTTGTATGAGAATATCTCTGACAGGCAAACTTTAGCTTTACTCCCATGAAGAGCTGTCAGGAGGGCAGCTGAACACAAAAATTTAGATAGTGCAGCTCAAGCTATGAGGCAAGCCATGGTGGATTGCAAGGAGGTCGCTTGGTTGACACACAGCCTTCAGGGCTATCTCTTCCTTGTTAACTGAAGAACAGAGCAGTTTTCAGTACAGTGATGGAATCTGGGATTTTCCACAGATTTGTATCAGTGATTTCTTCTCCATGGCTGGTCTCCTACGGGCTCTTCAAGCACTTAGAGAGGAGATACCCCACTGAGACCTGGCTTCATGTCTGAATTGTCACTGTCAAGTGCTCCATCAAGGGTAACAAACATCCTGTACCTTCAGCAAACTGTCACCTTCGCTGAGTCTGCAAATGCCTGTCCCTCTCACTGTCTTTTTTTCCCTTGTCCTTAGTTTTGTGATGAGGAAACTCAACACCACTGCTTAATGCTGCCTGTTGATTTACTCCTAGATCACAGGAGATTTTGACTAAATCACTACTGCAGTTAAGCTTTGGCTCATTAACTCCTTATTGGTTGCAATAAAAAGCAGAGGTTCTCCTTTAGGTACAAAAACATTTGTGTTTCTTGTCATTCAGTCCAGAAAACAGACTACAAAATGAGACTTTCAGAGCTGAAAATGCAAACAGACATGTCTGAAGGAGCACTCAGACAGAGAGACAAACTTACTTTTTCTGGGTCATGAATTTCCCCTTTTTTTTCCACAAGGTCAAATCCAACACAAACTGCGCTCTCTGCTCTTTCACTACTGAGTCAAATATTAACTCTAACACAGACCAACTCCCCATGAGTAACAGCTGTGCTGCTATTTCCAAGTTAATGTTTGCAAATGTCTTCTTCTCTTTTCTCTGGAAGGAAGAAATGGCACATCTCTCTAGGCTCCCTTTTCCAAGTTTTGGGGAGACTTTGCAGAGGGCTACTATAGCTACAGGACCAGGATTTGCTTTTCTGAAGAGTCGGACAGACTTAGGACAAGGTTTGCTTTTGCTATGTGGATGTGGAGATTGGGATGTGGAGCTGCTGGAGAGAGTCCAGCGCAGGGCCACAAGGATGATCAGGGGCCTGGAACATCTGCCCTATGAGGAGAGGCTGAGGGAGCTGGGCCTGTTCAGCCTGGAGAAGAGAAGGCTGAGAGGGGACCTGAGCAGTGTCTAGAAGTACCTCAAGGGAGGCAGTGAGGAGGATGGTGCTGGCCTCTTTTCACTGGTGGCCACCGATAGGGCAAGAGGAAATGGCCACAAACTGAAGCACCAAAAGTTCCCCAGGAACTTAAGGAAAAATTTCTTAACAGTGAGGGTGACAGAGCACTGGAACAGGCTGCCCAGAGAGGTTGTGGAGTCTCCTCTGGAGATCTTCCAAACCCGCTTGGATGCCACCCTGTGCCACGTGCTCTAGGTGACCCTGCGTGTGCAGGGCAGTTGGACTAGATGATCTCTAGAGGTCCCTTCCAACCTTAACCATTCTATGATTCTATCCAGACGGGATGGAGATGCTGTCCCTTCCCTTCCCTGTCCCAGCATGTTTAGTTACAAAGAGCATGGATCAGCATGTGATGCCAAACCTGGATCCTGGCAGGCTTTGCTCAGCAAACTAACCCTAAAACAGCTTCCCCCAGACAAACACTCCTGCCCCTCATGCTGCCTAGAAGAGGCAAGAGGAGGATTTTGAAAGGATGAGACTAGCACTTTTACCTTCTCCATTAGGTCCTACTTTTTTTTTTTTCAAATAATATAGCAATTGGTTTTATCTGTTTATGTGTATTTCATGATCACAGGCTCCTTGTGGATTTCCTTTCCCTTCTTCTTTGTGACCAGGTGAGATCTGAAGCAGGAAGTGTATGTGGAGGTGGGGGCTGTGTGAAGCATCAAGCAGAGCATTTGGGGATTGCGTCTATAGCCTTGCTCACAAGTCAGTTAGCAGCTTAACATTTCCAATAGGTCATTCAAAAAATATTGCCGACATACACATATAAACACAAAAAAAATGTTTTAACATAAAATACTGACTCCCCCAAGTCATCTTTTTCCACGTGCTTACGAGGAACCAGGCTTAGGAGTATCTTGATTTGCACGGAGGCAAAATGAAGGCAAAAATTTGAAAGAAGGTTCAAACCATCAGTAGGTCACAAGATTTGAGTGCTAGTAGCAGCAGAGGGGTGCACAAACATTTTCGAGTTAGAACCTAGGTAGTTACTAAAAGGGAAATAGGATGTCATTCCTGTGACAGAATGGCACAGTGCATAGTACCAGGTGGTCCTTTCTGTTTAGTGACTTCATCTTCGAAGGACCTTACAAATTCATGGATAAGCTAGATCCTAAATATCTCAGTCAGGGAGTAATGGAGCACTGAATTATCCTAGAAGAACATCTGGATTTCATGGCATGGACATAGGAGTGGGTATGTCCACAACCCTTAAATCTCCATCCTTCAGTGACACATGAGAAGAGCGCTTGCAGCCCTAGAAATCCAGTCAATATGAGGACCAAATCTCTGATCCATTCCTACATCCAAAGAGGAGGGTCTGTGGCTTTTCTGTTTCATGCAGCTTTGTAGGCCAGCTCCCCGGCTTTTCCTGGCCTTGCAGTGCCCAGTTGAGGCTGGGAGGAGGACAGGCTGTCACAAAATATGGCCAAGAGCCACGGCCCATCAGCAGATTTGCATGGTTTACAGCACTTCAGATCACTGGATCCCACCTCCCATGTCCTCCAATCCAATGTCCTCTCCAGGTGCAGCCCACCAACTGGCACGGGGCCTGAGAGCACCGAGTGATTTGCTAATGTGATTTGGTCATTGCTCAGGTCAGGCCTCATAAAACATATTAGGTTGCAACATGTTCATACATCACTAATCTCTACAGCACTAGGACAATGGCAAGGGCAAGAACTCGCTGTTCTCCAGACAACCCATCTTTCCCTCCCCCGTGTCTACGTTGCTCAACCCCAGCCCTTTATAAGTATGGGGACTAACCATATTCTGCCTAGAAACGCCAGCTTCCATCTTCCATCAAATACCTTCTCACCAGCAAAGCCTATCACCTGCCCAGCTGACAGTCATGAGGATCCTTTTCCTCCTTGTTGCTCTTCTTTTCTTCCTCTTCCAGGCCACTCCAGGTAATACAGACAATAGGTGAGATGAAGGCTGTATGTACAGAGTAGACCTTTAAATCCCAGTGCTGAGATTCAGACTACTTCTGTGTTCCTGTACTTCATACCTTTCATATGAAGCGTTCCCTTCCCTAGTCATAGTCCTAATCTTGTTGAATAGTCTTGTGGATGGTCTCTTTATAGCCCTACAGATCTTGTATTCCAGTTATCTGTTGTCATGACAGAAAGAAGATGTACTCCTGTGTATTGAGGCAGTTCTGCAGGCTGAAGCTAAAGACTTAACCTGGCAGTGTGAGAGATATAAGATATTTTTCTTCTCGCATTTACATTCTCACCTGCTCAAAATGTATTCTAAATTAGTAGACCTCTTATTTTTGAAAGAAGGTTGTACTGACTGCTGAACTTTGGAGTGACTTTGCCTGAAGTCTGTGCTGCCTATATGCATGAAATGTGTATATGCCCATTTGTTCAGAGCACAGAGGGCTTTCCAGGCTAGTCTCAGGACCTCGGCATGGGACACACATTTGTGGTTCTTGCAAAATGAAGCTATGGGAGAAAAAATAATGATTAACATGGAAATATTCTGAACCCAAACTCATGGCCAGATTTTCTAGTGGGATAACCCCAGGTGGTTTCACTGAGGAAGATGCAGCTGTTTGTTAGGTTTGAGCTGATCATTTGGCCCTTCAGTTCTGAACATACTGGGCATGGTAAAACGAGCATGGCACCTAGCTAAAAACATGTATAGCACCAGTCACAACAGTTAGTGAGTTTATACTGAATGTTTACATGTATAAAATATTTTATTGGGACAATTGCCAGTCCCGTTGATTTAGCTGTGAATGAGATCCATCTTTTGCAGTTTTATGCCATCTGCGTGAGCTTTGCCGTATTTAAAATGTTAATAAATTGTGTAATTGTCCTGCAAATGTAGAAAAGGCTATTCAAAGTAGGATACAATGATTGTGATATCATAAATATTAACAGTTTGGTAAAAATTGAACTGAGAGCTGAAGAAGTTCAGTTAGGACATTGTTATTTGAATAATATATCTGTTTATCTAAGAGTATTAAGAGATTCATTTCACATGTATATTTTTCTATGTCTCCTATTGCTTTTTCACAGAACATAGTGAGTGTATGTGTAACTGCATAACAAATACGTATCTCCAAGAGAAATGATAGAAGCAGACACATATCCTGAGGTCATTATTAATCAGCAAGACTGTATTTCCAGACTGTAAATCTAACATCATGGTCTGCTGGTTTGTTTAGATTTTATTTGGATGTTGAGACATTAAGAATATTGGGTTACTACAGTCACAAACCCAGACACCAGTTAAAAAAGTAGAAGGTGGAAAATCACTTTATTTCTTTTTTTGCTTTCTGATTTCTGCTTTCTGGAACAGAGGATGATTCAGGGAATCAGGGAATTTCTTCTTGTAAGCCCTGGCATACACACCCTGCCTGGTAACCCAGTGCTGCAACTCTCCCATCCTCTGCTGTGACTAATACACATGAATCTTCTTTACCCGCCACTTGTGTTTTTCAGCTTACAGCCAAGAAGATGCTGATACCTTAGCATGCCGACAAAACCGGGCCTCTTGCTCCTTTGTTGCATGTTCTCCACCTTTGGTTAATGTGGGGACCTGCCGTGGAGGGAAGCTGAAATGCTGCAAATGGTAAGGTGATTTTTTTCCAGTAAAATGCTACTGTACCAGGAGGAAAACAAAAACTAACTAACTAAATAAATAAATAATAAGCTTACTGAATTTTCCTCCCTTTTGGGATGCATCAAACCATTTTCCCCATACCCTCCGAGATCCCTTTAATTGTTGAAAAACTAAAAAAACTATTTTTTTAAAAAAAAAAACTTACTTGATTTTCCTCCCTTATGGGATGCATCAGACCATTTTTCCCATGCCCTCCCAGATCCCTTTAATTGTTAGTTTATGTGTTTGACAAGGAAAAAGCATAATCTTGTGGTGTTGATCAGAGTATTTCCTTCTCAGCTGACACACAGCTCAGAAGAGCTGATGTTCAGTTTAATCACTTCATCTCTAGGAAAATTTAGCTTGAAGAGAATGCTCTGTGCTCCTCATCTTTGGAGTGTGTGAAATTCATTTACTGCTTGGTCACTGATGCACCAATGATCACTGCTGTCAACCCCAGATTATATAAACCACAGCAATATGAATCTCACATTAGATATTGGTCACTGGAGGAGCAGGAAGGAACAGCATCAGTTTGCTTACCCTTGAAAACTACAGGGAGAAATTGAGGAGGATGGAGTCCTCGGATGGATGAGGCAGGATGTCCTGAGCTCAGGGTGAGCTCTGTTCCCAGCAATGGGGTTGTTTTCCTCAGAAGTCTGCTGAGACTGTATCTCAACTGTGATATTAATGCAGGTGTGAGCTCACACTCAAGCCTGCACCCTTTCCATATTGCTAATAGCTCATCCTCCAGCTTGATAAAATAGTACTAGAGCAGAAATGGCTTGTGCTCCAACGCTGTCTCTGCCTGAACGATGTGAACACAACTGCCTTGAGATGTCCAGGGCTGAGGACTCTGCTCAGCCTGAGCACAAAGGGCTTTGTGCTGCCAAAATGCAAGGTTTACCAGTGTAGAATAACCATGGAGCAAGCCAGGACACATATCTGTAATGTAAATTTCCTTCTGGGTTATGTTATCTGGTGCAAAGTGCCCAATATTAGATGAGAGTATCACTGAAATCTCCCTTGAACCCACAAATAGCTGTAAAGGAAGTCAAAGGTTTCCTTTGAGACAGAGGAGAATTTCCTCCTCTGAGAATAAAGCAGATTTTCATCAGCATTGACTCCATGAGGAGCTGTACTGGAACATGCTATCATCTAGCTCTGACGTTTGTGCCATTTCATGTCAAAGGAGCAGCATCAGATCTAGTTCTTTTGTACCTTATGCATCTTTTATTTTGTTTTAATTGCTTGTCTTTATATTTGAGCTAACTGGCTTTCAGCAAGACTGATTAATACAAAAAGAAAAAAAAATAAAGAAAGAAAGGAAAAGAGCACCCTTGTTATTTATACTGAAAGTGAGAGGATCAGCCACTTTCACCAGTGACATTCTTTATTCCTAACCTAGATTTATTCTAGCTAGATTATCACAAGATGGTTATGTCAGTCTGGGACTACAAGGTATTTTTTACTTGGTTAGGTGGAGATAGACAAAAATAGCTAAACATCTATCTTGTTTTCAGGAGTCCTGGTTCCTAAACTTGACACCTCACTGACCACTCAGACAAGAACTCTGGGAACTTGTGAGACATCTTCTTTCTTTTGACATCAATGGATCTCGTCTCTGGTCAATGCTCGAAGAGCCTTTCCCATGGAGCTGAAGACCCTTGAGAGCACCAGAAGATCTGAGGAGTTCTTGTACACCTCAAAAAGAGAT
This sequence comes from Tinamus guttatus, assembly GCF_000705375.1. The sequence goes on along the minus strand of NW_010581204.1, from coordinate 43,020 downwards.
TTGCAGCTTCAAATCTAATAAAAGCATGTCACTGTAAAACCACATTGCTGACGTGCTCATGTATGTCAGGGTGGTTTTTCTTTTTATTATTGTCTATAAAAATCAAGCTGTAAATGAAGCTTATTTAACTAAATTAAATTAAGTATCATGTGTCACTGAGTCCTGTTAAATATCCACTGATAATGTTTGGCTTGCAAACATCTGTGTGGCGATGTATGTGTATTATAAATCAAAAAGCACTAGAGCCCATTCTCTGACTGTGCAGTCAACTGATGTTTTTGGCCATATCTATGCTATTAAAATCTCCTATCCTTCAAAATAGGGTCTCCATCTAAAACTGAAAATGTCCGTGGATGGTACCTAGAGGTGCCTAGGAGACTGCTATTGGCAAGGGTTCCTCTTAGTTATGTAGTATGGCCAAAGGTATCCCCATGCCCATTCTTTGGTGTCATTCTATTAATTAATATAAAGGAATTTTCATGATTTCATATTACCTTTTCTTCTGTTTTATGTTCCTGTTATCTTCTTCTCTGCCATTTTCCAGCTGCATCTTTTTTCAAGGGTCTGCATTTGACACCTGCACTGCTGTGATGCGTTGTGATACGTGAAAATCTGGGGCCTGTTCACTAAATGTTTGAAAATCACGTCTCTTCTTTTAATGTAATTACAAAAAAAACTCCCCACATTCAGAAGATTTATTATTATTATTATTATTATTATTATTAATTCCATTGCTGATACTAGTAGTTAGCAAAAGGGCTATTCAGAATTTGGGGTCAGCTTTCTGCTATCACAATCATAATTCAGAGAATCTATTCACAGTCATTACTGGTTTGACAAATAAGAATAGGATCAGGCCATACGCATTTCAGTATGTTGCTTCACTGTTTTCTCCCTTCTCGGAAAAAATGCCCCGCAGTGCACATTTCATTGCCTTTGGAAGAGATGGGAGGCAGATTTCTTGACAAAAACGCAAAACAACAATTCCTCATGGGTGTAAGGAACAAACACAAGTTTTATGGGACAAATTTATTGCAATATAGAGACAGGTAGAGTACAGACTATTATATATTAACACTCCAGCTGTGCATTCAGTATTTTCCCTAGGGTTTCTTTCTGTGCAAATCTCATTACTGTTGATTCACAGAATTACAGAATCACAGAATCACAGAATCACAGAATGGTTAAAGTTGGAAGGGACCTCTAGAGATCACCTAGTCCAACCCCCCTGCACACGCAGGGTCACCTAGAGCACGTGGCGCAGTAAAGAAGTTCTTCTTCACATGGAGTTGGAACTTCCTGTGTTTTAATTTATACTCATTATCCCTTGCCCTGTCACTGGCCACTACCGAGAAAAGCTTGGCCCCATCTTCTTTACATTTTCCCCTCAAGTATTTATACATATTGATGAGATCTCAATCTTCTCTTCTCCAGGCTAAAAAGGCCTAGGATTCTGAAAGGAAAAACAATAAAGTGAGTTTCCATTCTGAATTTCAAAGGAGGAAGGTGCTCTGCACCCTCACATAGGGACAGTTTTTCCCATTTTGGTCACCTGCCCACTGTAGTGTCTATATTTGTGGTAGCAATGTAGTTTAACTACAAGGACATTTTATAAATTATGCAAAATACTGGTCTTTCCTGAGTGATTCAAAGATCACTCAGGAGTTTCTCCAAATCCCGAAGTTTACTTGGTGGGAGGGTTTTCCGTTTTTGTGTTTGCTAATACTTGGTGAAGTAAATTAAGCCTACATTTTCAGTCCAAAACAACTCTGCTCCCTTGCTGGTTTGCACTAGAGGTGCTTTGCATCTGATGGACAGACTGGATGTATGTAATGAACAGGTTTTCCCAGGAAACACTTCATCTTCAGTGATTCCTCAACTCACCATAGTCATACAGCAAGGTCTTTTTTGCTGGCAACGTCCAAAGAGCCTCATGTCAGAAGGACAGCGATCCATGAAGCAAAAGCCCCCAGCGTTTTTGCACTGCATCTCATTATTAGGTGCACGCATAAAACCTGCATGGAGAAGAGGAGGTTTTATTCATTTTTGCTTGACATACCACTGCCTCAGGTCTATTCCTGTGCAAAATGCCTGCTGCAACCTTTTCAGGTAATGGAGTTATTTAGAAAAAGAGCTCAGAAAAGTCATAATACCAACTTCTGTGAATATACAAAATTTCCCCTCATCAACTTTTTTTTTTCCTTTAGTTTTTATGTAGTTCTTACCTAAAGTGCTTTGGAGCACTAAGAAGAGAACAGCAAAGAAAAGATAAGAAATCTTCATATCCAAATTCAGTGTCACAAAATATAACAGCTGACAAGAGAAAAAAAGACATGTCATGGATTTAGCCTGCATGTGTTATTACCTGGTCCAAACACTATTTATGACATATCAGCTGAAATGTATTAAAATTTGAAACTATAATTTATGCAGTACAGTATTTTTAAAAAAATACATCAATTGAAACAGTATATCAAATGGAAAAAATGTATTTGAAGGCACGTTTCAGAAGATAAAAAATATATTTCATATCTATAAAAGTAAAAATAATGAAGTGAATGCTCTCCATTAGTGATTGGCAGCCTACACTAGCTTCAACACAGATTCCTGTTTTGAACTACCATATACTCAAGATGTTATAACTAATAAAAAAGTAAGAAATATAATTAATCTCCTTTAGCAGTTAGTCATGTATTAAAATGCAAACAAACCTGTTTAAACAAGGTCTATTTTTTAACTTCCAAGTGACACTGATATGACAAAATGATCAATTCTTGCATTGGGACATTTATTCATTTTTATTTGAACCTGTTCAGTAAGATAAGGTCCTTTGAAATTCATCTAAGTTGCTTTCAAATTATAACAAAAAAGGCAAACTGGTTAATTATTAAAATGTCCCTTTTATTTATTTTTTCTGCTTTATTCCAGATATCGTTAGATAATGATTTATTGAATTCTAATCGCTCTGATAATAAATGTAAAATCCTAATTATTTAAATAATAATAGTCATTTTTCTACTTTAAAAGCCAATACAAAATCGCTAGGAAGATTTTACAGTAAAGCTAAATAGCTATCTATTAATTTTCTCTGTACCTCTTATGTAACATACGCCAAGTGAAAGTCTGGGGATATTTCTTGCTACAAAGTCCAATTTACTGTTACAAATAGCACTAACTAATGCAATATATTCGTAAAAAATCACCGTTATTGACTATAATATTCAGCCAAATATGATACTAAAATATTTAAACACTAGAATATATAAATAATATTATATATTTTAATCGTCTATGGGGATTTCATTAAATTCTAAAATTATAAGTCTGACCCAAAAAAGGGAAGATTGTGTTTTGCTCCTTAATAATGTGATGTGAAAAGTACTTCACATCACCAGGGTCTTCAGCTCACCCTAGTGAACCTCAGGCATCGGTAAAAAGAAGGTGGAAAGTGATTGCAGTGGCCAGTCCATCCTACCTGGTTCTGCTCTGGGACCTGCTCAGCTTCTCCAAGTACTCTCTTGTCCACAACAACTGCTTTTATACATTCCCATCTTGATAAAGCTGCCACAGACCGCTGTGTCACTAAGTGACATGAACTTCTCACCACGATTAGCAAATTGTCTCTTCCCAGCAGGCAACGAGCAACAGGGACCGCTCATGAACTCCCTCACCTTTCTCTCTGGAAAATGATCCGGCATGTCTGAAAAAAAGTGTTGCACCACACTGGTTTGTGCAAGAGACATTGAAGGTTGAGGGGAAAAAAAAAAAAAAGCTCAAGTGATGTCATGATGGGAAAAATCCAAATGGGAGCTTTAACTACTCAGAGACAATTTTTAATCACGCTGCTACGTAATTGAGGCAACATACACATATTCTTCACAGAAAGCAAGAGCATTTCTTTACGTAAGCAAACAGAAATAAACATTGTTTATTAATATTAAACAATATTAATAAGTTATTATATTAAAATAAATATTAATATTAAACACATAAATAGGTTCTTAGAAATACAGAGCTCTGACATGAGCTTTTGGGGTCTGTTTCACCTGAAAAAAATGTAGACAATTGGAAGATGGACCATTAGTCAAGTCCTGAAAAGGACATCCAAATAGGGAGACATCTTTTAAACTGTGAACACACTCAGACATACTAATATTTTTGTATATCTCTGTATGTAAATGTTCATAATCTGTAAGTATTATAAAAGAAATAAAGGCTGGCTTTTCTAAATGGCTTTCCATTTTGTTTAAGCTAAAGAACATATGACTAGGAAAGAATATTCTAGACTGTGCTTTAATCAGCAATAGCCAGGATAATAATTTATGTGATTGCTGTTTTAAAATTACACACCCTGCTTTATATAATAATGATAGTGCTTACTCTCTCATTTCTCTACAGTCCTCCTAGCACCTTCACACCAAAATATACATGTGAGTGCATCTGAATTAAACCTTATGAGTCTGACTATCATTTCTTTCCTGCTGCAACTTACTTCTGA
>NW_010581204.1:20888-37236 GCF_000705375.1 Tinamus guttatus | reverse complement strand
TTTTTCTTTTTCTTTTTCTTTTTCTTTTTCTTTTTCTTTTTCTTTTTCTTTTTCTTTTTCTTTTTCTTTTTCTTTTTCTTTTTCTTTTTCTTTTTCTTTTTCTTTTTCTTTTTCTTTTTCTTTTTCTTTTTCTTTTTCTTTTTCTTTTTCTTTTTCTTTTTCTTTTTCTTTTTCTTTTTCTTTTTCTTTTTCTTTTTCTTTTTCTTTTTCTTTTTCTTTTTCTTTTTCTTTTTCTTTTTCTTTTTCTTTTTCTTTTTCTTTTTCTTTTTCTTTTTCTTTTTCTTTTTCTTTTTCTTTTTCTTTTTCTTTTTCTTTTTCTTTTTCTTTTTCTTTTTCTTTTTCTTTTTCTTTTTCTTTTTCTTTTTCTTTTTCTTTTTCTTTTTCTTTTTCTTTTTCTTTTTCTTTTTCTTTTTCTTTTTCTTTTTCTTTTTCTTTTCACAATGCCAAAGCACTTGTGAAATAGCTACATCTATGTCCTAGGAGCGAGAGCAAAAACATTTGTGGCTAAACTAGGCACAAAATCTTGACAACCTTTGAAGTAAATACATAGCCTGTGAATGTCTGTATACACTTATTCATGTATAATACATATATACAAATATGCACACACATATATAGAGAATGCCTGACTTCTGACTGCTGTTTCAAACTAGACCAGAAATTTGTTCTTAATAACCTGCTTCTCTCTCTTAGAGAATGTGGGAAATATGTGTGAGGTCAGCAGCAGTGATGGTTATTCTACAAAAGTTTGGGTGGTCTGAGAAAGATTAAATACAAACCAATATCAGAAAGGACACCAAAACAGGGAAAAAATGAATAATCCAGGGATGAAGCAAGAGAGTTGCAAATGCGATAAATCATAAAACTTTGTAATAAAGATGTATATACATTGTAATTGTGTATAGAATGTAGTGTGTGCATAGTCATGGAAAAAGTCATCCCAAAGATTAGACTTAATGGACAAAATGTTATGAACAGACACGTTATGGCTGCAAATTAGACAGGCTGCATATGGAACATGCAATAAGGAGCCTGGAGGATCTACGCAGCAGGCATTGCATATCCCAGGTATTTTACATAACTTTGTGGTCTAACGTATTCTTGCACAGCCTAGGATGGTACAAGAGGGATTGCACAAATATCAGGAGATTTGTGGTGAAAGTCGACTCAAAGAAGAGCCTCCTTTCTTATTGCAGAGCACTAAGGTGCAGGACAAATTTGAGCGGAAAAGGTTTTTTCATCAGCCCTAGACTGCTCTGGCGTCCTTCCCAAAGTGCTATATAAAGGGGAGTGTTTGGGCTTGGGGCACCTGCTGGAGAAGAGACAGCAAAGGCGATCCTGCAACTCCTGCTCTGGTAACTCTGTGTTCTTGTTCTGGACAGAACCTGCCCTTTTTATACACTCTTTATTCTTTCTTTAATCCTAACAGGTATTCATTACGCCTAACAGGTATTCTGTCTTTTATTAACCCCTTCCATCTCCTACTGCAGAGAGTATAGTCAGTCTGTACCTGTGGGTTGTATGCCAAATTTGCAGGTAGGAGCTGTGTTTGCTGACCTGCCGGATTGGAGGGGATTAATTTTATTTTAACATGTATAATTTCGGTCAAGGCATGTTTTAAGATGATCCTTATCTCCCAGTAAGGGGGGGACCCTCCATTCAGCATGTTTTGGTCTTGGGGTCTCTGCTCATTACAGACAAGGAATCCACAACTCACTCACAGCTATGAGGATCCTGTATCTGCTCCTGGTTGCCCTCTTCCTGGTGCTCCAAGGAGTTGCAGGTAAGGAGTGAGGGACAGAGGGAGAGAAAAGAGAGAATGAAATTCCTCACTGCAATCACTTTTGATTATTTTTACATCAAATCACCCTTCTTTTTGCACTGTGCAGGGCAGCACTTCATTCCTAGCGCTGTAAATACTTGCAAATCGCAAAATGGATTCTGCGTTCCAGGGATATGTCGACGGCCGTATTATTGGATTGGAATATGCAGTAATGGCTATTCTTGCTGCAGAAGGTATGTAGAAATACAGGAAACACTTTGGCATTTATTGTTGTCCTCCTTTATCTTCTTTCTGGATCAGCTTCTTTGAGGGACAGCATCGTCCCTTCTCACTTCTATGGTGCTCTTTCTGCTGGTACAGCAGGTCTTTAGGGGGCTTTCCCATCCCAAGCAGAAAGATCCCGAAAGAGAACATCACCATGGAAAATGTACTGGTGGATAATCTAAGACTCTCTTTTTTTTTTGTCATGCAGGGGATGGTAACACTTTCTGCATCTGGTAATAATTTCTGCATCTATTGAATTGCTTTTGAATCACCCTGGTCTCATTGCTCCTGGTGGTACTGGTTCCTGCTGCAGTGGAAGACTCTTGAGAAATTCCCTTGCAAAGAAACAAGCATCAGTATCTGGAAGAAAAAAAAAAGAGAGAGAGAGAGACAGTACCACAGAAATTATTTCTTTCTTCCCTTTAATAAAACCAATTATCATGGCATTCATATGGCTGAATCTTGGGTGTGTTTTCTAGGGAATGAAGGGATGTTTGCTAGCACTGCTTGCACCACAAGCAGTAGCACAAAGTTGGGCAGGTTGCTTTCAGATCCAGATATTTCTTCACATTTTCCCAGCTGCATCTTGAGGAAAAGGGGAGATTATTGGCAGCCATGTTCCTGTATCTCTTTTGCAATGACCATAGTACCTTTCCCAGGGACTAAGTCCTCATCCATTTTAGGAGAGGATTTTCTTTTCATCAGATCAAAAACACAGGAGTGAAAAGAAAAATAAATAAAAAAAATTCACAAGCACCATCAGCAATCCAGGCACTTGTAGACTGAATCTATAAATCTCCCTAAATCTCCAAATCTTCCCTGTTTGGAAAGCAGTCATGGTCCTTACTTCCTTCTCTAGGTCTGCTTCCTCTAGCCAAAGTTTCCTGTTAGCATCAAGAAGGTCTGGTTTTTCTTTGCAAACCAACCTCTCCGTTGATTTTATGGGTGTTTGTGCCCAGTAGGCACACATCCTGCTAGTTTCCAGGATGCTTTTTGAAGGTATTTTGGTAGTTTTGACTGAGATGTCAGGGACGATATCCCTGTTTTTTTTGTCTCTCTTTTTTTTTTCCTGCCAATGTGGTGTAACTACATAGAAAATAGCAAGCTCCCCTCAGAAGACCCTGGAGTCATCCAAGAGGTTTCTCTGGTGAGGACACCTTACACAAGTGATCACCAAGAATCTTTTAGGTGGCCTCAGAGCCTCAATACTGAAACAAACTAGAAATGGAGTACAAAAAGGGAGACCAGTATACGCATTTCCACAAGCTAGATGTGTGCAATAAAGAGATTTGCACATTATCTTCCTAGGAACAGTTGCAGAATATGTACCGAACTATGTACGTTCAAATAGCATGACAAAATTGAAATGGATTTGTTTCCTAATAACTTGTTGGGTGGGTTAGGAAGGTGTCAACACATATGAAAACTATGTAGGCTCTATTAAAACCACAGCTCACATTTGCAGTGCTCTATGGGATGAATGATTTTAACATTAATGCTCTTCAGTGTGCAAGCAATGCTTTAGTGCATCTTGCAGTGTAACGTTTGCAGTTTTCTCATATTTTATTCCTGCTACTTCTGCATCATTTCCTGAATTTTTATTGCAAATGCTTGTTCTCCAGTTAAAAAAAAATTGGATGAACTGTTTCTTTTCATTAGCTATAAAGGAAGGGCAATAAAAACAGTTTAACTTTGGTGCTTACCTTTTGGACATCACAGTTTGGTGAGATGACTCCTGTCATTTGTCTCTAGAAGGTGTATTTCAGCTTATAGATATCCTTTCTTTAAGAAATCTTGGGCTAACACGGCTTACGCAAAAGAGATTCTAAGCCATATACATGCGACTTCTGATCTCACGCTATCATTCTCCTTGATTAGTCTAGATAACTACACAATGATTAAAGCTATAAAATTGATTAGACACTTCTTATACATTGCTTAAAGTTTTTGAAAATATATCCATTCATTACTGGCTGAGATGATCTGTAGGTGGAATTAAAGTGGGGTTTTTTAAATATAATACAATATATCCCTCACAAATCCCTTACATGGATAGAACTTCATCTAAACACTAGCAATCGTCCTTTTGTTTGATCTAATTTGTCAGTCTTAAAAATCTGCTAGAGCTGTACATCTCTCTCTGATCTGAAGAAGTCTAAATTTCTATATTACACAGCCTGCAGTGGTATCAAAATACCCTGATCTCCTGTGCATCAGTTATGATTTATAACCAGAATTCTGAGGTTAACGATGAAGTTACTGCATGACTGAGGAACAGCCTGTGGTTAACTAGGCAACCAACTGTCACTATTGATCAATCTAACTCCTCTTTGGAGCATACGAAAACATCTGGTCTTTGGCAAAATATAACAGCTCAGCTCTTGGTTTGTCCCAATCTTCTGGCTATGCCTGAATATAATGACTAAGATAATTGGAATTTTTATTGCAAGGAACAAATCACCCTCTTGAAGTGAGGAATGGAACAGCAGACAGGTATTTGATATAGAAGCATTTTAAATATTATTTAAATGACACTGCTAGAAGACCTCCCTAATCTCTGTTGTTTTGAGAAAAAAAAAAAAAAAACAGGAGCACAGCGCTCCTTTCACACTTAAATGCCTGAACAGATGGGCTAGATAAAGAGCCCCTACTTCCTTCCTCTCTGGAACATGACCTTGTCATAGCTGCCTGATGATCATTATGATCATGATCAAAAGGACTGAAAGCCATTGCTCTTCATGACACTCTGAAGAGTGTGCCCAAAACACCTCTGGCCATGCCAATGGCCTCTCTCCCAATTCTTGTGGTCTAAGAACCAGAGTATTATGCAAAAAAACAGACCATAGTATCTCCTTTTCTCCAAAGAGGGGTGGGTGACCTAGATCTGAAATGGATGGAGGAGTTTGTCATGAGCAGTGAATTCTTGTGACGATAAGGGATAAAGGGGATCTTCTTTCACAGGTACCTAAGCTCAATGAGAGAAGAGAATAATAGAAATACCTTATTAAACACTCTAAAATTCTTCATGAAGGATCTTTCCCTCTCTGCATTGGATATAGGAAGAAATTAGAAGGTATTTTGGGAAAGGAGGATTACTTACTTAACACAAGAAGCCAAACATTTGTGAGGCGATGCCCATCTTAGCTGAACTGGATCCCACATGATTTCCTACTCAGATTCCCCAGAGCAAAGAATGTGTAGCTGGTACTACCATGCTCCAGGCATTAGTCAAGTCTAGGTGCAAAAAGCACCGAATAGTTCAGATTGTAAGGGCAAAACACTGATGTGTCTCTGTAGCTGTACAAAACTGATTTGACTCTCTCTCCTCCTCATAAGAACAGGGATGAAATCCTCCATTCTGCCTCCATCCTGCAGTCAGGGGTGGAAGGGTTTCTCTCCCCAAAATCCACGAGCAGAAATCTATATAAAGTCGAGATCTGTATCTTTCTCTTGACCATAGAAAACATCTCCATCCCTACCCTTCACTTCCCTGTAATCCTGCTCTTCCTATTGTTCTGCTACCCCCAGAAATAATGCAAGTCCTTCTTTCCCAGGACATCCTGCTCTGCTCCTTCATGCCATCTCTTTCCCCAAGATCTTGTCCAAGTCTGCTTAGAGCCTATATGGTCAGATGAGGATACATCCTAAAGTTATTCTCTTCTCAAGGATCATGAGGTCTGTTCTTTCCTTCTCTCTTACAGCATCATGGAAGATGCTGTTCTCCTTTCTGTTACTGGTATTGGGGTCTGCACACTAACGGCATAGGGAACGCCCATTTTGGACCAATGTGTCTGTTTCTATCCAGCTTCATGGTAATGATGGTGGTGACCACATGATATTTATAAATAGAATTGTCAAGAACGCCAAGAATTAAGACCATGTCCTTGATATAACTAACTTGGGCATAGGACCTTGGGCATAATAAATATCAATTTTGCCTCTGTTCTTCCCCGAGGAATCAGATTGAGCAATGATAACAGTCAGTAGGCCAATTAACCACAAAGTTTTTGCAAGCTATGAAGTAATTACAACTTATGTCATTTTTTCTCCTCCATTTTCTGCTTTATGACTAGAAGTCAACAGACAGGATATTGAACTATAACTTTTTTTATACTGCAAAAACAGATAATTCTCAAATATAAAAAGAAAGCAAAAGCTACCTCAGACATAATGGAATAAATTTAAGGGAAAATATTCCTAGGCATTTGCATATATATATACATATAAATATGTGTGTGTATACCTGATTCTGATCAGAAATGATGCATACTTAAGAATTTGTTATTAAACAAAGGAAAAAAATATTTTATCAGTAGCTAAATTAAGAGGCCAGTAAGAAACTGAAATATTTCAGTTGGGTTTTGAGGCTAAATGAACTGTAGGCCATGATGCCACTTGCAGAAAGATTTTGGTTAATTAAAGCCATCATTACTTCACATGAAAAGTAGAAAAACCTTTGTCATTCAAAATATCAAAAATATCATATATTCTTACGATGTAATTCAGGAGTCATGCATTAAAATGATGAATAAACAAAGGTTTGCTGACTTAAGTGAGATGCAAGCTAAAATATGAATAAAAAATAGTGGTGGTGTCTTTGCATACTTACTGTATATGATTATGTCAGCAAATAACTTCATGAAATGAAAGATCAGTAGGTAGAAGATCAGTAGATATTAGAGACTGTGTGGAGGCTCTTCACATCATCCCCATATAGATTTAGAGGTTTAATTTGGATTAGATTTTTCCATTGGAAAAAAAAAATATAAAACAACGAAGGCTGGGATGGATGCAGGAAAGGTCATCTGGCCTAGCTGTCCCCCCAAAGGAGACAATTTAAAAGTCAGACCAGGTTTCTCATGGCTTTGCCTAGTTGAATTCGAGTATATCCGTGGATGCAAATCCTACTTGCGTTTATTGTGGAATGAACAAATGAGAGTCTTGTGAAGGCCAGAAGTACAACAAGGTTAGCTGGAGTCATGGAGAACTGCTCAGTTGGAAGCTCTGCAACCCGAAGATACTGAGGCAGTTTCTGGCACTGAGCTTCCCTAGACTGCTACGTCTTCTGTTAGCTTGAGGGGCATACAAGGAACACAACCACTATACATCCCACCCTGTTTCTGGACATTTTATACTCTTTCCTCACCATGACAGGATGCAAGATCAATGGAGCTTTGTTTTAGCTTTGCATGTCCATTCTGTGCTATATTCTCTACCTATAGAACAGAAAATAAAGTAGCTGAGAATGCAAAGCATGCACACGGTTTGTATTGCAGTAGGTTTATTTTGCTCCTAACCAGAAGCAGCTCAAAAAATGTGCCAAAGACGTTTGACACACACCACAGTGGCCTAACGTATCTTACACAAACTGGAGTGTCACAAGAGGTATTGCATGAAGCACCTGGGATTTTCCTGAAGAAAAGTTGCAACAGGTCCAACAAGAAGCCTTGCATTTTTATTGGAAAAAAAAGAAATAATGTGATTCTGGTTGGATCAAAAGACACCAACACTTAGGTCACTTTTTGATTGGCTAAAATGTGCTTGCTGTCCAAAGAAAGCAGTTGCACTCCCCATACCAAATAGGTTATAAGAGAGGGTCTAGGTCCCACCATCAAAGCCCTCTGGAGGGAAGAGAACAAGAACAGGTCTTATTTTGGCTTTTGGGATCACCTAATACCTGGTAATGTCTCACTTCTTTTCAGTCTTTCTTTTAATGTGTGATGTTGTTTGTTTGCTTTTTTTTTTTTATCCTCAGGAAACTCTCTCTACATTGCTGACCTGAATCCATAGGTTAGTAAATTGAATCTAAGTTGTCTAGAAATTACACAGGTTGAGTAAGTGGTTCATAAAAGTACCAACACCTAGAATATGGTAAAAATACTATATTTTACTAAGTCCTAGGAAAAAAGCCCAACTTTTTCAGGTAACCTTAGAAAGCAAAGAGGTTTGTCATGTACATAAATGAATGGTGTCTTGCAGGAAATTAGACAATGTTTCATATTGAGTTTAAGAGCTTTATTACATTTTCAGAATGGAGTTAACTTTGTCTTCTTGTTTATCTTGATATTTTCAGAAGTATAAAAGATTGTATAAACTTCTAACCCTAATTCATGAGGATTTTTAGCACTAATTTCATGGCTCTATGAGCCACCAAACACTTCACTGCAGAAATATAATATTTCATTACAATTGAAATTACTGCCTTGCAGAAAGAAAAAAAATTGCAACAAAGTAGAAGATTCACTAAAGCCAAGATATACTGCATTAACTACTGCTCCTTTATCCATAAGTCCCCTTTTAGGCTACATTATCCCCTTTTGCTGACATTAGTTGCATTAAACATTGACTTTTTCAGTGAGGCAATAAATGTTTACTTTTCAGACTTCATTTCCAAGATCAATTGTGAGACATTTGATTGTATGCTTCCACTCAAGAACTGTTGCTTATATATGAAAGAAAAACTGAGCAATCAAACAATTAAGATAATTTGTTAATCGTATATCCGAAAAGCATGTCACCCCTGACATATATACATATCATATCATATCATATCATATCATATCATATCTATATTTTATATACACACACACACATATATATTTCCTTCACGAATGCTCTCATGGTAGTCATCATGCTTTGTGCGTAATAAGTAGTATATTTTGATTAATATTATATTTACACAGCTCTGATACCAAGGACTATCACTCATATGCCTTTCTTGGTCCTCTTCCTTCCAGTGATACAGTTGATCTTCAGTGATGAGGATCCTTTACCTACTCTTTTCTTTTCTCTTCTTGGCCATCCAGATTTCTCCAGGTAAGGTGGAAAGAGAGCAAAGGGATTTTGAGGGGGAAGTTTCTGTGATCCTCAGGTTAAGCTCCCTGGAACATTTTACTTGCTAATGGTTTAAGGTAGTAGAAACTGAGCAGGGGTTAATAAAACAGTCAGCTCAGTGCTTCTGCTGTTCTTTTTTTTTTCCCTGTGGAAATCCTTTCAAAGATGGAGAAATGGAGACTGCTGAAAAAAAACATTCCACCCTGTTGATATTTTTCTATGGAGATCATGTACAACCTCGAGCATTAGCCTCCCAAGCTTGTGTCTGCTGGCCATGTGCTTTGGATAGTAGCCTACTCAAAAGCAAATACGCGGGTAAAAATGAAGTCTGGCCATGCATTATTAAATAAAAACCGTAGATTAGAGCCTCTGAGGATATGACCCTTATTCTCAAAGCACAAGGACTTTGAATCATGTTGTAAACAGCCTTTGCCTGTTGGCTGCATCATTCCCCACCTCTATTTCAAGGCCAGGCATTCTGTCTGCATGACCATAGAGCTTGGGTTTGACGTAATTACAATGACCTTTCAACAGCGTAGACACCTGTTGACCACCTAGACATTTATGAGTCTGATTTCTTTCCTGGGGAAAAAAAAAATACTGTCGTTGGAGCACAAGAGTCCATGTAAAAATGAGTGTGCATGAGCATGATGCTTGGGATGTAGGGAAGGATAATTCTGTGAAAGTACCTCAATTACATATAGGGCAACCAAAGGATTCCACTTCTGCAAGATGGAGATCTACTTGGTGACATCCCATCAGAGTGACAATCCTTAGGGAGGTTGGTGGTGGAAGTAGTCCCTTGCCTTTTATTTGGACGAGTGAGAGAAAACCATGCTCTGAGCTATAGCCTTCTATGGTGCAGCTGCATAGCAAGTGATCATAAATATTGACAAAAGATTCTGGTTGCAGGACTGTCTTCACCCCGGCGGGACATGTTTTTCTGTAGGAAAGGAACCTGTCATTGGGGATCATGTCCTGTCCACTTGGTTAAAGTTGGATCTTGCTTTGGGTTCCGCTCTTGCTGCAAGTGGTGAGTACAGGGTTCATCAAGATTCACCAGCAGCATGAGCAGGCAAATATATTCTGCTCAGGTCCTCATCCCCAAGCTGCAATTTAATGTTCGGACTGAGTATAAGAAAAAACTCTTATAGCGTGGGGATGGGCAAGCACTGGAGGAGGTTGTGAGCAGAGCTCTACAGCACTCTTCTTCCTGAGATGTGCCCCATGAAATGCCCTGGCAAGAAGGGCAAGGTATGAATGGAAATATTAGCCCTGTGCTCAGTTCTGCTTGACCCCTTAATAGCGCCTCCAAAATATCTGGGTTTGGTATTTCCAGAGCTGAAGAGCTGGGTATATGGGGAACAGACCAGGGATTTAGTTACACTGCAGGGTGAGCACAAGCTTAAGTGCAATTGGTTGCGTGCAGAAAGTGTAATTGAGTGTTGTAAAAAGTATCCTACAAAAGATAACCTTGAATTTTAACTCCGGAGAGCATGTATTCATCCCAATATTGAGGGATACCGATTGAATTTCCTGCTCTGCCTGGAGCAGGATGAAAACATTGCTTCTGCTCACAGATAAGTGCTGTACAAAGACCTGGCCCGGGTGACTCCAGTCAGTTACTAGTCTGCTACAGATGACACTGGGTCAGCAGGAAAACATAAACGGACTGAAAGCAGGCAAGGAATGCAAATATGAAGATCTGATTTTTATTTCTTTGTGCAGGCCATGGGATGTAGAAAATCATCATTGACTGCCCACTCAAGAGCTCTGAAAATTGCTTCTAAATCTAGTAATTCTCTCTGAATCTCCTTGCTGCTAAAACCATGGGATATGGATACAACAAAGTCTCAAGCATCTGTCCTTTCATACAAAAAAAAAGCTTTATGAACATTGGCAAATCCAAGTGCATTAGATACTGCTTTTCTGCTTTTGAATAAATTGATGTTGCTTAGCATTCATATTGCTGAAACATGGATGTTTGTTGCAGGGTATGGGAGGTAATGATTCTGCTTGGGTTTTTACATACAAAATCCGTGGAGTAAAAAACACTCACACTCACTCAAAAAAGCACTCTCAGTGAGAAGCAGTTTCAAGGTAATGAGTAGATACAGTCTCCACAACTCAGTTCAATAGAGTTTAGAATCACCAAAGAATCACAAATATGAAAAGTGCTAATTAATTAATTAGCTAAAGTGAGCAAAATCTTTCTAGGACATCATAATTACTCAGTAAATAAGAGGTTAAGTCCTCTACTTGAGCACACTGGAAATCACATAAAATTGAAAATAGGTATTAAAAAATAATCCCTGCTGCTGCACAGAAAAAAAATCTGCAAGTTATCTGCATTGTATTATGGCACAGACAAGCATCTCTAACCCTGCTGGGTAAAATAAGACAAGATCTTATTACTAAATACTAAATAACAATTAAAATACCAGTAAGGACAGCAAAGTTGATTGAGATTCAGTTAGCTTGTAAATAACTACTTGCAGAAGAAATACTCTAAATATTAGCTGAATTTTGTCAGACATTTCATGAAAAACACCAGTAGTATGGGCAGGTGATTCTCAGAGTCAGACCTGTCCTTCCACAACTCCTTTGAACAATAAAAATAAACACTACGTGGTTATTTGCTGTCACCCTGATCATGCCCTGATAATTTTACATTGAGCAGTTCCCCTCCCATGCGTGCAATACCCAGGAGAAGCTGCTTGGGAGCAGGGGACCTGACACAGGTCCCTGCTGAGACAGGCACGTGGCTGCTCCCCCTCGGCTCTGCAGCCCCTGCAGGGCCACTGAGAGCTGGGCCAAGCAGCTCCTATTGCTGCTTTCCTGGGGCACAGCCACTCTGTGAGGCTCAGTGACCCTGTCTCACCTGGAAGCAGCACAGAAGCACAGCCAGGGAGGTGACCAGGTGCACTCCAGTTTAGCAAAAAGACAACTTTTTACAGCCCCCGTCTGTGTGGAGCAGAAAGGAAGACTCATGGGGAAAGGGTGCATGCTCTGGGGAAAGGGAGATCACCCCCATATGCACAGACAGCTCATGTACACACAAACAACCACAAGTCTGAGGACTCTTGGGGAACCATGGCTTGTCACGGCTCCCTGAGCAAGGCTGGGATGGTGTCCCCATCCCGCACAGCCTTGGACTCGTTGAAGCTCAGCTTTGTCTTCCATGGGGAATAGAAAGAGTTTCACACATTGTAAACACCCTGGGCGCTTTAGTCAAGCAGTAAATAGCAGAGAGGATCCTGTGGCTGTTCCACACTTGCCCTTCCTGCATCCCACAGTCCTCCCAGCAGCTGCCCAGACCCAAACCTGCAGGCCTTGCGCCGAGTCCCACCGACCTGGTGCTGAGCCCTTTTTCCTCCCATTCCCTGTTCACAGGCAGAGCCCAGGAGTAGTAAAAAGCACTGTGTTTGTATATGTTCCCCCTGAATTTGAGGAAAAACTTTGCTATAAGCACCAGCACAAGTTGTCCAGAGAGGTTGTGGAATCTCCTTCTCCGGAGATCTTCCAAAGCCGCCTGGATGCCACCCTGTGCCACGTGCTCCGGGTGTCCCTGCTTGCGCAGGGAGATTGGGCTAGCTGATCTCCAGAGGTCTCTTTTAACCTCAACCATTCTGCAATATGTTATGAGAGCACTCAGTCCTTATTCCCTGTGTCACCCTCACAGAGAGGGAGAACCTCAGAGGAGCTGCTGAGGGTTCCAATATCACCAGAGAAGCAATTCTTTAAATATATACTCTGTTAAGAATATAGAGGATGTCTACTTTTGGGGAAATAGTATAATCCTATTATAAACCTCAAAGAGCTACTAAAAGCATCTGTGGATATTAGGTGAAGAACTGTTTTTTTATATCTGTTTAAAACTCTGACAGTGCACCTATTTTCTGCCAGGAATCTGGGGCACAAGACAGAGCTTCCTGGGGCAGAAGGCAGCTGAAAGTGCCTTGGAAAGGAGGGGAAAATTAAGAAGTGGCTGGGGGCAGAATAACAGCACAAAATATATTTGACTTTCAATAGTAAAATCAAAAGCAGTTCTTCTGAAACTGGAAATCAAGGTTTTCTGTATACAGAACTCATGGGATACTGAATGATCATAATGCTTGAGGAAGAAGATAAGAGCTTGGATTCTGGAGAAACGGTGACTGCCCTGGGGCACAAAGAGGCAGCAGCACAGGGATTTTCCATGCTCTCAGGCTTTGGCTGACTTGTAAAGGCTGATTCACTGTGGCCTTAGTGATTACTAAGCTACTTATCTACCCTCTTGCCCCTGCCTGAGGAAGTTCCACACTGCTTTATGGCACAGTATCTTGGGCTGTGAAGATGTAACAGAAAGCCTGGAGTGACCAGGTCTTGAGGATGACCACTCCTGAGGACCTTCTCTAGCTCCATGGAAAAAAACCTGAGGGAACCAGAGAGTGGCTTTGTCCCACCACACACAAACACCTGGGAAGCATTGCAAGACACAGCGTACCCCACCACACTGTCGAGAAAGAGCAACCCTGAGATGAGCCATGGTGGGCAACTTGAGGACCACAAAAACCTCACCCACCCTCCTGCCCCACCAACAACCATTTGCACCTTCCACCAACTGCAATACTAAACTACACAGCTTTATTGAAGCAGGGATAAGCAGATACTTTTCAGCTGACACAAGGCCCTCGGTGTGGTTGCTCCCACACACGAGTGTCCTTGCATCCCATCAGGAGCAGCGCTTCACCTTCCATTTTCACATAACTTGGAGACTGCAGAAGCCGGAAAGGGTGAGGTCTTGAGGATCTCTTTGCAGGATTGAGAAGCAAGGGGCAAGTGCTGCTCAGACAATCCAGAGTCTCAACCAAACACGCTTTAGAAAGAAAGTAGACGGTAGTGTCACCAGCTTGTAAAGTCTTCCTCACATTCCCCTTTCTCCCAGCCACCTCTCCTAACTATCACACAACTGCAAGGAGACCTAACACTAAGTGGCCCAGAAGGAAGCTCCAGTGCTTACTGCAGATGACTCAGAGCTGTGTTTTGCTAAGCAGCTGCAGCCTCAGCTCCAAGGCTCAGCCTGGCCCCAGCACGGCAAGGGCCTGTGCCTCACACCACCCCAGGGTGACCTGTCATTCTTGGCCACCATGGTCAAGCTTCTGCCAACGCTGTGCAGGTCTCATGGTGCACTGACAGGAGTGGGAAATTGCTGCCTGACTTTGGCCTCTTTCATCCCTACATGGGTCATCTGCAAGCACACATTGCCATTTCTCGTGCTGTCCTGGGCTCTTCCTCACAACAGGAAGGCAGTTGAGATCTCCATGGAAGCCCTTAGCAGGGGCATGAGTTTATCGACAAAAAGAGCAATTTCTGTCTCGGCATGGCAACATCGTTTTTGTTTCTAAAACTTACTTTTTGCAGCAAAAGAAAAATCTTGAGCATTTTCCTTTGATAACAAAAGGGAATTTGCAATTTAGAAATCCACAATAGCCGTTTGTGCGAAGACATTCCTTCTTATTTTGTGGTGCAGAAGAGGATCCTGCAAATCAAAATGATTGAAAGTGATCCAGAATGGGATTTTTGTAAAGAATCAGTATATTGCAGAGGAATCAACAGTGCCCTGTCATGTTAGCCTCCCACTCAGACTCAGCATCAAACCCACAGTCTCCACCTCTTCAGAAAAAAGTTGCCATGTCAGTGTGTGTGAGAACAGAGGCAGACGGTGAAGAAGAGCAGTGGGAGATCATGGGGGTTCATTTTGCCCTTTTCTGCCTTCTTCACATCTTACCTGCAGTGCCCTGGAGCAAGAGGAGCAAGAAAGGGAAGAGAAGGTAGAGGATCCGCATGGCTGATGGCCGGCCCCGTGCTCCACGTGGCTGCAAAGGGAGACACCAAGGCAACAAGGATATGAAGGACCCCATGAGGAGACAGTAATGATGATTAGAGGATTACAGCTTCATGAACATCCTGGCAACAGTTATTTGGACAATATACAGGCCTTTTTTGGTTTTTGGTTTCATTGTCTTTCTCACAGATCTTCCTTATGCTTTCTCCAAAATGCAGAGTGGAGAACTCATGCCTGGCTATTGCAATTTCAGACTAAGCAACATCCAAAGAAATTTCAAAAATGCAGGCAGGCACTTCCATTGGAAGCTTCACTCCCTCACGCCTTATGTGTGATATGTTTTCTTCTGAGGAGAATTAAGTATGTTTCCAAATAGATACAATCAAGGGATAGAAACCTGTAGTTTCAATGTAATTCCAACATAGTTACCTGATTTGGGGCTATTGCTAGAGCATTTGCTCTCTCCCCCTGCCCCTCCTTCCCCAGTGGCCAAAGCATCAAAGGATTGCATAGCAGAAGACCCTTGTGCCAACACTGAAGACAATGCCTAGAGTAGAACTAGGGGCAAGAAATGAGCAAAGCTTTTACTCCCAGCTGGCCTCTCTCTGTGCTCAGGTGCGTCCACCATCTGTCATGTAAAGGACATGCTTGTGGTGTCCAGGCAGATGGGACTTGAAGAGGGAGGCAGAATGGGCGGACAACCTGGAAGAGACCCCACAGGTACGTACCAGATCAGGAGTGATCTTAGCTCAGAGTGTGTTTCCCAAGATGGTAACAGTCAGTCCCAATCCCACGATGTGTCGCTTGTGTCTGAAAACCCTTCAGCTCAGGGAGCTCTGCTTTGCCCACAACACCTTGGTTTTATACTCCTCCAGACGGGTGGGATGCGAATTCCCGGGGCCGCGTCTTCCTTCTGGCCAATGAGAAAGTGACCCATGTCCATGAGCCAAGGGGCTGGTGGGCTGGTCCCTTTTTCCTCCCTCCTGCAGTGGGAGTGGACGAGATGCCTCCTCAGACCTGTTGCAATCTCCACTGCTCTCCTCACACAACACGTCTTGTGACACCCCACTGTGGTGGCACCGCAGGTGCACCCACTATGGCAGTTTTATTCAGACTGTTTGCAATGCACCAAAGTGTTGGCTGGTGCAATCACTAGGAGTGACCAAATCCCTTCCCTCCCTACCTCCACCTCCTAAAAAAAAGCCTTTTTTTATTCTCCAGTGAGATTACATAGTGAAGGAATATGTGATGTGAAAATAATGTGCCAAATACTGTGCACTTGCTTACTTCTTAACGTTGCAAGAACAACTACATCTGCCACAAGAACTCTATTCACCTGACATGCCATGGATATCAAGCATGACTCTATCTATCTGCCTTGTGGCTATTCAAAGAAAGAGAGGGACATGAGGAGAGGAAGAGAAAAGCAGCCTGCCTGATCCAGCTGAATAAGCTGCTCTTAAACAAATATGAATAATTATAGCATGGTTATAGGAATAACTCCACAGACACATGTTTCTTTCCCTTCAGGACATTAAGACAAGTGGCAGTTCTTACAGGGCAGGAAGGGCCTGTGCTGCGTGCCTGACTGGCAATGGCCTCTCGAGGATTTGGGGGGCCCACTTGTGGTCCCCTTGTTT